>CM033717.1:51226103-51821103 GCA_019671005.1 Hibiscus mutabilis | reverse complement strand
CTTACTCTCAGTTTTCTCAGGCAATTTGGTGGAATACTCGAACGGTCGATTCTTTTTTCGTCTTAACTTCCGCCTTTATGAATGAAAACAAAAGACAAATGAAAGGAGTCTCCCATTATGAATGATCTGGATTTCATTTCTATTTTGAATTCAAAGATAATTCAAATTTTTAGTCTAAAAAAGTTTCATTGAAAGCAATACTCTAACCACTTTGAGTTAAGTAGGTCATTTATTATCATAAGAAATCATAAAGAGAAAGAAAAGGAACCTATCACATCGATGGATTATAAATCCAATATTACTTCTAATCAATACTAATCAAACCGAGAAAAAAGGTATGATTATGTTGTTGGATCATCTAATATTCATCTTGACAAGAAATTATCTACATAATATGATAAACTATGTATCACAAATACAAGGGCTATAGCTCATTTGGTAGAGCACCTCGTTTACACGCGCGCCAATGTTTTTTGGAAGTCTATCATGCAATCAAAAGAATTGATCTTTTTGAGAAATCAATGTCTTACTCCATTACTTTGAAAGAACAAAACATAAGAACAATAGCCTGACAAAAGGTTCGGTCCGATTCGGGTGCCGTTTAGTTTAGGCAGGATCCGAAGCGAACCCATCATTGATTTGAGATATTGATAGGGTGAATACCCAGTCTATTCAATGCTAGGCATAATGAGTATAAGGACCTCAAAAGTGCTATTTTCGTCCTATGAATCTTAAGGTGTATGAAGTTTCATGTTTGATTTTTTAATCAGGATGATAGAGGCTCCATTTAACTTAGGTTGATCTAGGCCAGAAGCAGACCTACGTCAAGATAACCCTTCCTTTATTTGAAACACTTTTGGAGTGCTCATGTATCAGTAATGAATCAAAGCACACGGAACCATCTTCTTTTTTCTCTTAGAAAAAAAAAAATTATATGGTAGACTAGCTGATCTTTCTATCGAGTTAATGAAAGAGCCCAATGCAAAAAATGCATGTTGGGTCTTTGAAATAGGCGAATCATTTTGATAATAATCAATTCGATCATTTCTTGAGAAGGTCTACGGTTCGAGTCCGTATAGCCCTATATTTTTCTATTTTCTCTTTTATTAATTTTAAATATTTAGTAAATTAGTAAAAATGAAAATAATTCTTAAAACTAAAGAAAACTAAAACAATAAAGAATATCCAAATACAACTAAAAAATTTGTATAGTTTTTTTGCTAATTATTGTATTCTTTGTTGATTGGAACTGGTATCTTCCAGTTGCTTGGTTAAAATCATTCCCATATTTTACTGTCCGTAATCAAAGAGTTGGCGAGGCTTCTTCCAGTATATCACCAAATTTGTGTGAATCCTTGGAGTCAAAATTATGACACGAATTCGGTAAAGGTAAAAAAAGAAGAAAAAAAACAACCTAATTCAACTCAACTCAAATCGAATCTAATATTGAGTCGCACGGATCTAAGAACGCCTTAATTGTATAGATTTGTTGACACGATTGTATGGATTTGTTGACACGTCAGAGTTTGAAAAACAAAGAAAGATCTTTTCATAAATATAATTTCATACAGAATCTATTAAATATGTATAAATAATATAATATATAAATAATATATAGAAATATATATAAATATAAAATATAGATATAAAATAAAAATTTGAGATTTAGAATAAAATAAATAGAATTTCCGAATTTGAAGGCTTTTTTATTTCTAAAATTCTAATTCATATTAGATATTAGTTAGATATTCGAATTCCTTTTATTTATAAAAGTAATTTAGAAAAATCCGAAATCGAAATGAAGTGAAAACTAAAAAGTATTACTTGTTTTGGATTTGTACACTATATTACTATATAATAATAGTATTAATATATATTTATACTATTACTATACAAATTATTACTATATAGAAATTAAATTGAAAGAAATAGGTGTAATGGAAATAAAATAGGATTAATTCCAATCAATAAATCTTAAAACGCAACATGGAAACACAACAAACAAACGAAACTAGACGATTCGATCAAACTGAATTGTTGTTTTGACTAAACAAATAGTTGTGGATGACTTCACAATGAATTTCAGGTCGAATCAACTAGTCCGATCTATTTTTCACATTCATAGGAGCTCGTCTATGTTTCTGCTTTATGAATATGATATTTTCTGGGCATTTCTAATAATATCAAGTGCTATTCCTATTTTGGCATTTCTAATATCTAGAGTTTTAGCCCCGATTAGAAAGGTTCCAGAAAAACTTTCTAGTTATGAATCGGGTATAGAACCAATGGGCAATGCTTGGTTACAATTTTGAATCCGTTATTATATGTTTGCTCTAGTTTTTGATGTTGAAACGGTTTTTCTTTATCCATGGGCAATGAGTTTCGATGTATTGGGGGTACCCGTATTCATAGAAGCTTTCATTTTCATGCTTATCCTAATTGTTGGTTCAGTTTATGCATGGTGAAAAGGAACATTGGAATGGTCTTAGTTCCCGAATATTCAGATAATAAAAGAAAGAAAAAGTCAAAATAATAATAACATTGAGTATGAATTCCACGAATTTCCCTTACTTGATCGAACAACCCAAAATTCAGCTATTTCAACTACATTAAATGATCTTTCAAATTGGTCAAGACTCTCCAGTTTATGGCCACTTCTTTATGGTACCAGATGTTGCTTTATTGAAATTGCTTCATTAATAGGCTCACGATTCGACTTTGATCGTTATGGAGTGGTACCAAGATTGAGTCCTAGATAGAAGGGCCTAATTTTAACAGCTGGAACAGTAACAGTGAAAATGGCCCCCTCTTTAGTGAGATTATATGAACAAATGCCCGAACCTAAAAATGTTATTGCTATGGGTACGTGTACAATTATAGGGGATGTTTGATCTGATTCTTATAGTACTATTCGAGGGGTCGATAAGCTAATTCTGTGGATGTTTATTTGTCGGGCTGTCCCCTAAACACGAGGCGATTATAGATGCTATAACAAAACTTCGTAAGAAAATATCTCGTAAAATCTATGAAAATCGAATTAGATCTCAATAGGGGATCGATGTTTTACTACCAACCACAAGTTTTGTCTTGTGCGTGAGACTCGTATTGGAAATTATAATCAAGGATTACTTTATCAACCACCATCTACTTTGAGTTCCTCCTGAAATGTTTTCAACTACAAGGGTTCACTATCTTCCCACGAATTAGTGAATTAGGTAGGATTTTTTTTTACAAAACAGAATAACAAACAACGAATTAATCTTCATAAATTCGATTTCATCGTAAATGTGAAATACTTATCTTATACAAATTACAAATAAAAAAGAAAAAGGGGAGAGATAAAAAGATGCGAGGGTCATTTGTCCATTTGGCTAGTCAAACACGGGATGGTTCATAGATCTTTGGGCTTTGATTACCAAGGAATAGAGACTTTACAAATAAAGCTCGAGGATGCATTCCATTGCTGTTATTTTATATGTATATGGTTACAATTATCTCCGTTCCCAATGTGCCTATGATGTAGCACCAGGCGGACTGTTAGCCAGTGTGTATCATCTTACGAGAATAGAGTATGGTGTAGATCAACCAGAGGAAGTATGTATAAAAGTATTTGCTCCAAGGAGTAACCCTAGAATTTCGTCTATTTTCTAGGTTTGGAAAAGTGCAGATTTTCAAGAATGAGAGTCTCGTGACATGTTGGGAATCTCTTATGAGAATCATCCACGACTGAAACGTAACTTAATGCCCGAAAGTTGGATAGGGTGGCATTTACGTAAGGATTATATTGCCCCCAATTTTTATGAAATACAAGACGCTCATTGAATGATAAGAAAAAAAATTACAACTTCGAATATTCAAGGAATATTTGTATATTCTCTTCTAGCTCAAACAAAGGAATTGAGGTTTCATTCGTATTCTTATGGATAGGCTAGCTAATAAATAAAAAAATAAAAGACAAGAAATCATTAAGATTCTCGATTTTTGAGGAGACTTTTTGATTGTATTTCAGACGAGCCGAGACAATAGAATAAACAACAAAGGTTCTGTACCGTGAACTTTATATCGCGCACATCAATTAGATGAACTCTAAAGAGTCGCATATAAGGGAATGAAGAAATGGAATATGAAAGATAATACAAAGAAATAAATGAAAGGGAATCGAATTCTATTTTATTTGTACTGTAGCTGAGATGAGTCTTGGTTATTTCTAGCCTTGAACTCCCCTGGACCAGACTTTTGGTTGGGCCTTTCAACCAACTATTTTAATATTTTAATAAAAGAAACATCTTTTTTATTAAAATATGATAAAATATGTATGAAGTATTAACATTCTTTTTGAATGTGAGGAGCCACAGTGTGAACAAATAAAAAAGAAGAGGAAAGATAAGCAAAATTTTTCTTTTACTACATTATAATAGACATATTAGAATATACTCTTTGCTCATTTAAAAAAGATAAAATAAATACAAAATAGAAAAAATAAATAAAATAAATAAAAAAGGGTTTACTCCTAGATACTTAGCTAGATAAGTATGTATTATATCGACCCATATCAATTAATTTGTAGAGTAGATACTCATACAAATGAATCATATGCCAGAAACGATTTGAAGCTGGTGACACGAGAGATTTTCAGTCCTCTGCTCTACCACATAAGCTATCTGACCATAACCGACGCATTATCCTCATAATACTAGATGACTTGGGTCTATGTCAATTAAAAATGAAAACAAAAAAATGAAAAAGTATTAAATGAAAAGTCTCGAACGGAAATTTTTTGTATCTTTAAAAGGAAGACTTTGTAAATTTCCATATGAGTAATCATATGGATTATGAATCATTCAAATAGGTATTCCTTGCTCAAGAGATTTGTACGTATATCATATATATATATCACAATATATCACAAGACTTGTGATGTGATAAGAGAACAAAATTCTGCTAGGATACGCTTGTAAAATGGCAAAGAATAGGATGAACGAGAAACAGAAGGAACTTTGAACCCCCAACAAAAAAAGTAGGATAAAATAAATAGATAGCAAACAAACTTTTTGGGGTTGGGGGTAGAGGGGCTTGAACCCTCACGATTTTTAAAGTCGACGGATTTTCCTCTTATTATAAATTTCATTGTTGTCGGTATTGATATTGACATGTAGAACGAGACTCTATCTTTATTCTCGTCCGATTAATCAGTTTTTCATTTTCAAAAGATTTATCAGACTATGGAGTGAATGATTTGATTAATGAATATTCTATTCGATTCTTTCTTCAACTTGGAATCGATTCAAAACAATTCTTTTTATTTTTCATATAAATATATTTTGCATATAAAAAATACGGGTTTGGGTCGTCTTTTTTTTGAGATAGTTTTTCGTTAGTATACCTATTTTTTATTATTTATAATTTATATAAGTATATCTTGCATCCTTTCTGGAATTTCGATATAAGGATTCCTTTACCAATAGTCAACCCCATTTGTTAGAATAGCTTCCATTGAGTCTCTGCACCTATCATTTCCTTCTTTTTTTATTATTATTTTTCTCGCTCACTGAACTTTTGTTTATGTTTATTTTCGTAAAATAATAGGATTTGGCTCAAGATTGCCCATTTTTCAGTCCAAGGTTTCTCTGAATTTGAAAGTCATCACTTAGTAGGTTTCCATACCAAGGCTCAATCCAATTAAGTCCATAGCGTCTACCAATTTCGCCATATCCCCACCGTGTCTTGAGATTAGGATCTCATTAGGATGCCCCCTTCTCCCTCCTTTCCCTTTTATTTCATTTGTTTATTTTCTTTCTTTTTATGCGATTTAGTATATATAGATATTGATTCTTATATCGAAGTGTCTTTCCCTATTTTTTATTTCTTTTCTTGTTTGTTTATCTTCTTTCATCTCTATTGGAGACCCATATTTATTTTTATTTGGTCTAATCAGAAAATATTTTATCATTTCTGTATTCACAATTCAATATGGATGGGTATCCCATAACATATATATGCCACTCTTACTCTCAGTTTTCTCAGGCAATTTGGTGGAATACTCGAACGGTCGATTCTTTTTTCGTCTTAACTTCCGCCTTTATGAATGAAAACAAAAGACAAATGAAAGGAGTCTCCCATTATGAATGATCTGGATTTCATTTCTATTTCGAATTCAAAGATAATTCAAATTTTTAGTCTAAAAAAAGTTTCATTCTAATTATCTCTATTTAGAACTCTAAACTAAATAGAATAATCAAATAGATAACTTAAATTAAACAATAAAATATTAATTTTCTTACTATATTTTCTTCTCAAATCTCCACCTATTTAACACAAAATTTTCAAACTATATTCTCTATAACATCAAAAATTCAAACATCAAAATAAAAATTAAAAAATTATTGAACAATAAAATAAGACAACAAAGTATTTCTCAAATCCCCAACTATTTAACACAAAATATTCAAACAACAACTTCAAAATTAATCAAATAAATAACTTAACTTACTATATTCTCTTCAAAGTTCCTTATTCTCTTCAACCACCTATTTAACACAAAAAATCACAAATTTTAACTTAAAAACACAAAATTTTGATTTTTGTAATTACTACAAAAAATATACAAAAATAAATAAATTACAAAAAATACTACTTACTACCTAGAATTATTCAAAAATAAATACTTACTCTAATAAAATTCTCCAAATCTCCAAATCTTCTTCTTCTTCAAAATATTTTCTCTCCAACCTAAATTAAACAATAAAATACAACAAAGTATTACTATATTTTCTTCTCAAATCTCCTCCTATTTAACACAAAATATTCAAACAACAACTTCAAAATTAATCAAACAAATAACATAACTTACTATATTCTCTTCAAAGTTCCTTCTTCTCTTCAACCACCTATTTAACACAAAAAATCACAAATTTTAACTTAAAAACACAAAAAATTGATTTTTGTAATTACTATAAAATAAAATATACAAAAATAAATAAATTACAAAAAATACTACTTGCTACCTAGAATTATTTAAAATACATACTTACTCTAATAAAATTCTCCAAATCTCCAAATCTTCTTCTTCTTCTTCAAAATATTTTCTCTCCAACCTAAATTAAACAATAAAATACAACAAAGTATTACTATATTTTATTCTCAAATCCTCTCCTATTTAACACAAAATATTCAAACAACAACTTCAAAATTAATCAAACAAATAACTTAACTTACTATATTCTCTTCAAAGTTCCTTCTTCTCTTCAACCACCTATTTAACAAAAAAAATCACAAATTTTAACTTAAAACACAAAAATTGATTTTCGTAATTATATAAAATAAAATATAAAAAAAATAAATTACAAAAAAATACTACTTACTACCTAGAATTATTCAAAATAAATACTTACTCTAATAAAATTCTCCAAATCTCCTTCTTCTTCTTCAAAATATTTTCTCTCCAACCTAAATTAAACAATAAAATACAACAAAGTATTACTATATTTTCTTCTCAAATCCCCTCCTATTTAACACAAAATAGTCAAACAACAACTTCAAAATTAATTAAACAAATAACTTAACTTACTATATTCTCTTCAAAATTTCTTCTTCTCTTCAACCACCTATTTAACACAAA
Organism: Hibiscus mutabilis; assembly: GCA_019671005.1. Lineage (NCBI taxonomy): Eukaryota > Viridiplantae > Streptophyta > Magnoliopsida > Malvales > Malvaceae > Hibiscus > Hibiscus mutabilis. The sequence continues at coordinate 51,813,485 of CM033717.1, read as the reverse complement.
AAATCACAAATTTTAACTTCAAAACACAAAAATTTGATTTTCGTAATTACTATAAAATAAAATATATAAAAATAAATAAATTACAAAAAATACTACTTACTACCTATAATTATGCAAAATAATAATGACAAATTACAAAAATAAAATACCTACTCTAATAAAATTCTTCAATTCTTCAAATCTCCAAATCTTCTTCTTCTTCTTCAAAATATTTTCTATCCCTCTACACTATCTACTTTCAATCCACCCCTATTTAACCTCACAAAAATTAAATCTCAATCACTCATACCACCTACCTAATTAAATACTACCATTCATCCAACCAATACCAATTACACCCAATTTACCTTTCTCAATTTTCGTCCATGGCAGATTCAGATTCTGCATGCATGCAGTTTGTCTCATGCAGCCAAAGTCAGATTCTGATAGACTCGGCTTCAAGCAACCAAAGTCGGATTCTGATGGACTCGACTTCAAGCCAAAGTCGGATTCAACTGAGGGAGACTTCAGAAATTTTTTTCCCCAAAGTCGGATTCAATTGAATATGGCCTTTAGAAATTTTTTTGAAGTTCGACTTCATCACAATCTGACTTCAAATTACTATTTCAATTACAATATTTCTGAAAATAATTATGTTACCACAATAATTTGGAAAAAAAATTCCCACACCAGTATCAGTGTAAATTTTACGGATTATTTCTATAGTTTTCATTTTCTTTGAGATCGACGATAATAAAGGAAAGGAAAAATAAAAAAATAAATCAATCAAATCTATCATTTCATTTATCAGAAAAGTTGAAGTAGGGATAGTGACTTTTTTAAGTTTAAGAGATATGGGCGGAATATTGATGTGTACGTGAATGATAAGGTCCATTAACTCTCAAAATGACCTGACCCATGCCAACCATAGCCACATATCCAAAAGAAAAAAAACGGAGCCCCACTGCAGGGCCTAGTAATTAGGGAGCAAAATTTTCATATTTCAATTCAAGTTATTCGAACTTTCAAATCAAATAAAATATTTGGTTTGAATTAAATGATTCAATTCGTATTTGAAATGTACTATTTGAATTAAGGGTATAAAGTTAAAAAAATACTTTTTAACGTTTGATTGGATAGTCACTTTGACACATTTTTTTAGAGCAATTCAATCTTCAACGTTTTATTTTGAATCAAAATAGCTCATCTGCGAAAAAAATTGTTAGAAAACTAGCGGTAAACAATAACTCAGCGTAAAAAAATTATTTTATATTTTATATAATTTTATAAAATTATTTTTTTGTAACGTTTTCTCAAATCAACATATTTATCTATATGATATTGTTATATCGGCATGCATTGCCATATAGGTTTATCACGTCATTTCAAGCCATTTATCGTCAATGGACTGATAGTTTTTATCCGCATAAGGGCTATTTTGATCTAAAATGAAACGTTGAAGGTTAATTTGCTTCAAAAGAATAGGGGCCAAAGTGACTATTTCAATCAAATGTTGAGAGCATTTTTTGACTCTATGCCAATTATAATCAATTATACCTCTTTTTTGAAGTAATCAATCAAGAAAATTTTAAGGTGAGGCAGGTTAAAATGAGACTGTGCAAATTTTTTTACAAGAATAATATAAATTTTAATATCGATTTTATGTATATATAAAATTACTTACAAAATCAATAAATATTTTATATATATCAAAATTCTTACGATTTTAAAATTCGTAAATTATTACAATTTTTATAAAAGTTTTTGTACAACCTCTTTTAAGCTGCCTCATTTTAAAAAAAAATCCAATCAGTTATGATTAGAAAATCTAATCAGTTGTGGTATTATTGAAACAATAGAAGCGAAAACCGAATGTCCAAACAAAAACAAGGGGAAATAATAAAAGCAGCAGAATTAAAAACTCAAAGAAACAGACTCCAGATGAAACCCAACCGGGGTAACCCCGAAGAAGCACACCCGACAGATTTTCTATTCTCTGAAACATCATCATCAATGAGGGGCGTGATAGAAGAGAGAACGGGGAAATGCCATCTACAGAAGATTGAGAAAATATCCCCTGAAACAAAACCTGTGTTTGGTCTATGGTGGATCGATGAATCTCCGATCTTCTTCTGCCAATCGGAGCACGGAAGCCGGGGCATCGTCCACCCAAAAGCAGTCCATGGAGCATTGGAAACCTTCCGCAGCCATTGCATGTGTCACCATGTTGCTGTCTCTGCCATTGAATTGAAAAATGCAAGAGGAAACTTCGAGCAATCTGCTTGATATCACGAGTGATCGGTCCAATTTCTGAATAATCCAAATCTCTTGAGTTAATCTTTGTAATAACTGTTTTGGAGTCACTTTCAGCTATTATTGAATGAAGACCGATATCGAGAGCAAATTGCAAGCCCCGAAACAAAGCAATTGCTTCTGCAGAAAAAGCGGAGATCCCCTGGGAATTCAACAAATGGCAAGAACCGGCAATATATCCGTCGGCATCTCGGAAGACAATGCCATAGCTTGACTGTTGTTGAATGGGCCTAAAACCGACATTGACGTTCATTTTGTGAAACGAAGGTGGTGGAGGCACCCAACGTTCAGTCACTCGGGATGGAGGATGACCCAAGGAAGAGGTAAGATTGTTGTATTCCTCACAATAACTCTTTATAAAAATCACAGAGTCTTCAATTCTCTGAGATGTTCCTTCATGTACTAGTTTATTCCTTGAAAACCACAAAGACCATAGAGTAGTGAGAATTACGCTATACTTTTCTGGTGGATTGTGTTGAAAGAGCCAAAGCAACCAATCTTGAAATACCAATGTTGAATTTACCAAAGTCCCTAAATCTCATTCCACCATCATTTTTCAAATTACATAGTTCTGACCAAGTGCACCAATGTATGCCTCTCTTAGAGGCTGACTTTTGCCACCAAAATTTCGTTGCAATTGCCTCTAATTCTTTGCAAAAAAATATTGGTAACAAGAAGCAGGACATGGTGAATATTGGGATAGCTTGAAGTACTGATTTTATGAAAATCTCCTTCCCACCAGCAGACAATTTAATCGTACTCCACCCTTGCACTCGACTCGCTGTTTTATCTTTAAGACCCCTCAAAGCTTTTTTCTTATTTCGCCCAACAACTGCGGGTAAACCCAGATAAGACTCTAGATAGTCGGTTTTGGCTACAACTATAATATTACAAAAGGAGGCCCTTGTAGCAAGTAGGACGTTTGAACTGAAAAAAACATGAGATTTATCATAGTTCACCAATTGGCCGGAGCAGTCCGCATATAGAGTCATGAGTGATTTCATATTCTGTGCACCATCAGACGATGCTTCTCCAAACACTAAGCTTTCATACCCAAAAAGTAAATGGGTGACAAGAGGTGCACCACGAGCGATCCGTGTACCCTGAAGATAGCCAATACGTAAGGCCCTGCGAAAAAGAGATGAGAGACCTTCCCCCACATAAAAAAAAGCATCATAGTAGGATTCTAGGTGTTTTCCATGTGCATCTTAGAATTGAAAGTTCTATCAATTAAGTACAGTGGTAATGTCATCATTGGATATTTATCAAGTCTAAGCAATTTCAATCCGACTAAAGGCAAGGCAAGTGATATATGAATCCTGAATGCAATTTCTAAAGATGAATGCAACTAAACATGAACTAACTAGTAATAATTCCCCCCCAAACTCGAGAGAAGCATTGTCCTCAATGCATGCAATTATAAAAAAAATGAACTAAAATGCAAATGGGTTAGTTGGAAAGGTCGTCACCTTAAATGATAAGTTTCTTTCGGGCCGTTTGCTTGATTCTTTTTCCAGAGCGCGGTGGTTGGATACGGGTGGTTGGATCTTTTTTAACTTCATCGCGTGCTTCACTTTCTTCATCAGTCTCTTTAGCATGTGTGACAGTTGCTGAGGCATCTTCGGTTGCTGAGGCATTTTCGATTGCCGAGGCACTTCAATTGCCGAGGCATCTTCGGGTGCAGTGGATTATTTTGATGTTTTTGGCCATGGATGATTTTGTGGTTGTGGTTGGAAACAAAAACAAAAATAAAAGAATCCTAAAATTGAAAATAATAAATAAAAAAATGTCCAAATTTAAAATAAAATAAAATAAGAAATGGGAAATAATAAAAAATGCTAAAAGAGAGCATATTTATGCATCTCCTAAAGTGACCAATTCTTTGTCGCGCTCAACATGGGTGCAGCATAGTGCTTTAATCTTTTTCCGTTAACTTTGAATTCGTGTCCGTCAATGGTGGACTTAATTATCACAATACCATGGGAGAAATGTTTTACGACTTCGAAGGGCCTGGATCATCTCGATCTCAATTTTCCCGGGAAGAGTTTCAGCCTAGAGTTGAAGAGGAGTACTAATTGCCCGGGCAAGTATTGCCTCGGCAATAGCATCTTGTCATGCCAACACTTTATTTTCTCCTTGTAGATTCTCGCGTTGTCGTAAGCTAAGGCACAAATTTCCTCTATCTCGTTAAGGTCCACTTGACGCTTTTGTCCTGCATTCTCCCAGTCCATGTTCACAGTTTTGATAGCCCAATATGCTTTGTGCTCGATTTCCACCGGTAAGTGGCAAGTTTTGCCATAGACAAGTCGGAAGGGAGACATACCTAGGGTTTTTTTGAATGCGGTTCGGTAAGCCCAAAGTGCATCGTCTAACCTCAATGACCAATCCTTTCGAGAGGAATTGACAACCTTCTCAAGGATACCCTTTAATTCCTAGTTGGAGATTTCAGCCTGCCCATTTGTTTATGGGTAATATACCGTGGCAATTTTGTGTGACACTCCGAAACGTTGCAAGACTTTGGTAATAAGTTTATTGTCGAAGTGCTTGCCTTCATCACTGATGATTGCCCTTGGTATTCCAAACTGTGTGAATATATTTTTCTATAAGAATCTCTGAATGGTTTTGGAGTCGTTTCTAGGAGTTGTGACTGCTTCGACCCATTTGGACACATAATCGATGGCTAAAATGATGTATAGATTTCCACATGAAGAAGGAAAGGGTCCCATAAAATCGATCCTCCATACATCGAATAGCTCCACTTCAAGGATGTTTTGGAATGGCATCTCATGTCGCCTAGAGACATTGCCTGTTCTTTGAGAACGATCGCATTACTTATAAAACTCTTTGGCATCTTTGTAGAGTGTGGGCCAGTATAAATCGAATTGTAGGACTTTGGCCGCAGTGCGAGTTCCTTCAAAATGTCCTCCGTAGGGTGAAGAATGGCATTGTCGAAGCACATTGTCCTACTCCTCCTCGGGAACACATCGTCTTATAACCTTATATGCATATTGTTTAAATAAAAGAGGCTCGTCCCAATAATAATGTTTAGCATCATGTCAGAATCACTTCTTTCAATGGTGAGTAATGTTATAAGGAAAAATGCCACTAACAAGGAAATTAACTAAATCTGCATACGATGGTATTGCTGAGGCAACTAACATTTGCTCATCCGAGAATGTGTCGCATATCTCCACATCTGCGTCCTCTTTATTGCCAAATTCTAGGCGTGACAGATGATCAACAACTTGATTCGTCGTTCATTTCTTTTCCTTAATTTCAATGTCAAACTCTTATAAAAGTAAAATCCAACGAATCAAATAAGGTTTGACATCTTTCTTAGTGAAAAGGTACTTAATTGCCGAGTGGTCAGTATGAACAATTACCTTGGTCATAATCAAGTAGGAGCGAAATTTGTCAAAAGCAAAAACCACGGCTAGTAACTCTTTTTCCATAGTGGTGTAGTTCACTTGAGCACCATTAAGAGTTTTACTAGCGTAGTATATCACATGGAAAATTTTACCTGTTCGTTGACCGAGAATTGCTCATACTGCAAAGTCACTTGCATCGCACATAAGCAAGTTGCTTCTTCAAGGCTTCGAATGCTTGGATGTATGAGTCATCAAAATTAAAAGTTTTGTCATGTTCAAGCAAATTACACAAAAGTTTAGAAGTTTTAGAAAAATTATAAATAAACCTTCTATAAATACCTGTATGACTGAGAAAGCTCGAATTTCTTTGACTGAAGTTGGTGGCGGCAATCTCTCAATCACATCCACCTTGGCTCTGTCGACTTCAATTAATTTGGATGAGATCTTGTGACTGAGCACTATACCTTCATCTACCATAAAGTGGCACTTCTCCCAATTGAGCACTAGATCGGATTCTTCACATGGTGTTAGCACTTTCTCCAAATTGCCGAGGCAATTATCGAAGTTGATTCCGAATACCGAAAAGTTGTCCTTGAAGATTTCCAAGAAATCTTCCACCATGTCAGAGAAAATTGCCATCATACATCTTTGAAAGGTTGTTGGGGCATTGCATAATCTAAACGACATCTGTCGAAATGCATAGGTACCATAAGGGCATGTAAAGGTGGTCTTTTCCTGATCATTTGGTGCTATGGCAATTTGATTGTAACCTGAGTAACCATCAAGAAAATAATAAAAGGGTTTACCTGCAAGTCGGTCAAGCATTTGGTCAATAAATGGCAAAGGAAAGTGATATTTCCTAGTAGCTTTATTTAACTTGGGGTAATCCATACAAACCCTCCAACCAGTAACCGTCATAGTTGGAATAAGTTCATTGTTTTCGTTACTTACCACAGTCATACCTCTCTTTTCAGTACACATTGTACCGGGCTTACCCATGTACCATCGGAGATAGGATATATGATACCGGCATCAAGCCATTTGATGATTTCCTTCCTCACGACTTCCTTCATGGCGGGGTTAAGCCTCCTTTGTGCCTCAATTGTTGGTTTATGATCATCCTCCAATAGGATTTTGTGCATACACACTGCCGAGCTAATCCCTTTTAAGTCTACAATTGTCCATCCTATTGCCTTTTTGTGCAATGCCAACATGTCGATCAACCTCTTTTCTTGTTCAAGCTGCAACTTAGAAGAAATTATCACATGCAAAGTGTTATCATTTCCCAAATATGCATATTTCAATTGCCCTGGCAATGGTTTCAATTCAAGAATAGGAGGTTGCTCAATAGAGGTTTTTTCGATTTTACCTTCATTACCTGTGTAATCCAATAGATCGAAGTCTGTACCTGGTCGATTTACTATTCAGTTTGCTTCTTCTTGTTCTTCATTGTTCGGATCGTCATCGATCGGCTCCTCGAACTCCTCAGGTTCTTCTTGTTCGACAATGATATTGCCGAGGTAATTCTCTTCCACATCAAAATCGAATTCAGTTATGGCGTGGATGAATTGGCTTTCTTCTAGATCTTCGGCATGTTTTAGGGTTTGAAACACGTTCAGCTTGACTTGCTGGTCGTTCACCCGCATTGTGAGTTCTCCCTTTTCGACATCAATCAATTTTCTTCTTGTAGCTAGGAAGGGCCTCCGAAGGATAATAGGTGCGAACACATCTGCTTCACAATCCAGAACAATAAAATTAGCGGGAAAAATAAATTTATCAACTCTTACCAGTATATCCTCGATTTTCCCTCTAGAGGTACATAGGATCTGTCAGCAAGCTGTAGCATAACTGTTGTAGGTCTTGCTTTTTCGATTCCCAATTTTTGGAAAATTGATTTGAGCATCAAATTTATGCTTGCTCTAAGATCGCACAATGCTTTCCCGACATAGTGTTTTCTGATCAAACACAGTATTGTGAAACTGCCAGGATCTTTAATCTTGGGTGGCATGCGATTATGTAGCATGGCCATGCATCATTCTGTCACAACAACTGTTTCAAATTCCCCTAGTCTAGTCCTCTTAGTGACGATGTATTTAAGGAACTTAGCATAGTTCGACATTTGTTCTATTACTTCAAGCAATGGCAAGTTGATGTGGACTGCTTCAAGATGTCAAGGAACTTCTTTAACTGGTATTCTTGCTTTTGCTATTTCAACCTCCGTGGGAATGGTGGTGGTAGTCGGATGTCTTCAATCTTTTCATTGGTTTAGAACTTGATGGAAGGAGTTGCTGAGGCATCAGGACTTGCTGAAGCATGTGCAGTTGCCGAGGCATGTGGAATTATCGTAACATTCTTTGATTCATCAGTTTTGGCAGAGGTTTTGTTGCTGGACTCATCTTTTTGGACAAGGGGCTGCTCATTTGGTTGAGTGTTCTTTGTTGAGTGAGCTTGGGTTTCCTTAAGTTGTCGGCCACTCTGAGTGGCGATTTCTTTGTACTGCTCGTGGTTTCCTCCTTCTGCGACTTTAGTATCGCTAGGTAAACCGCCCATTGGTCTTGTGTTCAAGTTCTGAGCGAATTGTCCGACCTGTGTCTCCAATGACTTTAGGGTCGCCTCTTGGTTTTGCAATCTCATTTTAGTCCTGTTGATAAAAGCACCAGTCCTTTTCATGAAATTACTATTCTCAGCCATATAAGATTTAGTTTTTAACATGAAAGCATTAAGAGAATTTTCCAAAGAACTGGATGGTGTCGATTGTTGCTGCGGCATCTGTTGCCGTGGCAAGTTCTGCTGGAATCCTGTTGCTTGTGCATTCTAAATGCTCGATTGAGGGCATTGTTGGGATTACTCCATGAGAAATTGGGGTGCTTCCTCCAGGCTGGATTGTAAGTGTTGGACATCACATTATTGTTTTGGTTGTAGTTTCCAACGTAAAAGCTAGATTCTGGGTTCTGCAGACACTCAGAAGAATCATGGTTACCATTACATAAATCACAAATCGAATCTACTACCTTGATCTCCTGTGTGTTGCTAGGTCACTACATGTTCTTAACTATATTGGTTAAAGCGGCCAATTGTGCAGAAATAGATCATGATGAATCAAGCTCATTGATCGTTGCGTTACTTCTGACTATTCCCCTTCGGGTGGTTGGGAATTGATAATCGTTCTTGGCAAGACGGTTCATAATCTCTATCGCTTTCTCAGGTGACTTGTCGAGGAGTATGCCATTTGCCAAGACATCTAGCATAATCCTTGTCGGCGTGTTCACTGAGTTGTAGAACATCATCACTTGCGTCCATAGTGGGAATCTGTGCATGGGACATTTGTGTAAAAGCTCTTTGTATCGCTCCCAAGCCTCGTACATGGATTCATCATCTGCCTGCCGAAAAGAAGTAATATCATTACGCAACTTATCAATCATATTTGTAGAACTAAATATAGAAATAAAATCATGATACAAATTCGTCCAAGATCCTATCGATCCGGATGGAATACTGTTCAGCCACGTTTTTGCCCTATCCCTCCGTGAATAGGGAAATAATTTCAGCCTTTGGATATCTTCATAGACTCTTTGTAGCTTGAATGAATTGCAAATCTTTAGGAATGATTTGAGATGTTGTCTGCATCTTTAATTGTCGAGCCGCCAAATTGACCAATTGTGTTGAACATTACAGGTTTTAATTCAAAGTGGGTGGCTTCTATCTCAGGTGCGACAACTCTTGGATTGAGACTGTTGAGATCTTTCTCTAAGTAGTCTCGAATAGGTCTGTTATGAACAGGTTGTACGACTTGATCTCCTCCTCCTCTTACTATGATGTTCTGGTTATCATTGGCATTTGGATTGCCGACTAGGTTATCAGGTTGTTCTGCCATTGCTGCTCGTTGTTCTCGTCTTCTTCTATGAAGAACTTGTTCTATCTCGGGTTCAAGTGGGTAGTCTTGTGCTATTGGTCTCGCCCTGGTCATACACAGATGTAAAGTCAAAGTTGTAAGTCCCTTGAAAACCGATTAGAAATAAAACAAAAATAAAAAGAAACAAAGGTGCAAGAAATTAAAAACAAAATCGCTATTGCCAATCCCCAGCAAAGACGCCAAAAACTTGTTGCGTGTTATGAGTGCTTCGCAATTGGTGCAAGTGTACATGTTGCAGGTTATAGTATAGTATATATATCGTCTCAACAGGGATTGGTGCTACTTCTGGATTCTATCTTCTCGCACTGAAAGTAAAAACACAAATAGGTGATTGTAGGAGTTCTAATTAACGAGTAAAAAGAGCAATGAAATAAAAGAAAGATATAATCAAATGAGAGAGATTAGGCCGGATTATTGCGGGTCATGGTATGAAAATTGAATGAATCATCTAGGTATTGAGTGCAAGAGCAACTCAATTGCCTTGGCAACTAGCAACAGTCGGATTGCCTGGGCAAGTGTAATTGCATGGGCAACTGGGAATGGTGTGATTGCCTGGGCAACTGGGCGACTTCCTTCAAGGTTTGGTGAAGCGTTCTTTAGTGGTTTCTTCTTATCCCTAATTCAAAACACTGGTTAATTGAGCATGCCTTGGTGATACATTCCTGCGTTAGCCATGGGTGAACATCAACCGATCTTGTGCTTTTTTTAGCCGTTGAAATTCGTAACTTATCCCTAAGTCGAATTAGTCTTCAAAAACATAAGTTTGTATGAAAGCCATGTTCATTCGTTTCTTGAATCTAACTCTTCTGATATTAGATAAATATATGCATTCACGAGATCCTCTCCCAATTCACTTGCAATTGAAATTAAAAACCAAGAATGAACAAACCTCAAACTAAATTGCAAACTCAAATACCTAAAACAAATTCAATCATTCTCACAACCATTCAACATAATAACCCTAGCCCCAAATAGTTTAGTTCATGGCTGGGTTTAAAAATAAACTCAAACAAAAATTTTCCAACATAAAATAAACCAAAACAAGAGGAAGAAGATGAAGTCGATGCAGCTCTCTCTCGGATTCTCTCTCAATCGAATTGTCCTAAGGCTGCGACTAGGTCTTCTCTTTATAGGAGATGGCTTGGTCAATTTCTTTGTTGGATAGGGAAGAGTTTAAGTTGGATTATAATAAGATAAAAGAGATAAATCTCTTTTATTTATTTATCCTCCAAAAACTCCTCTTGACCTTTTCGTGGGACTCCAACTCTTTTTAGGATATATCTTTGCTTCTTCATGTTTATCTCGAATTCCTTGAGCTTATCCTATCCAAGTCGACAGCTTCCTTCTTCTTTCCTTAATTGCTTCGACAATCTCCTGCTTGCCCGGGCAATAAATCATGCACACACGAAACAAATACCAGCAGTACCTCTTTCCACCTAAACTCATCGAAACATGAAATCAAGCACAACCACAAAGGAAACAATGCAAATATGCATGGATGACTAAAAATGCAACTAGAATGAGCCTAAGTCTAACAATAATAATGAGTAAAAAGGGTATTAATTTAGTAGTTTTACACACTTAACACGCAACGTCGAATTATATTGTCATTACAAACCTTGAACAAGTAAGGTTCATTCCAATGATGTTTCATAGCATCTCTAAGAAATCTAGCCTTTTTGTGCCAAGTTATACCAATAAGAGTCTTTCCACAAACCAAATAAATTCACTATAACAACATACCATGATGTTGTATTCATAACGAAAAGCTTTTCATCAGAGAACACGTCAAAAATTTGCAACTTATTACTGTCTTCGCTCCCAGCTTCTAACCTCGAAAGATGATCATCAACTTGATTTTCTGATCCATTGAGGATTTTAATTTCAATATCAAATTCTTGCAGCAACAAGATCCAACAGATTTGTCTAGGTCTCACATCTCTCTTTGCAAAAAGGTATTTCAAAGCAAAATGATCAGTAAAAGCTGTAATTTTTGAACCAATAAGATAAGAACGAAACTTATCAAAAGCAAAAATTATTGTTAATAACTTTTTTCTCAGTAGTAGTATAATTAATTTGAGCTTTATTAAGAATCATACTAGCATAGTAGATTGCATGAAATAAATTGTCCTTGCGTTGTCCCAAAACTGCGCCAACGGCGAAACCATTGGCGTCGTACATAAGTTCGAACGGTTGCTCCCAGTTGAGTGCAACAACTATCGGGGCTTTCATAAGTTGTGTTTTAATTAGGGAAAACTATCCCAGTGACCACCCAACTATTGGCCGCGACCTGTTTTGACCACCCAACTAAAAAAAATCAAAATTTGAGCACCTAACTATTTAAATAGACCTATTTTGACCACCGGCCGTTAAAATCTAACGGAAAGGTGACATGGCAGTTAAAGTAAAATTTATATAATTACACTTTTAGTCCCTTTTTAATTATATATTATATCAATTTAGTCCTAATTTTAATTTAATTAATTAAAATTAATCAGCTAATCAAATAATGATTGGATGGTGTAATTTGAACCCTTAACCTCTTGGGAGGAAAAGCCAAGGCTTAACCACTGGGCCAACTACTCATTATGATGTAAAATGCATCATTCTATATATATCTTTTAATGAAGTAAGTGCTAGGGAAAAAAGAAGAAAAAATGTTTGAGAGGAGACTTGAACATGGGTCACATGAGATATATAAAAACACGCATATCACTAAATCAAATATATTTGATTTAATTAAAATCTGAAATTATTAAATATTCGATTTTAAAAAATATTAAAAAAAGGAATTCGATTTAAAATATTCAAATATTTTTTTTCTTTTTCATATTTAAATTAAATCGAATATTTATTACAATATTAAATATTTGATTTAAAAAATATTTGATTTAATAGAAAATAAATTTGATTTAAAAAGTATTCAAATATTTTAAAATTTCAATTTAATATTTTTAAATCAAATATTCAAATATTTTTTAAAAATATTTGAATACTTTTTAAAATCAAATTTCTTTTCATTTAAATCAAATACTTTTTAAATCAAATATTTGATATGCTATTTTTATATATCTCATGTGACCCATGTTCGAGTCTTCTCTCAAACATTTTTTTCTTCTTTTTTCCCTAGCACTTACTTCATTATAAGATATATATATAAACGATGCATTTTACATCATAAATGAGTAGTTGACCTAGTGGTTAAGCCTTGACTTTTCCCACAAAAGGTTAAGGGTTCAAACCACCCTATGGCCATATTCCCTTCTCTTGAATTTTCCTTTAACTAGGTGGTGACATTGGAGGAATATATATATATATATTAAATAAATTAAATTAAAAATTAAAATAAATTCATCCAATAGGGTGGTGACATGTGTCGTTATCTAATTAAAATTTTATTTAGTTAATAGGTGGTGACATTGGAGGGAAATATATATAATATTAAATAAATTAAATTAAAAATTAAAATAAATTCATCCAATAGGGTGGTGACATGTGTCGTTATCTAATTAATTTTATTTAATTAAATTAAAATTAGGACCAAATTGATATAATATATAATTAAAAGGGACTAAAAGTGTAATTATACAAATTTTACTTTAACTGCCACATCACCTTTTCGTTAGATTTTAACGGCCGGTGGTCAAAATAGGTCTATTTAAATAGTTAGGTGGTCAAATTTTGAATTTTTTTAGTTGGATGGTCAAAACAGGTCGTGGTCAATAGATGGGTGGTCACTGGAATAGTTTTCCCTTTTAATTATTAAATGCATTCGAAAATGCATCGTCAAAAATGAATTTTCTTTCTTGCTCCAACAGTAATCATAAAGGCTTGGTGATCTTTGAAAAGTCTCGAATAAATTTCCTATAGAACCCAGCCTAGCCTAAAAAACTGTGGATACCTTTCACATTTTTTGGTGGTGGCAGTTTTTCAATAACATCCACTTTGACCTTGTCAACCTCAATTCCAGCTTTCGAAATTCTATGGCCCAACACAATTGTTTCAGTGACCAAGAAATGGCATTTTCCCAGTTTAAAATCAGGTTGGTGTCTTCACATCGCTGTAATATTCTCTCCAGATTATCGACGCAATGGTCAAAATTATTCCCATACACCGAAAAAACATCTATAAAAATTTAAAGGGAATTACTAGTCATATTTGAGAATATTGCCATCATGCACCTTTGAAATGTGGTTGGTGCATTGCAAAGACCAAAGGGTATGCGATGGAAAGCAAATGACCCAAATGGGCATGTGAAAGTAGTCTTCTATTGGTCCTTAGGAGCAATAGCAATTTGATTGTAGCCAAAATATCCATCTAAGAAGCAATAATACTTTTTGCCCTCAAGTCGAGCTAACATCTGATCTATGAAAGAAAGAGGAAAATGGTCATTCCTTGTGGCTGTATTGAGGCACCTGTAGTCCATACAAATACGCCAACCAATAGGGATACGAGTTGGAATCTGCTCATTAGCATCATTACGAACCATAGTAATACCACTTTTCTTAGGAATGCAATGAACTGGACTCACCCATGCACTATCAGAAATTGCATAGATAATACCTACGTCCAACCATTCAAAGATTTTGTTCTTTACCACTTTCTTCATCTTTTTATTCAATATTATCTATGGCTCGATGGACTGTTTGTTCTCATCATCCACCTTAATCTTATGTATGCAAAAGGATGGGCTAATGCCCTTGATATCATCAATTGTCCACACAATAGCACATTTGTGTCACTTCAGAATATCTAGTAACTTAGCTTCTTGTATTGCATCCAGAGTTGCAGAGACAATGACTGGGAGTGTTTCCGCATTTCCAAGGAATACACATTTGAGATTAGCTGGCAATTGTTTGAGTTTCAGAGTAGGAGCTTCTTCAATAGATGGTTTAAAAGTAAGAATTGACCGATGAGCAAGATCCAAAGATTATCTTGTCATTTATGATAAACTGTCGTAGTAAGAACTTCAACAATGTGGTAACAATTTGGGAGATCTTCTACCAATGTCAACGTAATATCTTTTGCAATGAGAATACCACGATGATGTAGGTCTTATTGGATGATGTTTTCAAGGATGTCGATATGATGATATTCCTCAAACTTCCTTCTCATATCAACATTGAACATCCCAAATGTGACTTGGTCATTTTCAACCTTCATTGTAAGCTCTCCTTTTGATACATCAATAACTGCTTTCCCTGTATCTAAGAATGGGCAACCAAGAATAATGAGTACAGCTTTGTCAGCCTCACAATCAAGAATAATGAAATCAGTTGGGAAAACAAGTTTGTCTACACGAATAAGCACATCATTGATTTGACCATATGGATGAGTCAAAGATCTATCAGCCAATTGTAATGTGACTGTAGTAGGCTTCATATCTCCAATGCCCAACTTTTGAATGGTAGATAACGACATTAAATTTATACTAGACCTTAAATCACAAAGAGCTTTACTAAAGTAGTGATTATCAATTGAGCAAGGTATGATGAAACTGCATGGATCCTTCATCTTTCTTGGTAGAGGGGTAGATATCAACATACTGCACTCTTCAGTGAGCACAATGGTTTCCAATGCATTGAGCTTCTTTTTATTTGACAAGATATCCTTCATGAACTTTGTATAGCTCAGAATCTATGTAAGAGCATCAATCAATGGAATTTGAAATGTAACTTGTTGCAAAGTATCATGAAAGAATTTAAATTTATTATCCAACTCAAAATTTTTGAATTGTTGAGGAAAAGGTGAGACGAGTTATCTAATTGTTGTGCCAACATTGGATGTTGTGGCGACAACATCAATTGTAAATCAGGAGTAATAATAGGAAGGATATTACTCGACTTATCTTCATTCTCTCCATCCTTTACTGTATAATCAAGTATAGATGACTCTCCTCGTTCATGGGTAGACAGTAGTACTTGTTGCGTTGAGTCAGTAGTCTGTTTGCCACTGCGTAGAGTAACAGCCTTGCAATGTTCCTTACCCTTGTTCACTAGACTCTTCGTGTTGCTAGGTAAAGCACCCGAATGTCTCGAATTTATATCTGTAGCTAATTGTCCCAACTGAGCTTCCAAAGTACGTATTAATGAAGAATAACCTTGCACTATCGCTTCAGTGCGAGACAAATGATCACGCATCATTTCTTCAAGAAGGTCTAACGGATCAGAAACACTTCATAGGGCAAAGTAACTCATCTGAGATGGAGCCTGAGATGATGCACCATATTGTGATTGCTGAGAGTGTGATGTAGTATGTTGTGGTTGCATTCGATTCTGTTGTGGCTGCAATAGAGTTTGTGGTGTGAACTGTTGCTACGAGTAACTGAAGTTTCCTTGACACTCACTAGAATTTCATTAAAATGAATTGTTCCCATGCAAAATACTCCTTGGTGTTATGTAGGATTAGAGTTACTCCAAGGCTGTTGATTAGCTGCGTTGCAGGATGTACCCAAGTTGTTGTCTCACATGTTGCTAACATAACTACCATTTTCTACATGTTGTGGGCTGATAGCTCTTTAAAGAGCATGGTTTTCCTTTGATTTATAGGCCCTATTGTGTCCACATTGGCATCCATTGTATCTATTTCTGCATTTTCATGTCTATTTCTGCATAATTTCTAAATTAGTTCCAATGACTTGTGTTTTGTATATTTTTGCCTTGTTGTCGTTGCATTGCTAATGTCCCTGCAGAGGTTGTTTTCACCACTACAGCTAGTTCGACACTACATCTGCCAGTTGTCCAGTCTGCTTGAGGATAAGAACGAATATGCCAATTGTTTTTCTGTTACAACAAATTTGTACGAGGCTGAGCATACAAATAATATGCAGGACAGGTGTCCTTCTTGAGGTGGCCTATATAAAGACAATTTTGGAGGAAAGAGAAGGTCACACTATTCCTATTTTCACATTATCTTCAACCTCCGAAGCTTTTATCCTCCTCCCATGGAGGCCTACGCTTATTTTCTAGAGATCGGAGGCGATGTAAGGTAGATTTATCCAAGGAGATGATGAGTCACGTGCTGATTAGAGGGATTATCTTGTTCTCTTTATAAACTTTTCTTTATTTAGATGATTTTATGAAGTTTTACTTGTATTCGTACTTATATTATTCAAGGTTTAATTTTCTGGAGCTTGTGGAACTTATTTAAACTGATTTCTTAGTTTAATATATTTAAATGTTAGCTTTTTCTTAAGCTTTAATTGTTGGATTTGATTTACATTTTACATGAGAGTGTTAAAATCGGTTGCTGACATCGACGAATGCAGGGACAAGTCAGATTAATGAGTTCTTGCAGCGAGAGGTGTTTTGATGCAAAGAAATTTGGTTTACTCGTTCAAGGGGCCTTAGACTCGACTTATAATGAGAGTTGAAGCCGATCTTTGTACCTGAGTCAAGAGTTGAAGGTTGAATGGAAGTTAACACTCAAGCTGATCGCTGTATCGTTGATTAAACTTATCCTACACCCTTCGATGTGCACTTGATCTTTTTGCCGTGCAGAACCAAGGAGATCCAGTCTTTATTCTCATTATTCACAATCATTGATTATTCTTGTTATTGCTACCACATCAAATCATTTACTCTCCTTTCTATATTACTATTGCAACCACCATTGCACCCATAACCACCATCCTCGTGGGATTGATATTCAAACAAGTTTTCCTTGTTTCTATTCTTGCATCGATAGTGTAGCTTGCACTAAAAAGTGTGATGTTTTCACACTGATCAAGTTTTGGCGTCGTTGCCGGGGATGGCGTTATTATGTTCTTATGTTATTGCTTCCAATGTTTTTTTCTTTATTTATGTTTGTAGTTGTTTCTAATAGTTTTTTTTGTTTTTCCTTTTCTTTTTATTACTTTGTTCAAGTATTGTATGACCAGAAGGGCCACTACACCACTCTACGTACCAGATCCAGAAATTGAGAGAACTTTTTAAAGAAAGATTCATGAAAATAGTGGAAGGGCCAAACAACCAAACAACAATGAAGGAATTCCTCATGCTCAAGAAAACCCACCACTACACCCACCAACCCAGAACTGAACAATCTGTGAGGTTGTTGTTCCCCAGTTGGACGATTTGCAGCCGAGAATTTTTAGACCTCCTATTCAGGCTAGAAACTTTGAGTAGAAGTCGGTGATGTTCCAAATGCTCAACTCCAATGGCAGTATGCAGGGTTACCTCATAAAGGTGCTCGAGAGCATCTTCAATCTTTTCTTTTAATTTGTGCTTCATTTAGCCAACAAGGCGTTCCTGATGATGCCTTACGAATGTAATTGTTTCCATATTCATTGTAAGATAGAGCTCGCACATGGTTCATATGATTACCTACTAGTTCTATCACATCATAGAATGGCCCTGCGACACAATTTGTTTTGTGCTTTAATCCACCGACAATGAATTCGTGCCTGAGGAACGACATTACATCCTACTATCAGTTAGATGATGAGACCCTTCATACTACATGGGAGAGATATAAGTCTTTGTTGCGATGATGTCCCAACCATGACATTCAACTAGAAACGCAGATCGAGATCTTTTATAGTGGGTTGAATGCAGCGACAAGACATCTTGTTGATGGGTTGTCTAATGGTCCCCTACTTGATTGTACCTACACTGCCGTTGTTGGTGTATTGGAGCAATTTGCTCAGAATGATTCGCAATATCCTATCTCTAGAGCTGCATCATGCAAGGTGATAAGTGTTTTATTTTGTTTTTATTTTATCATTAATTAATCTTTTTTGATTCTTTGATATTGCCGATTTGGGTTTTTTATTCTTTTTTATGCAAGACTTTAATTTCCAGGAAACAACATTAAAAGAGCATGTTATGTATTTTTTTATTTTCTGGAATCAAGGCCAGACACATAGGCATGACTTGGGGCATGAAGATGTCCGACGTGGCAGATTCTGGTAGTCCAGTCAGCATCATCTTCCAGAAGGCGATCCAGTCAACATCATCTAGAAGGACGAACGGACGAGATTCACTTAGGACCTTTAGATTAAGTTTGAATTTAAATGTTTGGGAATGATCACTTTATCATTTAGGATTTGACCTTTCTATTTGAATATTTTTAGGATTATCTTTAGGTATATTATTTCTTTAGGGTTAGCTCAAGCTATAAATACCCCCTTAGGGTGAAGCTTGAAAGATGTACTTAGCTTTCATTTGTTCTTGGAGTTTTCATTTTTATAAAAGTTTCTTTCTCTATGTTTTTATTTAAGTTCTTATTTACTTTCTTAAAAATATTCTAAGTATGATTTCTATCATGCTTAGCTAATTTTCCAATTAGTCGAAGGCTTAAAGCAATGTCTCAATTCCGATTGTGAGAATTGAAAAACACCTAATTTCATCAGTTATCTTTCTCAATTTTCTTCAAACTTGGATTGGCAATCCGCCTTTCTGATTTAAAGTTGGGAGGAAGGATCGACTTGTAGTATATTCAACTTCCTATGAACACACTTAGCGACAGAATCGCTAAGGGAAATTGAGATCGGGTTCGATTCTCATTGAGACAACATAATCCGAGTCGGGCTTTTCTAAAGCTTAAAATTGTATTGGTGCTAGCGACAATAGTCGTGGTTAGTCCAAATAAGGACTGAATTCCAAAGATTGGCTTTGGTTTGTTGGTTTACCGAAAAGAAAAGTATGTTACAAGGGTTGGGCCTTGTAGACTGAATCGCATGTATCCGGAGTAAAATCCTCTTCGATGATTAGTTGGAATTGAGGCAAAGCGAAGCTTGAGGCTATTCTATTTAAGTGATTTTCTTTTCAAAATTTACTTTCTCCATTTTCTCTAAATTTATTCGCCTTTATCACTTTACATTTATTTTCTACTCTACTCTCTCGATCAACACCCCACCCCTATTTTCTTTATTTTCTTGCTAAAGTCAGAATCAAAACCTTTCAACATCAGAAGCTCCTTAGTCCTTGTGGATCGACCCTTCTTCTCTATTACTACATTATTTATATATTTAATTTGATATGAAGGATAATTTATTTGACAATTACAATGCTTGTCAAATTGGCATCGTTGCTAGAGACTTCGGCAAAGTTACTGATTAAAGTTTGTTTTGATTTATGACCAGGAAGAATCCAAGAAAACTAGTAGATTTTGAACCGGAGATTGAAGCATTAGCCCGAAGATTACATGCACAAACTCTTCAAGGAAAAAAGACAACGAAAACAACAAGAACAACGACAACAAAAATCCGAACCAGATCTAGAAACACCTCTAACGCTGAAACACACTTTGAATTCGACAATGTAGAGCAGATTTTGATGGCAGACGAAGACCAAACTATTCAAGAACTTGTTACAGTTCATGATGAGCAACAATCGTTGCACATCACATTCCCGAATGGAGAGAAGCCATTCCATTTAAGACGAGTTTAATTCATCTTCTGCTGACCTTTCATGGCCTGCCCAGTGAAAACCCGCACAAAGATCTCAAGAAATTTCATATGATTTGTTTAAGCGCGAAACCACATGGAGTATCTGAATACCAAATTAATCTCCGCGCTTTCCCTTTTTCCTTAGCCGATTTGGCTAAGGATTGGTTATTTGATTTACTGTCAAATTTAGTTACTACATGGACTTATATGGCTTGACTTTTTCTTAACAGGTGTTTCCCTGCAACCAAGGCGAGTGAACTAAGGTGAAGCATCTTAGGTATCCGACAAAAAGATGTTGAATCATTATATGACTATTGGGAGAGATTCAAGAAATTATGCGCAAATTGTCCACAACACGGACTTTCAGAACAAACACTTCTCCAATACTTCTATGAAGGCTTACTACCTATGGAGATGAAGATGGTATACTTAACAAGTGGAGGTGCACTTGTAAACCTGACTCCGACTTCAGCTAGAAATTTATTTTCTACTATGGCCACTAACTCTCAACAGTTTCGCCCTTCCAGTGAACCCTATCGACGAGTTCACGAGGTAAGTACAGTTTTTTAGAAAATAAAATTGATAAGTTAGCTGATATAGTTCAATCTCTTGTTGCAGGAAAAACAGGTACAACTAGACTTTGTAGGATATGCATGATGTCAGACCATCCCACGAATTGTTTCTGATGTTATAGGGAGATGTTGCCGCACAAGTAAATGTAGTGGGTATTTTCTCGGGGCCTCCCCAAATACCATAAAACCTTCACGCTAACACCTATAATTCGGGGTGAAAAGACCATCCAAATTTCAACTATGGACCAAATCCCAGAGCGAATCAAGCTTATCAACCGTAAAAACCCTTCTAGGAGTCCATCGTCGAACGATTGACATTGTCTCAAGAAACATTCCAAAATTGCACTGAGGCTAATCTACAAGAGATAGATAATCAAATGAGTCAACTGGCTCAGGCCGTGGGTCGAATAGAGTCGCAGGGAAAGCTACCATTTCAAACCAAGGAGAACCCACGAGAAAATGTTAGTGCAATCACCCTTTGAAGTGGCACGGTTGTCACACCGCCAGTCTCTGCGAATGTTGCCATATAATCCCAAAAAGAAGACGAATCGAGATAGAGGAAGAAATAAGAAGTTGACGCAAGATCCAGAGGAAAAAGAAGGATGAATTGCAAACTCTTCCCATGCCATCTCCCTATGCCGTCCCACCTCCTTTTCCTTGAGGCTAGTTAAACGCAACAAACAAACCGAGGAAAAAGTGATACTTGACGTTTTTTGAAATATGGAGATAAACATACCTCTTCTTAAGGTAATTCAAAAAGTACTAAGATACGCCAGATTTTTGAAAGGCCTTTGCACAACCAAAACAAGACTTACCGGTAATGAAAAGGTAAATTTGGGTGAAAACGTATCAACTGTTTTTCAACGTAGGCTTCCATTTAGGCTAAATGACCAAGGTATGTTTGTTATTCCTTGTAAGATTGGTAAGGTAGGAATTAAACGTGCTATGTGTGATTTGGGTGCTTCCATAAATGTTATGCCCCTTTTCATTTACAATTCACTTAGCGCAGAACCTTTGAAGGAAACAAGAGTGACAATCTAACTAGCCGATAAATCTGTCATATGTCCTGAAGGACTCCTAGAGAATGTGTTGGTTAAGGTAAATGATTTCATATTTCTGGCAGATTTCTATGTGATCGACATGGAAAATGACCAAACTAATACCTCCTCTGAAATCCTTCATGGTCGCCCCTTCCTAAGCACGACACATGCCAAAATTGACGTTAGAAGTGGCATTCTTACCATGGAATTTGATGGTGAGGTTGTTAAATTTGATGTTTACAAGGCAATGAAGTACCAGATAATATTGCAAATATTTGTTTCATTGACATTTATGAGCCTTTGGTAGATGAGTTTGTTGAAACTAACTTATCCAATGATACGTACAGGGAATTGGAGAAATACGATGGAGAAATCAGGGAGTTAGAAAATATTTTTTCCGTTCATTCTAATTTGTGCTTAACTCCATTCAAATCTAAACTCATACCTTCTATTTTGTAGGCACCACAAATCGAACTAAAGTAATTATCGGATAATCTCAAATATACGTTTTTGGGAGACGATTCCACCTTGCCAGTTATCATCTCGAGTAAACTTTCAAATAAGGAGCAAGTGGACTTAGTGACAGTTTTGTGCGCTTACAAAGAGGCGATCAGATGGACTATAGCCGACATCAAAGGGCTTATTTCATCGACTTGTATGCATAAGATTAAGATTGAAGAAGGCGTAAAACCATCACGAGAAGGCCAGAGGCATCTTAATCCTCTAATGATGGAGGTGGTGAAGAAAGAGATTCAAAAGCTTATTGACGTCGACGTCATTTACCCGATATCTGATAGTAATTGGGTTAGTCCGGTCCATATGGTTCCTAAGAAAATTAGAGTGACGATGATTGAAAATTCTAGAGGTGAATTAGTCCCTATGCGTGTCCAGAATGGATGGTGAGTTTGCATCGATTATAGGAAGTTGAACTCGCTAACTGGAAAAGAACATTTTTGCTTCTTTTTATTGACCAAATTATAGAGCGTTTAGCTGGTAAATCTCACTATTGTTGTCTTGATAGATTTTCAGGTTTCTTTTAGATCCCAGTGGCACCAAAAGACCAAGAAAAAATGACATTTACATGTCCCTTTCGGCACATTCGCTTATCGACGGATGCCCTTCGGCCTTTGTAACGCCCCCGCTATGTTCTAGAGATGTATGCTCAATATATTTTCTGACTACGTAGAGGATGGAATTGAAGTCTTCATGGATGATTTCACAGTATATGGTAATTCCTTTGGCGAATGTCTCTTAAATTTAACAAATGTATTGAAGCAATGCCTTGAATATAACCTTGTTCTTAATTATGAAAAATGCCACTTTATGGTCGATAAAGGTTTGATTCTTGGTCACATTGTTTCTTTTGATGGAATTGCGGTCGATAAGGCCAAAAACGATATTATTCGCTCACTTCCATACCCCACAACTTTGAGGGAAGTTCGCTCTTTTCTTGGTCATGCAGGTTTCTATCGCATATTTATTAATTTTTTTTCCAAAATAGTGCAGCCGCTCTGCAATTTGCTGTAGAAAGACAAGGTCTTTGACTTTGATGTTGAATGCAAAGAAGCCGTCGACATCCTCAAAGAAGAGTTATTTTCGGCACCCATAGTGCAACCACCTAATTGGGATTATCCCTTTGAAATCATGTGTGATGCGAGCGATTCGAGCGTTAGAGCCGTGCTTGGGTAGAAAATTGGCAAAGAGCCTCATATGATAGCCTATGCGTCTAGGACGCTAGATTACTCGACTACTAAAAAGGAGTTTTTTGCTATTTTTTCCTTAGATTAATTTTTCTCTTACCTTCTCATTACTAATATTGTTGTTTATTCTGATCATGCAGTATTAAAAAACTTGCTAAACAATAAGGAGGCGAAACCACGCTTGATCTGATGGATTTTACTCTTACAAGAGTTTAATCTTCAAATCAAAGACAAGAAGGGATGTGAAAATCTAGTCGCAGACCACTTGAGTCGACTCCTCATCTCCCAATTTGATGCGCCAGTCTAAGAAAAATTCCCCGAGGAACATTTGTTTTTAGCACATACAATGGTTCCATGTTATGTCGATTTGGTTAATTATTTAGCCACTAGGGAGCTTCCATCAGATCTTAATCATTCTGAGGTACACCGAATAAAGCGAGAGTCTCGATTTTTTATTTGGGATGATCCATATCTTTGGAAACATTGCTCAGATCAGGTAATTCAGCGATACGTTGCCAAAAGTGAGGTACATTCTATCCTTAGTTTTTTCCATTCCTATTCTTGCAGTGGTCATTTTGGACCAAAACGAACTGCACATAAAATTCTTGAATGTGGATTTTACTAGCCTAATGTTTTTCGTGATGCATATGCATTTTGTAAATCCTATGAGAAATGTCAGCACGCCGGTAATTTAAGTCATCGAAATGAGATGCCTCTTAATCTGATTTACGTTTGTGAAATATTCTATGTATGGGGTATTGACTATATGGGTCTATTTGTTTCATCCTTTGGTAACTGTTATATAATTTTATCCTTTGCTTATGTATCAAAATGGGTAGAAGCTAAAGCTACTCGTAATAATGATGCTAGAACTACCGCCGAATTCCTAAAGACTTATATCTTTTTCCAGGTTTGGGACCCCGGGAGCGATAATTAGTGACCAAGGAACACACTTTGTTAACCGCATCACGGAGGCACTCATGAAGAAATATGGCGTCACTCAACAGGTTGCCACGACTTACCACCCTCAAACTAATGGACAAGCAAAAGTTTCGAACTGAGAAATCAAGTCGATTCTCGACAAGATTGTGAAGCCAAATAGAAAATATTGGAGTTTGAAACTAAACGATGCCTTATGGGCATATCAAACTGCTTACAAAGGTCTCATCGACATGTCCCAATATCGCCCAGTCTTTCGTAAACCGTGTCATTTGTCAGTTGAGTTAGAAAATAAAGCCAATTGAGTGGTAAAGGAATGTAATATGGAGATGGATGCAATAGGGGAAGCTCGAAAACTACATATTCAAGAGCTTCAAGAAATCTGTTGCAATGCTTATGGTAGTGTCCGGATATATCAAGATAAAACTAAAGATTTTCATGATCGTCATATTTCATTTAAATATTTTACTATTGGGTAAAAAGTTCTGCTATTTAATTATAAATTGAAAATCTTTGCAGGTAAAATGCGAACGAAGTGGTCAGGACCTTTTGTTTGGACTCAAGTGTTTTCCCATGGCGCAATCGAAATTCAAAATGAGTCGGGGGGCTCGTTTCAAAGTGAATGTCAACAATTGATGCCGTACTACGAGAATTATCAAGCTTTTTTGATCGAGAAATTATTTTAGAAGAACATGTAGTCTGAATCAAGCTATCGAGCTAAAAGACGTTAAACAAAGCGCTTTAATGGGAGGCAACCCATTTTCCATTTTCGTTCACTTAATTTCTTAATTTTTTATTTCATATTTATGACATTTTTATTTTTCTTGTGATTTTTAGGTACCCATGCATTTTTCACTCGAAGTTAATCGGCCTCGGATGTGACATTTTTTATCGAATATGGCAAAAATTTGACCCCTGAAATAGTAGTGGAATTGTGAGAAACATCTAAAAAATGCTCATAATTCTCGTGCGCACCGTTTAACTAAGCAGCGCACGTTAGCAAATCTCCCTC
This sequence comes from Hibiscus mutabilis, assembly GCA_019671005.1. Lineage (NCBI taxonomy): Eukaryota > Viridiplantae > Streptophyta > Magnoliopsida > Malvales > Malvaceae > Hibiscus > Hibiscus mutabilis. The sequence continues at coordinate 51,788,259 of CM033717.1, read as the reverse complement.
TCATGCAGCTCATGTTAGCACACCCCAAAACCATTTTACTGCCCGTAACTTCCCTTGGTAGGACCCACGCCAATTTAAACTCCCTAATCCCCGACTCTTTTGACCGATTTCATCCTTTCTTTTCCCAAATCTAACCTTTATCCTTTCTTATTTTAAACCCCCACGTGCCTATTAAATTAAAAACCTAACACTCATTTTCTTTATTCCCCTCCACTGGTTGACTTATTTTCTTCCTTTCTTTTTCTTTCTCAAATCTAGCCAAACACCACTACTGCTCCTCACTCCGTTTGCCCTGCCCCACTTACCGGTCGCTGTCGCTTATCTACTCCACCGCCTATTCCCCACCGAGGATGTGGCTAAGGTTGAGCACTGCGAACCAGAGCCATGCACCCCTTCCTCACTTTTCAGTCACCGTTCTTGCTACTCGGATGCCACGGTCTTCACTATACACAAAGAGTATCTCTATTCCATCTCTTGTACTTTAATTTTCGTATTGAGACAATACGACTTAAGTGAGGGGTAGAGTATTGGTTGAATTTTCCCTTACTTATTTTTGCTTTGATTCTAGTATGCTTGGTTGGACTTGTGAAAATTTTTCGTTGAAATCCTTCGCCTTGTTGAATATCTTTGAATGTCATACTTATTTGAGAGCACGCTTTCATTTGAATTAGGATATACATGATAAAGGATGACAAGTTTAGAAATTTGGTTGAACTTTTTTGATATTCCATGACTTTTTTGAAATGTGCTTAACTCAATACATATACACACTTCGGTAAGATTTGAGCCTTTGTGAGCATATTCTTTACATTCTTGCTCATATTCTTTGATTGAGTATGTTGAGCTTGACATTGATGTTCGAGAACCTGTAATTGAATGCATGTCGAGATTACAAAAAAACTTGATGCTTTAATATGATTAGGGCATTTAGGATTATCCACTTTTTACCTCTAAAATTGCCTACCCTTTCATTTCCCCCTAGTTAGCCATTTTTGTGCCTTTACCCTTTCTTTGTTTTTACCATATTTTCAAACCCGAGCCTTTTATTTTGACTATCTTTTTCACCCTTGTCAAGACAGAAGAATGAGATTACCATTGTATGATTCATTTCCACAAAAAAGGAGAAAAAAGAAAAAAGGTTCGAATATAAAAAATAGCAGATCAGAAAAATGCAAAAAAAAAAAAAAAAAAAAGAAGAAAAAAATAGTTCGAACGAAAAAAGAAAAAAAATTGTTGCATTCCTTTGTTACATTCATTTTCTTTACTTTTGGGTTTATGTGGGATAGATCTAATTTATTATGTTTCTCTTTCTTTATTATTAGCCGAATTTTTGATCTTCTCATCACCTTTACCTAAGCCCCGTTACAACCCGTTTAAGACCCTTTGATTATTGCATCTTGTTCTTACTAGTAGTGGAGATTTGATTTTCTTACAAGCTTATGGTAATGTCATGTTTGGTTCCGACTTTGAGCGTATTTGAACCCGAAACCCTTTGAGTGAATCAAGTGAATCCTTGTGAGGTATTGAGTGTGATTGTAATTTTGATTTAGATGATTGTTGTGGACTTGACTAACATGAATTTCTAGGATGTAAAGCGAGACGAAGGAAGGTAAACAAAATTTTTTAACTTGTTTAATTACTGCATGATTAAGGACAAGCATTGAATAAGTGAGGTGGAATTTGATGAGTGTTTTATTTTTTTATTATCTTATCGTTAATTACTCATTTTTTATTCTTTGATATTGCTGATTTGGGTTGTTTTTATTCGTTTTTGCGCAGGACTTCAATTTCCAGGAAACAACATTAAAAGAGCATGTTCTGTAGTTTTTTTTATTTTCTGGAATCAAGGCCAGACACACGAGCATGAATTGGGGGCATGAAGATGTCCGACGTGGCAGATTCTGCCAATCCAGTCAGCATCATCTTCCAAAAGGTGATCCAGTCAGCATTATCTTGAAGGACGAACGAACGAGATTCACTTAGGACCTTTAGATTAAGTTTGAATTTAAATGTTTGGGAATTATCACCTTATCATTTAGGATTTGATCTTCCTATTTGAATGTTTTTAGGATTATCTTTAGGTATTTTATTTCTTTAGGGTTAGCTCAAGCTATAAATACCCCCTTAGGGTGAAGCTTGAAAGATGTACTTAGCTTTCATTTGTTCTTGGGGTTTTCATTTTTATAAAAGTTTCTTTTTCTACTTTGTTTTTATTTAAGTTCTTATTTACTTAAAAATATGCTAAGTATTATTTCTATCATGCTTAGCTAATTTTCCAATTAGTCGAAGGCTTAAAGTGATGTCTCAATTTCGATTATGAGAATTGAAAAGCTCTTAATTTCTTCATATATCTTTCTAAATTTTCTGCAAACTTGGATTGGCAATCGACCTTTCCTTTAAAAATCTTTACACTTTCAATTCTAAAAGAGCTCGTTGGTTTGATTGTTGTTCTGATTTAAAGTTGGGAGAAAGTATCGACTTGTAGTATATTCGACTTCCTATGAACACACTTAGCGACGTATTCGCAAAGGGAAATTGAGATCAGGTTCGATTCTCATTGAGACAACATAACCCGAGTCGGGCTTTTCTAAAACTTAAAACTATATTGGTGTTAGCAACGATAGTCGTGGGTAATCCAAATAAGGACTGAATTCCAAAGATTGGCTTTGGTTTGTTGGTTTACCGAAGAGAAAAGTAAGTTACAAGGGTTGGGCCTTGTACATTGTAACCGACATGTATCCGGAGTAAAATTCTCTTCGACGATCAGTTGGATTTGAGGCAAATAGAAGCTTGAGGCTATTCTATTTAAGTGATTTTCTTTTCAAAATTTACTTTACAATTACGATGCTAGTCACAAGGCTGCATCGAGAGTATTTGAGCTCAATGATCTATTTTCTCTAAAGGCTCAGATTTCTACTTTGGAGAACAAAATCAAGAATATGGAATGGACAAGTGAAATTGCTCCTATTAAGATAGGTCAACAAACTAAATCCCTTGTCTTTTCCTTTGAAATTTGTGGAGGCAACCATAGTTTTGAGGATTGCCCACAACGTGCAGAAAATATGAGTTATGTTAGCAACATGCAAGGCAACAACTTGGATACATTTTACAATGCAACTAATCGGCAGCCTTGGAATAATTCTAATTCTACTCGGCCTCAAAGAGCCTTTCGCTCTGGGAGTAAATCATTTCAAGGAAATTCTAGTGTATGCCAAGGAAATTTCGATTACTCGCAGCAACAGTTCACACCATGACTCTAATGCATCTACAACAGAATCGGATGCAACCACAACGTACTGCATCATAGTCTCCACAATCACAGTTTGGAATGCAATCACAATATGGTGCAACATCTAAAGCCCCATCTCAGATGAATCATTATGCTCCATCAAGTATCTCTGACCCATTCACTCTTCTTGAAGAGATGATGCGTAATCACTTATCTCGCACTAAAGCGATAGTGCAAAGTCACTCTTCATCAATACGAGCTTTGGAAACTCAGCTGGGCCAGTTAGCTACTGATATGAATTCTAGGCAGCCCAGCGCATTACCTAGCAACATGGAGATCCAGTGACTAAGGGTAAGGAGCATTGCAAGGTTGTAACTCTACGCAATGGCAAATAGACTACTGACTCGGTGCAACAAGTACCCATATCTACCCATGAATGAGGAGAGTCATATGTACCTGATCACACAATGAAGGATGGAGATAATAAAGACAACCCGAGTAATACTCTTCCTACTATTACTCCTACTTCAACTGATCCACAACCGATATTGTTGCTGCAACATCCATTATCGGCACAACAACCAGATAACCCATCTCACCCTTTTCCTCAAAGATTTAAAAATGTTGAGTTGGATAATCAATTTCAATTCTTTCATAATACTTTACAACAACTTACAGTTCAAATTCCATTGATTGATGCACTTATACAGATTTTGAGCTAAGCAAAGTTCATGAAGGATATCTTATCCAAGAAGAAGAAGCTCTACATAATGGAAACCATTGCACTCACCGAGGAGTGTAGTGCATTGATATCTACCCTTCCACCACGAAAGATGAAGTATCCAGGAAGTTTCACCATACCTTACTCAATTGGTACTTTTTACTTTTTATAAACTCTTTGTGATTTGGGGGCTAATATAAATTTAATGCCACTTTCTATTTTTCAAAAGTTGGGCATTGGAGAAATGAAGCCCACTACAATCACATTACAATTGGTTGATCAATCTTTGAGTCATCCAAACGGTCAAATCAATGATGTCTTGGTCCGTGTTGTAAGTTTGTTTTCCCAGCTTATTTTATTATTTTAGATTGTGAGGCCGACATAGATGTTCGTAATATTCTTGGTCGTCCATTTTTAACTACTGGGAAGGCAGTAATCAATGTGTCAAAAGGAGAGCTTACAATGAGGGTTGATAATGATACAATCAAATTTGGGATGTTTACTATTGCTAGGGGAATGACGTCTAAAGAATGCCACCATATTGATATTCTTGATCATATTATTCAAGAAGACCTCCATTATCGTGGTATTCTCATTGCGGAAGATACTGCACTGACAGTAGTAGAGGATGATTTCCCATATTTTAACCATATTGTTGAGGTTCTCACTATTTTAGTACATCATAAATGGCAAGTCGAATCCTTAGATCTTGCTCACCCGTCAATTCCTACATTTAAACCATCTATAGAAGAAGCTCTTACTCTAGACGCAATACAAGAAGCTAAGTTGATAGATATTCTAAAAAGAAACAAGCTTGCTATTGCTTGGACAATTGCTGACATCTAGGGCATTAGTCTGTCATTATGTATACACAAGATTAAGTTGGATGATGAGAACAAAAAGTCCATTGAGCCACATAAGCCGTTGAATGAAAAAATGAAGGAAGTGGTAATAAAGGAAATCCTTAAATGGTTGGACACATGTATCATCTATGCAATTTCTGATAGTGCATGGGTGAGTCCATTCCATTGCGTTCCTAAGAAGAGTGGCATTACTGTGGTTCGTAATGATGCTAATGAGCTGATTCCAACTCGTATCCCTATTGGTTGGCGTATTTGTATGGACTAAAGGTGCCTTAATGCAACCACAAGGAAAGATCATTTTCCTCTTCCTTTCATTGATCAGATATTAGATCGACTCGCGACCAAGGAGTATTATTTCTTTTTAGATGGATATTCTGGCTACAGTCAAATTGCTATTGCCCCTAATGAGCAAGAGAATACTGCTTTCACATGCCCTTTTGGGTCATTTGCTTTTCGTCGCATGCCTTTTGGTCTTTGCAATGCACCAGCCATATTTCAAAGGTGCATGATAGCAATATTCTTAGACATGATTGATAATTCCCTAGAAATATTTTTGGATGATTTTTTGGTTTATAGGAATAATTCTGACCACTACGTCGACAATCTGAAGAGAGTATTTTAGCGATGTGAAGACACCAATTTGGTTTTAAATTGGGAAAAATGTCATTTCATGGTTATAGAAGGGATTATGTTGGGCCATAAAATTTCAAAATATGAAATTGAGGTTGACAAGGAAAAAGTGGATGTTATTGAGAAACTGTAACCACCAACAAATGTGAAAGGCATACATAGGTTTTTAGGCCGCGTTAGTTTCTATAGGAGATTTATTCGAGACTTCTCAAAGATCACCAAGCCTTTATGATTACTGTTGGAGCAAGGAAGGAAATTTATTTTCGATGACGCATGTCTGGATGCATTCAATAAAATTAAAACACAGCTTGTGAACATACCAATCGTTGTTGCACCCAATTGGGAGCAACAGTTTGAATTTATGTGCGACGCTAGTGATTTTTTCGTTGGCGCAGTTTTGGGATAACGCAAGGACAAGGTATTTCATGCAATCTACTATGCTAGTAAGACTTATTGAAGCTCAAATTAATTACATGACTACTGAGAAAGAGCTATTAGTAGTAATTTTTGCTTTTGATAAGTTTCGTTCTTATCTTGTTGGTTCAAAAATTACAGTTTTTACTGATCATTCTATTTTGAGATATCTCTTTGAAAAGAAGGATGCAAAACCTAGAGTTATCCACTAGATCTTATTGCTACAAGAATTTGATATTGAAATTAAAGATCTTAAGGGGCCAGAAAATCAAGTTGCTGATCACCTTTCGAGGTTAGAAGCTAGAAGTAAAGATGTCAATAAGTTGCAAATTATAGACGTATTTCTTGACAAAAAGCTTTTCTTTGTGTATGCAACACCATGGTATGCTAATATGGTGAATTATTTGGTTTTGGAAAGACTCTTATTGGTATAACTGGGCACAAAAAGGCTAGATTTCTTAGAGATGCTACGAAATATCATTGGAACGAACCTTACTTGTTCAAGGTTTGTAATGACAATATAATTAGACGCTGTGTCCCTAAGGAAGAGATAAAACCTATTCTACACCATTTTCATAACACTCATTATGGAGGGCATTTTGATGGAATGAGAACGGTTTCACAAGTCCTATAATCCGGATTTTATTGACCGACTTTGTTCAAAGATGCTCATGAGTTTGCTCAATGCCGCCACAGATGTCAACGTATTGGATCTATATCTAGGAGAAATGAGATGTCACATCAGCCAATAATGGAAATCGAGCTATTCGGGGTATGGGGATTGGATTTTATGGGTCCTTTTCCTAATTCTCTTGGAAATCTATACATTTTGGTTGTAGTTGATTATGTTTCAAAATGGATAGAGGCTATCGCATTGCCTAAAGATGATGCAATGAAAATATTAAAGTTCTTTCGCAAACATATCCTCACTCATTTTGGAACACTAAAAGCATTGATCAACGATCAGGGTAAACCTTTCCACTACATCCAGGTGGCTGTTGTGTTGAAACGCTATAGAGTAAATCATGGATTGGACACAATGTATCATCATTAGTCGAATGGAAAAGAAAAGGTATCTAATCATGCAATCAAAAATGTTCTAGAAAAAGTGGTAAACACCACTAGAAAAGATTGGTCTTCTCATCTTGACGATGCATTATGGGTTATACGTACTGCATATAAGACTCTATTGGGAATGTCACTATATCAATTGGTGTTTGGAAAGTCTTGTCATTTTTCCAGTAGGACTTGAACACAAGGCTTTGTGGGCTCTGAAGCAAGTCAACCATGATTATGAGGCAACAAGAAAGACGCGTTTGCTAGATATCACCGAATTAGAGGAAATTTGACAAAATGCTTATGAAAATGCTTCTATTTACAAGGACAAGAGCAAACAATGGCATGATAAGATTATTTTGCATCGACAATTTGACGCTAGACAGTTGGTTTTGCTATTCAACTATAGATTGAAACTGCATCTAGGGAAACTGAGATCACGTTGGTCTGGACCTTTTAAAGTTGTCGAAGCTCCACACGGTGCTATCACAATTCAAGATACAAAAGGGGGGACTCCATTCAAAGTCAATGGCCAACATTTGAAACTCTATTATGGTGACTTTGACCCTAGAAATATTGAGACCATTAAATTGGTCAAATTATTTTAAAATTCTCTTTAATTGCTTTAATAGGTTTAGATTTTATTTGCCTTGTTTTTTCTTTTAATTTCCTTTATTTCTTTTTGCAGAATAAATATCTCTTCATTTTGTCTCTTCTCTAACAACTTGACGGTGGAAGGACTCACAAGATATGCATGGAAAAGTTTTAGGGGCAAATTGGGTAATTCAATTGCATCGATCTACCCCTAATAATCACAATCTTTCAACACAAGAGTGGGAAACATAATGAACGGGCGTGATTTTGGCGCTAAGATCAAGCTGTTGAAACTTATCACATCGGACGGTAACAATTATGCCTTTTCATTTTCCCTCTTTTCTTCTTCTTTATTAAGCAGCTTTTGTAACACCCTGAATTCTAGCCTAAGTGAATGCTATGTTAAAAAAAATTATTGGATCAAAATGGTAATTAAATCAAAAGAATTTCTATTCTAAGGTTTGGGATCGAAATTGAAGGATTGAGAATTATGGGACAAAAATTAAGTTACTCAATTGATTGGTTAATTAAACTTCTTAATTGCATGGTAATATTTTAAATTAGTAAGGACACCCCACTTGTCAACCTTGTGAATTAAAAGGTGATAGTGGAAGAATGACTCGGCTTAGAGTCATCTTCTTCCTCAATCAACCCGAATGCAAGTGAGATAGAGAGAGAGAGTGAAATTCTTGAAGCTTAGTTAAAACAAGCAAAGTAGGAAGGATTCTTGTGGTTTGAATCGGTTTCTAGCTCAAGGAAGGTATGATAATCTTCCTTCTCTTTAGTAATGACAAGAGAACTGTGTAGTTCAAGAAGTTTGTTTAAAAATAGGTTCTAACGTGCATGATTTGTTGATTTAAAATTTAGAAAACATTGTTGGATCATTCGGAAATTTCAAGCTTTATGATTAATAGTGTATTGATTGAATTGTTGCTTTGAATTGTTAGATTGAATAATGATTAAACTGAATGGTTACTTAGAATTGTTGGTTTGACCGATGAGTAAACTATGTTAGTAATGTGATCAAATAAGTTATAAATTGAGTACACAATTGAACTGTTAATTTGAGATGTTTATATATATATATATATTCGAATCTGCCTAAATATTGGAGGTATTTTGGTTGAATTAAATCTGTATTGAAGCTGCTCTGCTTTATGAATATACGAATAGGAAATGTAGTCATGAAATTGGTTACTTGTAATAGAATGTGTATGCATTTGAATACTTGATAAATTGGATATAATGGAAATGAAAGAATCTGGTTTAAGGGCTGTTTTTACAGTTTAAAAACAAGGGAAATTGTTATTTGCAGTTAGTGATTGGTCTCAAGATTTTTATGTGTAGTAAAAGGCTGTGTAGGATTTAAAGAAACTAAATTGGGCAGATTTGTATAGGAACAATTGTCAAAACATGAAATTTTGATAGATAAATGTATGAATGAGTAAAGACATGGACTGTTTTGATACAACATTAAAGAAGTGGACTGTTTGTACATTGATGTTAGAGAGGGTTGTCTTATATGAATTAGGGACTGTTTTGAGTAAGTTTGAATGTGTGGACTGTTATGTTAATTGGAAAATAGGGCAACGATTTATAACAAGAATGGGGACAATTTTGTTGTTGTAAAATGTGTCATGCAAGAAATTATAAAATCCAAATTGTTGTTATGTTAAGAGAACTATTTGCTTATGTAACATGTCCTTATTTACCTTGAATTGATAATTGAGGAACGGATTGTCATGTATTAAGTTCCACATATGTATATGAAAGTGTTACCTTGAAGCTTACTTGAGCATGTGTTTGATAAATTGGAAACATTTATGGATGATCAATTGATTATAATATATTGCTAAATTATTGTTATAATTAGACAAAGAGGGAACTGATCAAGGAGACGAGAGGAAAAAGGGAGTGGTGATACACAATCAAGAATAGCTCGGGGTATCGATGAGTGTAGTCTGTATTTTATGCATAAACTATTGGTTGTTTAATAAGCTAAACTGCTTGAATGTTTAATGAGGCATAAATACCTAGTTGCTTGTGCTTGATCGAGTCTTGGGAAGGTAAGTACCAAGGTAAGCTTTGATGTTATTTGATAGAATCAAGTCTGGTTTTAAGTGATTAAATCAATACTTTATATAGCATACTGTATATTGGTTGTTTAATATTATTTTGAGATAAAGGTGATTAAGCTAATAAAATTCTGTATCGGTCTTGTCTAGAGTTTGTTTAGTATAATTGGCATGCCAATAGAGTGTCTTGAGCTCAGCCTGAAATATTGACTACGGTCCCATGTTAGGTACAAGAGTACCCCTGAATGATGTAAAAAGGATTCTAATTCAATGGTATTGAATAACCATTGTGTAGTTAATTAACTCAAAGAAGTTGCCTGAAAATGAAATCTTCATCCTTGAAGCATGCTGGTTTAATAAGAATAATTCTGATTATAGAGTAAGATCTTGCTAGATAAATCGTGAGCATGAATCTTGAAATATATATTTGTATTGTGGGGATAGTGAGACTCGATTGTTACATGTCTTAATTAGAATAATTAAATTCTGGAATTGTGTGATATGATTCATTTTATTGAACTTGTATTCGAGACTAGTATACTTACTACTCACCCTATTATTTTACAAGAAAGGTTGACTGTTGATCAAGCTTGGGGAAGATTTAACAAGGTCGCTAAAGGCAACAAAAGTATGTTATGTTTTGTTATATGTAAACTCCTAGAAGGTGGCACTAGCTTGAGTTTTAGGCTTAGGAATATTTTGAATTCTATGGTGGGTTGTAAATATTACACTAACAAGGCTTGTATAACACGTGTTTGGTTGTTGTTTTGGGAATTGGTTGATCATGCTAGAGTATCTATGGATGAGTATTCGAATGAAGTAGTTTCATGTTAGGAGTTGTCCTTGAATGCTTGATAATCACATGGTATTGTTACTTATTCATGTATGTAGAATTTAATCTAAGAATGAATTATGTAAATAGATGACTAAATGATCATAAGTAATATGAATTCATGCTTGTGGTTAAGTGGTTAAATGGACTAAAGCCTTTTTTTACGAAATTGTGGAATCCTAAGAGTCCTTATATAGTTTCAAAGTTATGTCTTGAAATACATGCCTACAATGGTTAATTGAAAAATATTGATGACCTTAACTATTCGAATTGTCCTAGAACCATCTTATTAGTTGGGAATTTAAAATTTAAAAATGTTGCTTCACTTTTTGGTTTCCATTCGAATGTGATAGAATTCTAGTCATGTTTTTTTTGGATTCAAATCTTGTTATGTGTATGATTGGCTTTCAAACGATCTTGATTAATCTTCTATGTTTTGTTCGAATGATAGCTTGTGTCTCAAGTATTTGTGTTTATACATCTTTCTCTATTTCGGATACTAACTTGTTAGACAAGTTAGACTGTCTACTTCTATTTAAGCATTTCTTTCTATGTCTGGGTTGGGGTATTACAATTTGGTAATTAGAGCTAAGGTTTAGTCGATCCTAGGACTAAACCAGTTGTGTCATCGGTTAAGTAAGTGCCACCTAGGAGTTAAATTGAATTATGCCTGTGACCTTGTTTTATTGAATCTTTCTTAAATGCTAATTTCATATGTCTAAGACACATCTGGCCCGGGATAGAGATAGACCGATTGGCTCCTCCAATGAAGGAGGGAGTGTCAGATTGGGTCAGGAGCAAGCAGACCCTCAAAAGGCTGCAGAACCACCGCCTGAAGATCCTCAAGTTAATCAAATCCAAAAAGAATGCCTTCTCAGCATGACTAAGGTGTTCAATCAACTCGTTACTAACCTGGAGCAAAATGATCCTCCTACACCCGTAGTGATTCAACCTAGGGCCCCAATTGATAAATTGGCTCAGCATCGAGCCTATACATTCGCGGGATCTGATGAAGAGAATTTAGAAACATGAGAATACTGGTTGGAAACTACCATTAGAATTCTAACCAAACAACATCAGTGTTCTGATGAACATAAATTGGAGTGTGCGGTGGCTTTACTTGCTGATGAAGCCTTGAACTGGTGGAAAACTACAATCCTCACTGCCCCTAAAGACTCTATCACTTGGGAATTCTTTCTAAAAGAATTTCGAAAGAAGTATGTGAGTGAACAATACCTAGCGGAAAGAAGAAGACATTTCTTGCATTTGAAGCAAGGTGGTAGACCCATAGAGCAATATGTTAGCGATTTCTTCAAATACTACAAGTACGGGTCCAAATATATTAAGAAGAAGGAGGATAAATGCAGAATGTTCATCGAAGGATTGAATGATGAATTGAGTCTGATGTTTATGACTCTTGGAATAACTGATTTTCAGGTCTTGGTGAACCGAGTGATAGCTACCGAGTCTAGGATAAAAGTAGCTGATAAAAGAAGGGAGAGCTTTTCTATGAAAGACAAGAGGTCAAGGAATGATGGCAAGCCTCAATAGCCTTTTAAGAAGCCGAAAAATCAAGGGATTCCTCAAGCTATGTTGCTTCTCCAAGGGGTAACTTCATCCCGAAGCCTCATAAAATAATCAAATCCTCCGCACCTTCAATCTCTATCAATAGCTCGGGGAATTTTGGTAAGGATCCACAGTCTCGATATTGTAATATTTGTCAGAATTATCATTTCGACCAGTGCAGAAAGCAGTCAAATGCATGTTTTCGGTGTGGAAGCCTAGATCATTATTTTCGTGATTGTCCCTAAACCTTGGATAAATCTTTGGCCAAAGTGGCCTCCAATTCGAATCAATTTCCATCTCCTAGGGGCAAAGGGCTGAAACAAGCTCATTTAGGAAACTCAGGGAGAACTCGAGGCCAAGCTCCTAAAACCACTCATCAAGTGTCTCAGGCCCTTGCTCGATTGTATCACATTCGGAATTGTGATGATGAAGAGGCACCTGATGTTGTAGCAAGTACTGTTGAATTGAATGAAAACCTTGTTTATTCTTTAATTGATTCAGGATCCACCCATTCATTTGTTTGTTCTCCCTTGCTTGTGAAATTAAATCTAAAATATAAAACTATTAATCAAGGGCTGATAGTTTTGAATCCTATAGGAGGAATTATGACCATAAACCTCATTTGTAGAAATTGTCCCCTATACATCCAAAACATTCTTTTCCCTATTAATCTGTATATGCTACCCTTTTGTGAATTTGATTTAATTTTGGGATTAGACTGGCTAGGGAAACACCAGGCTTGGGTAGATTGTCAAAAACGGAGACTTTTTCTCCGTGGTTTAGGTAAAGAATCCATCCTTTTGATTGATAAGAAACCCACCTCAATTTTTTCTGCTATGATCAAATGAGATGAATTTGATTTTGGCCTAAAATCTATTCCAACTGTATCTGAATTCCTTGATGTTTTTCTTGAGGAAATCCCGGGACTGCCACCAACCCGTTAAGTGAAGTTCAAAATTGAGACTCAATCGGGAATCAACCCTATATCCATCACCCCTTACAGAATGGCTCCTATTGAACTAAAAGAGCTTCAGAAGCAGTTGCAAGAACTACAAGACAAAGGATTCATCCGACCAAGATCATCTCCTTGGGGAGCCCCGGTACTCTTTGTCAAGAAGAAAGGTAGGTCAATGAGATTGTACATAGACTATCGACAACTTAATCAGGTTACGATTAAGAACAAGTACCCACTTCCAAGAATTGAAGACCTGTTTGATCAATTGAAGGGTGCTTCAGTATTCTCCAATATTGACTTTAGATCTGGATACTACCAAATGAAGGTTAAAGAATATGACATACCTAAGACTGCTTTCAAGACTCGATATGGTCACTACGAGTTCCTAGTGATGCCATTCGGTCTAACAAATGCCCGTACTGCATTTATGGATCTCATGAACCAAGTTTCTAAACTCTATCTAGATAAGTTTGTTGTGGTCTTCATTGACGATATTCTTATCTACTCGAAGGATGAAGCTGGACATTCAAAATATCTCAGAATTGTGCTACAGACTTTTAGAGATAATCAACTCTATGCCAAATTCAACAAATGTGAATTTTGGTTGCCTGAAGTATCCTTTCTTGGACATGTAATTTTAGCCTCAGGAATTAAGGTTGATCCGAATAAGATTCAATCTGTGATTGAATGGAGATCTCCGAGGAATGTTAGTGAAGTCTGAAGTTTTCTTGGCTTAGCTGGATATTATCGAAGGTTTGTTAAGGGATTTTTGATTTTGGCCAAACCCCTAACTAAACTTCTTCGTAAAGATATGCCATTCATATGGTTTGAAGAACAACAAAGAAGCTTTGACCAATTGAAAGAGGTACTTACCCAAGCTCCAGTGTTAACTCAACTGAAATTAGGGAATGAATTTACGGTGTTTAGTGATGCTTCTCACTTGGTATTGGGATGTGTTTTAATGCAAGGAGATAAGGTGGTAGCATATGCTTCCCGAAATTAAAATCTCATGAACTGAATTATCCAACCCATGATTTGAAACTTGCTGCAGTAATCTTTGCCTTAAACATATGGAGACACTATTTGTATAGAGAAAAATGCTACCTTTACACCGATCACAAAAGCTTGAAATACCTCATTACTCAAAAGGAGCTCAATCTTAGGCAAAGACATTGGATCGGGCTACTTAAAGACTATGATTTAATCATAGATTACCACCCGGGGAAGGCCAATGTTGTGGCTGATGCACTCAGCCGCCAACATACCTTTGGTTAGTATTCGATTAAACCAAACCTCCCCCTATTCCTATTTGAAATTTATATAGATATCATCTAAAATATTTCCTTGCAAATTATTGTAGCCTCATTCTCCATTACTGCTTGCCTTCGAATTGGTAGGAATCAAAGGACCTTGGCTTTTATTCGAATTCATTTTGAAATAATATCAAGAATTCGATTGTTGCAATAGTCAGATCCTAAATTACAAGGAATTAAGCTCATGCTTGATGAAAATGCCGAATCTGACTTTGTTCTAAAGGAATATGGATTACTCTATTTTTGAAATAGGGTGTGTGTTCCCAATGATTCAAGTCTAAGAAGGGAAATTCTATAAGAAGCCCACAATAGTTCTTTCTCAATACATCCTGGATCAGTGAAGATGTACAAAGATTTGAAAAGTCTCTACTGGTGGCCCGGGATGAAGTCTGCTATAACAGACTTTGTATCCAAATGTTTGGTTTGTCAGAAAGTAATGGCAGAACATCAGGTTCCTTCGGGATTATTACAACCTATTGAAATTCCGTAATGGAAATAGGAGCAAATAACAATGGACTTTGTTAGTGGATTACCTTCATCACTAAAGAAGAATGATGCAATTTGGGTAATTGTAGATAGGTTCTCGAAATCAACTCATTTTCTTCATGTTCGAGTGAGCATGAGCCTGGACCAGCTAGCAAAACTTTACCTTCGAGAAATTATAAGATTGCATGGCATTCCTACTTCGATAATTTCTGTCCGAGACTTTAGATTTACTTCTAGATTTTAGAAATCTCTACAGAAAGCTCTTGGAACTAAAATCAATCTCAGTATAGCCTTCCACCCTCAATCAGATGGTCAATCTGAAAGAATTATACAAGTGTTAGAAGACATGTTACGAGCTTGTATAATCGATTTTGGGAAAAATTGGGAGAAAGCTTTACCCTTAGCTGAGTTCTCGTACAACAATAGTTACTAATCTTCTATTCGAATGGCTCCATTTGAAGCCCTTTATGGAAGAAAGTGTAAGACCCTTCTATGTTGGTCAGAGTTGGGGGATAACAAAGCTTTAGGACCCCAATTGCTTTGAGAAATAGAAGAACAAGTGCAAATTATTTGCAATTGTTTGAGAGAAGCCTTCGATCGACATAAAGCTTATACTGATCGTAAAAGACGGGATATTCAATATGATGTGGGAGATAGAGTGTTCCTCAAGGTATCTCCATGGAAGAAACTATTTAGATTTGGAAAGAAAGGAAAACTTAGTCCTCATTTTATTGGACCTTTCAAAATCATTAAAAGGATTGCCCTGTTGCATATCGGTTAGCTCTCCCGGAACAATTCAACAAAATTCACAACGTGTTTCACGTATCAATGCTACATAGCTATCGATCTGATTCTTCTCACGTCCTTGAGCCTGATGAAGTTGAATTGAATCAAGATTTATCCTACGAAGAAGAACCAAAACAAATCCTTAATCATGAAGATAGAAATCTTCGGAATAAAATCATCTCCCTGGTTAAAGTATTGTGGAGAAATCATGGGAATAAAGAAGTTACTTGGGAGCCTGAATCTACCATGAGAGAACAATATCCATACCTATTCTCCTCAGATAAATTCGGGGATAAATTTTTCTTAAGGGGGAATTGTAACACCCTAAATTCTAGCCTAAGTGAATGTTATGTTAAAAAAAATTGATTGGATCAAAATGGTAATTAAATCAAAAGAGTTTCTATTCTAAGGCTTGGGATCAAAATTAAAGGATTAAGAATTATGGGACAAGAATTATGTGACTCAATTGATTGGTTAATTAAACTTCTTAATTGTATGATAATATTTTAAATTAGTAAGGACCCTTCCACTTGTCAACCTTGTGAAACACAAGGTGATAGTGGAAGAATGACTCAGCTTAGAGTCATCTTCTTCCTCAGTCAACACGAATGCAAGTGAGATAGAGAGAGAGTGAGAGTGAAATTCTTGAAGCTTAGTTAAAACAAGCAAAGTAGGAAGGATTCTTGTGGTTTGAATCAGTTTCTAGCTCAAGGAAGGTATGATAAACTTCCTTCTCTTTAGTAATGACAAGAGAATTGTGTAGTTCAAGAAGTTTGTTTAAACATAGGTTCTAATGTGCATGATTTGTTGATTGGAAATTTAGAAAACATTGTTGGATCATTCAGAAATTTCAAGCTTTATGATTAATAGTGTATTGATTGAATTGTTACTTTGAATTGTTAGACTGAATAATGATTAAACCGAATGGTTACTTAGAATTGTTGGTTTGATCGATGAGTAAACTATGTTGGTAATGTGAACAAATAAGTTATAAATTGAGTACACAATTGAACTGTTAATTTGATATGTTTATATATATATTCGAATCTGCCTAAATATTGGAGGTATTTTGGCTGAATTAAATCTGTCTTGAAGCTGCTCTGCTTTATGAATAAACGAAAAGGAAATGTAGTCATGAAATTGGTTACTTGTAATAGAATGTGTATTCATTTGAATACTTGATAAACTGGATATAATGGAAATAAAAGAATCTAGTTTAAGGGTTGTTTTTACAGTTTAGAAACATGGGAAATTGTTATTTGTAGTTAGTGATTGGTCTCGAGATTGTTATGTGTAGTAAAAGGCTGTGTAGGATTTAAAGAAAATAAATTGGGCAGATTTGTATAGGAACAATTGTCTAAACATGAAAATTTGATAGATAAATGTATGAATGAGTAAAGACATGGACTATTTTGATACAACATTAAAGAAATGGACTATTTGTACATTGATGTATAGAGAGGGTTGTCTTATATGAATTAGGGACTATTTTGAGTAAGTTTGAATGTGTGAACTGTTACGTTAATTGGAAAACAGGGCAATGATTTACAACAAGAATGGGGATTGTTTTGTTGTTGTAAAATGTGTCATGCAAGAAATTATAAAATTTGAATTGTTGGTATGTTAAGAGGACTATTTGCTTATGTAATATGTCCTTATTTGCCTTGAATTGATAATTAAGTAAAGGATTTTCATGTGTTGAGTTCCATATATGTATATGAAAGTGTTACCTTGAAACTTACTTGAGCATGTGTTTGATAAATTGGAAACATATATGGATGATCGATTGATTCTAATACACTACTAAATTATTGTTATAATTAGACAAAGAGGGAATTGATCAAGGGACGAGAGGAAAAGGGGAGTGGTGATACACAATCAAGAATAGCTCGGAGTATCAGTGAGTGTAGTCTATATTTTATGCATAAACTATTGGTTGTTTAATATGCTAAACTACTTGAATGTTTAATGAGGCATAAATGCCTAGTTGCTTGTGCTTGATCGAGTCTTGGGAAGGTAAGTACCAAGGTAAGCTTGAATGTTATTTGATAGAATGAATTCTGGTTTTAAGTGATTAAATCAATGCTTTATATAGCATCATGTATGTTGGTTGTTTAACATTTTTTTTAGATAAAAGTGATTAAGCTAATAAAATTTTGTATCGGGTCTTGTCTAGAGTTGGTTTAGTATAATTGGCATGCCAATAGAGTGTCCTGAGCTCAGCCTGAAATATGGACTACGGCCCCCTGTTAGGTACAAGAGTACCCCTGAATGATGTAAAAAGGATTATAATTCAATGGTATTGAATAACCATTGCCTGTTATTGTTGTGGATGGCTTATAAGTCATTAATTAATATCTAGTTGAGGTTGTAATATTCAACTAAGGTTGCTTGTGATAAATTCATTAATTAGGGAATAAATTGTGTAGTTAATCAACTCAAAGAAGTTGTTTGACAATGAAATCTTCATCCTTGAAGCATATTGGTTTAATAAGAATAATTCTGATTATAGAGTATGATCTTACTAGATAAATTGCGAGCATGAATCTTGAAATATATATTTGTAATATGGGGATAGTGAGACTCGATTGTTACATGTCTTATTTAGAATAATTAAATTTTGTAATTATGTGATATGATTCATTTTATTGAACTTGTATTCGAGACTAGTATACTTACTACTCACCCTGTTATTTTACAATAAAGGTTGACTGTTGATCAAGCTTGGGGAAGATTTAACAAGGTCACTAAAGGCAACAAAAGTATGTTATGTTTTGTTATATGTAAACTCCTAGAAGGTGGCACTAGCTTGAATTTTAGGCTTAAGAATCTTTTGAATTCTATGGTGGGTTGTAAATATTACACTAACAAGGTTTATATAACCCGTGTTTTGTTGATGTTTTGGTAATTGGTTGATCTTGCTAGAGTATCTATGGATGAGTATTCGAATGAAGTAGTTTCATGTTAGGAGTTGTCTTTGAACGTTTGATAATCACATGGTATTGTTACTTATTCATGCATGTAGAATTTAATCTGAGAATGAATTATGTAAATAGATGACTAAATGATCATAGGTAATATGAATTCATGCTTGTGATTAAGTGGTTAAATGGACTAAAGCCTTTTTTTATGAAATTGTGGAATCCTAATAGTCCTTATATAGTTTCAAAGTTATGTCTTGAAATACATGCTTACAATGGTTGATTGAAAAATATTGATGACCTTAACTATTCGAATTTTCCTAGAACCATCTTATTAGTTGGGAATTTTAAATTTAAAAATGTTGCTTGACTTCTTGGTTCCTATTCGAATGTGATAGAATTTTTGTCATGTTTTTTTGGATTCAAATCTTGTTATGTGTATGATTGGCTTTCAAACGATCTTGATTAATCTTCTATGTTTTGTTCGAATGATAGCTTGTGTCTCAAGTATTTGTGTTTATACATCTTTCTCTATTTCGGATACTAACTTGTTAGACAAGTTAGACTGTCTACTTCTATTTAGGAATTTCTTTTTATGTCTGGGTTTGGGTATTACAACTTTGATTTTTATTGAATGCTCACTTAACCATTAGTTTTCTTTGAATTTTCTAAACTTTAAAGTTTCAATTTTTCTTTGCAAAAATCTTTCTTTTTCATCTTCCTTCTTATCATCCTTCATGGCCAAGAAAAAACAACTCAAAAAATCCTAAAGGAAAACCCTGCTCAAGACATTCCAAGCTTTGAATCAAACCCTCTAGTGGAAGACCCTGTTGCTCCGAAAGAAATTCCTGAGCACAAGGCTTTCCAAAATAGGGTTATGGGTGGACGCTTCAAAGGGAACATCCAAAAGAGAAGCATCAACCCCGAGCAAGGAATCGAACTCTTTACTGATGAAGAACCTAGAAATTCCATCCACAACACCATCGCGCTCCACAATTGGGAAAAATTCTGCATTTATCATGGCAGCTATAGCGTTGCCATGATCAGAGAATTCTATGCAAATCTGTACGAGCCCTCTTTGAAACTTTTTTTGTTAGGGAACACTCTATTCCATTGAGTGCTACTTCTATTAACAAGTTATTTAAGCTTATTGTGAATGTGGATGAACATGCATTGTTTGTGGATGAGATGAATGGCGATAAACTTGCTCTTTTAGTTGAAGATTTATGCATAGCAAGTGCACTATGGTCGGGGACCAGTTTTGCAAACTTCACAGTGCTTAGAAAGTACTTGACCATACTTGGCAAAGTTTGGTTTTAGTTCATCAACTCCAGGTTGTTTCCCTTCATCCATAGCATGATTGTTTCTCTCGATAGAATGTGTCTGATACATTCGATCATCAAGGGGAGGAAGATTGATGTAGGGGCAATCATACACAAAGAGATTATAGGTTTTGCTAAAAAGAAGATCGGAATTTTTGCTTTCCCTTCACTGATCATGCAGCTCTACAAATCAAAGGGGCTAAAACCCCAAAAGAATAAAGAGATGACTGCCAATAAAGGGGCCATAAATAAGGTTGCCATAGAAAGGATGATTCATGCCTCTAGTGTTCCTACACCAAAATTGGGTACTGCATTGAATGAGAAAAGGGGTAAGGAAAAGGTGGACGATGCACCAGAAATTGTCCAATCATGTGATGAAGTCTGGCAAAAAGTTTTGAAGATAGAGGATAAACTAGATGCAGTAATGAGCAAGTTGGGAGTTGTTGCAGCCACAATGCAAACCTTGGATCTGGCATGGAACTTGTTCTATGCCTATGTGAAGACATGGAACAAGTTTGCACTTGTTTCCATGAGCCGCCTCAATCCAGTTGATCTGCCAAAATTCCCTATTTCCCTCCCATAACCCAGAGTTATGATTTCTCCTCTGATGTTTCCACCAAAGATGTCCCATCAAAATCAGTGAATTCTCCTGATAATGTAAGCGAAGTTGGTGACCCACCATGAGAAGAGGCATCAAGTAAAATCATCAAGGATTGTTTGTTCGATTTGAACGTCCCTATGGATGTTGATGCCATACCCACTGCTGATGAAAATGATGAATTCCTTGTTGAGGATGTCGATGAAGATGAAGAGGATGATTTCGATGATGAGATAACTACCATCAAGAAGACTATTGAGAAAGATTCGGTTGCGTCCAAGAATGTGGAGGCAACCACAGAAAGACTTGAGATGAAGCTAGTTGTAGCGAGAACGGCGAAAGTTGTGCCCACAGTGGATGACCAAGAGAACAACTATCTTTCAATGGTGCTTTATAAGGCACCACCACAGTTCATCTTACCCGAGGATGTGGCCGATGATGCCGATGAGGTAGAGGAGCCAGTGGAAGAAGATGAAGCTGAGCACATTCAAGAAGAGACTCCCTGCCCAAAAAAAGATAAAAAGATAAAACACTTCAAGTCCAAAGAGACGAGCAAAGAGAAGAGAAAAAAGAAGAAGAAGAGCAAGAAGAAGAAGAAGAAGCAACACTCCACCTCCTCCTCCCATGAGCTAGGAAACTAAGCTAGTTTTATTTTAGTTTTTGTAGGCATGCATTTCATGCAGTGTAATTTCATTATGTATCTCTATCACTACATTCACATTCTCATTGTAACAACATCTAGTTGTAATTGCATTGCATTCATCATTGTAGCTACATTCTGTTAATGCATCTTGTACTTACATTTTGTCATTGCATTCCTTCTTTCCATTTTTTTTCTTTTGCATTGGGGACAATACAAAACTTAAGTTTGGGGGTATAAGCCTAGGAGTTGAAATGCACCCCCATTTCAAAAATTTTGAGAACATTTTCTCTATAGAAATGCAAGGTTCTTGTACTTTAAAAATTCTCCTACTTGCATTCGATGTATAAATCTTGAATTGTTCTAGTCTTTGATAAGTCTGTTGGATATACTTGATGGATAATTGCATATCTTAGCTCCGCGGTGGTATATCTATTGGTATGATTAAAGAATATCTTGTATCATTCCTTTTATTTTTGGAAGACCTTCTCCTCTTGTAGCATGTGTGATATTTACCTATATTTGTATATCTTATAAATAGAGGCATTCCAATGTGAGTGCAATGAAATAAATAAAGTATCTTTAAGGGGGAACACTCCTCTATATGCTTTAGAAAAAGGAATTTGGCCAAAGGTTGTCACTGTATGAGTGTGTGTCGTTACAATGATGTACTTCCTGGAGGTTCGTTGCGCAACATCTTACTTCTCAGGGTTTATGGTACATTCATTGTTTGATATCCTTCGCAACAATAAAAAAAAGAAAAAAAAGAAAAAGATGTAAATATATATGATATTATTTGTGTTTCTAAATAAATGCTAATAAGAGGAAAAAATCTACGATGTTAGAGATGATGTTAGGTATTCTTAAATTGCTAGCTTATCTACTTCTATGGAGTTGAGCATGCATTTATCTTTCTTGTCGATGCATCAGATTTATTGATTGATAAAGACAATTCAAGTATCTATAATGCCTTTGATATTTCGTTGGTGTAATACCCCATCGTTGGTGTAATACCCCAAAGTTGGCTTAGTAGGATGTTACCATCCGGATGTATCCTTTTTATTTATTTCTTGTAACATTCTAAATAAGGGTTTAGTTATAAGTTATCATTTGATCAAATGTTTTTATGCTATAGAATGTCATCTATAAGGCTAATTAAATAGATTGTGATTAAATTGAAACAATGAGAAAGTGAGTAGCAAAAGTATAAAGATCAGAACGAATAGAAAGACTAGTTGGATGTTTGCATGGTAAACTAAAATTGGTACAAGGATTTGTACACTTGTCATAGGAGAATTAAGACAAGTTGGGGAAGATATTGACTAGGAGAGTTATTCCACATTCATCCCTCTTTTCTTCTCATCTAATCGAAGCAACTTAGATGGAAATGGAGAAAGAGAGAGTTCAAAAGTGAGCCGGAGAATGGGAGTTTAAAGCCAAGAATTACCTATGTTTTGAAACGTTGTTGAGAATTGTTTAAGAGTGAAGGTAATCTAATTCTTTCTTCCTCTTTATCTAAAGATTAAATCTGAAATCTTGCTCTTTAAATTCTCATGAACTTGTGATTGTTTGAGTTGATAGAACATTAGGTTATAACTTGTGAAATTGGAAAATGGAGTTCATTGAGATCTTTGATTCATTTGCATGATGTTTGATAGAATTTTTTAGGAAATGGTTTGTAATCACATAACTAGTAAGAAATCGAGTGTGGGCTGTTTTATGAATTAAAAATTGTTGTGATTTTAAAATGTGGCTGTGGTATGTCTAAAAGAAAGATGTAACAAGTTGAAACAAGGGAAAATGGTTATATTAGTTAAGTATTAAATTACAACTAAATAGAAATTAATTAAGGGATTTATGGACCATTTTAAGTCTGTAAAAGCAGAGTATACAAAGTCTGGGAAGTTTCACTAAAATGAGAACTTTTATGGAGTAATCTAGTATGAATAAATCAGGGGAGGTAGCTGATTGTAAGATTAAAATGTTGTTAAAATGTTATATGAGTTGTTCTTGGTTAAAAATTGATAGAAATGTATAGATTGAGACCGTTTTGTCAAAGAATAATAGAATAGAGGATTGTGTTGTATTGAATGGACTTGGAGACTATTTTATAAGTCTAAACACTGATTAGTAACTTTTAAAAATGGATTCTACGAAGAGGGGCTGTTTTGAATGCATATAAGTGACTTTATGAATGCCAAGAATTGTTTTGTTTGAGTGTAAAGAATTGTGGATTTTTGTGATACTTATAATCATGAATACAAAGTGTATGAGATTGTTTTGTACATGTATGTTTGTGTGTTTATGTGATTGAAATTGTTTTACAATTTTAGGAATCCTTAATGGATTGTTTTGTAAGGAATGAAATGGATACCTGAATCTTTGAGTTGTTTGTGGTTTGAATGAGTAGGAGTGTTTATGGGACTGATCTGAATCAATGTGTTAAAATACAAGATTTAAAGGTTGATTTGAATAATATAGACTTGATCAAGAGTGCTTGTGAATTTAGGGGTAACTACATGAATCTCATGACTGTTTTAATTACTTGAAGTTGCAATGCTTGTTTGGTAGACATATTTTCATATCTAAAAGAGAAGTGCTATATTATTAATACATGTCAAGGGACTTAAAAAGGCATATAGATACACTAGGAAATTGACCCGATATAAACAAATGTAAATGGAAATAAATGACGCTGTTTGGCTAGACATATGTATATGATTTGGGACTGAATTTCATATCGGAGCATCTCTATGGATTGTTTTCTTAGTACCTTGAAAGTTGCTGGGTTGTTGAGCCATGTGCATGTGTTTAAATGAAATATGGAACTGTTTTAACGGATTGAACAACAAGGTTTATGCAAACTGCCCTGCTTTGGCTATACATGATTATTTGTGGACTATTTTAGTGATAATATATTGTGTGTACAAATTCTAGAATTTGATTTTGTTTTCTTGATGTGTATAGACACGTTTAGGGGACTGTTTTGGTAGATAAATAAGCTTTTTGGACTGATTTGATAAGATAGAACAGATTTATGAATCTGCCATGTGTTGTATTAGTGAAGTAAGGACTGTTTGTCTATATATATACATACATTAGGGACATATTTAATTCACATGTATGATATATGTGGTAATTGAACATTGTGGTCTGATTTATTATGATAGAAAGTGTATACATGAGATTCACACTGTTGTGTATGAAAATGAGTAAAGAACAAGACTGATTTGAACTTATAGATAAGGTGTGAATTAAAAGTCTGCCCAGTTTTTGTATATTGGTAGTAGGTTTGAAAATTCACTATAAATTGTATTTGTGGAATTAAAATCTATAATTTATATGGTTGAAAAGCTCGTCATGTCTAGTTTCATTTAAAACAAGCAAAACTGAATTTCGAGTTTTATAACAGCTGGCAGAGACAATTATTCAAAGACAGTGTAATTTGCCTGGCGGTAGAATTAGGTATATCTTTAGATTAAAAACTGTATTAATTCATAAGGAGTAAAAATTCAGGGCCTGTATTGCTATAAATCTAGTTGAGTCGGCTTTCCAACGGTGTAAATGGTTCAAAATTACGATATACGAAATAGAAGTTATGAAATTTTAACTGAATGATGCGCAGTCTGCCCGGTAGCAGCAGTCATATAAACTATTAGAAAATAACCTGGAAAACATGAATATAGGGAGATTGTTTTGAGATTATATAAACACATGTGATTTTGGACTATCTTAAGTATGTCTGTATACTATAAACCGTTTGATAAATCTATACATCCATTGATAGGGTTGTTTGGTTACATTCGAACACCTACATAGACTGTTTTGATCCATAAATTTGTGCCTACATGAAAATGAAATTGTTTGTTATATATGTAATCAATTGAGGGTTTTGATCCATCTATTACTCTTGTTTTAGGTACATGTTGGGCATGAATAGGTAGGAGATAAGAGTAATTGGAAGCTATAAGAGTTTGTGGAATTCAGGTATCCCATAATGTTGAGATAAAAGGTGAGTGTAGTCACATGAGTCCCGAGTAACACGGAGTTATCCCGATGTATAATTTGTTACTGTTAAGTATTAAATGTTTTGTGGATGAATTGCATTATGCATGTACATTATGTAAAATGGCTCAAATAGAGCTAATTGAGGATGAGCTTGCATTCATAGCATGGCATTCATAGCATGGCATTCATGTTAAGACCTTGATAATGTTGCATATGCTATGCTTAAAATGCCTTACTATGCTTGAATGATTGATTATGGAATGCCCTTGATATTGAGATGAACGGTATACTTGTTATAAAGCTTGAAATATGATATAAGTTGTTGAAATAAGGAAACAAGCAAGGTTACGTGTAACCTAAGAAATCTCTGTTAACTTCAAAAGTAAAGCTACTCGTACAATAAGCAACTTCTTGAATATCAAAACTAAGATAAAACATGTAAGTTACCTCTTTAAATGGAAGACCTTGGATCTATTGGATGATGCCTGATAGTATGTACTACGGTCCCCTGTTTAGTACTTCGAGTACTTTTGTCTTCCTGGATGGAATGGACTACGGTCCCTTGATTGGTACTTCGTGTACCCTTGTTTAACTATTGCTCGGGGGACGCCCCATTGATATGTTTCGATATTAGCCATTGCTATATGCTTTGAGCTAAGTATCGCCTGGACTAATGTTATCCATCACCAACAAAGATCCAAGGCAAACCTGTAAAAGTCATGAAATGATTATAATTAAGTGAAGAATACAAGAGAGTTATGATCAAGCAATTTAACTGACAGCTCTTGGTGATCTCTGTAACTGATAGCTCTTGGTGAGCATTGTAAATGGCAACTCTTAGTGAGCATGATACTCGGTTAAGGCCCTTGGTGAACAGGAAAAAGATTTATGACTCTTAAGAATTGAGAAAGCTTCTGAATTAAGCCTGAAGATTAATAAAAAAGATAATTAAATTCATTGTTTAAATAATTATAAAGACTTGGTTGATCATCATTATTCCTTGGTTGACTATTACCTTGTTCTCCCATGAATACTACCTCACTTGGGCTATATAAACCTAATGCATTCCAATTCATGCATTGCAGGTTAATCAAGTGTGCTTGCCTCTATTGTGGTTGAGAATTACGAGTCTTGGTTTGAAGTTCCTGTATATTTTGGAAACTATTTTAGATAGTTTACTCTTAGGATAGTGGCATACTGCTTGTTTGTTAAGAATTGTATCTTATGATTTGTATAATCATTATTTGATCGTTACTATGTTGTAAGGAGTATACAATATATATATTCGAATAGATTCTGGGGAAATAAACAGGTGTAAATTACTTGATTTGTGAGTCTTGGCTCAAGCAAGATATTAAGTTTGGCATGTTGCAAACTGAGTGATCACCATAAATGGTAATCTTGTTAATTTGACAAAACTTAAAGTGAAGAATGGGACAAGAAACTGTATGGTCGAATGGATCCTTAGTCAATAGAACATGGTATTCGACTGTTGTGTAATTACTGTGGTATAACCGATGTTTGAATGACTAGCTATGTATTGTATGGATCGATGGTGAAACAATGATATAGGCATAAGTTGTAATAGGCTGTTATATGTGTTTTTAAGGACCTTGGTGAATTGTTGATTAAATAAAATTGTGAGTCAAACTGTTTGGGGATTGCCTTAATAATGGGAAAATTGAATTGACCCAAATACATGTTGGGGAAGTATAGTATTAATTAATTATCCATGTAAGACCTATGAGTAAAAGTTGTAGCTATATCTATGTGTTTGTTAACTAGTACAATTGTGCTACAAGTGAGCTTCTGGTTTTAATCAATCGATGTTGTGTGTATTATGTTCATAATGATTAAATACTTCAAAGGAAATAGAATCCAAGAAAGTTTATAAGAAACAAGAAAACATACTGTTATTTATGGTCAGTGTAAAGAATATTTGAAATTTTCTGGTTCATGCTTTCAGTTTTTCCATGCTGTGACATTCTCAAATCCGATTTTCTTCTAAGCCGGGTTGAGGACGTCACAATTGGACCTTGTGATTCTGAA
The DNA here is from genome assembly GCA_019671005.1 of Hibiscus mutabilis. Lineage (NCBI taxonomy): Eukaryota > Viridiplantae > Streptophyta > Magnoliopsida > Malvales > Malvaceae > Hibiscus > Hibiscus mutabilis. The sequence goes on along the minus strand of CM033717.1, from coordinate 51,761,201 downwards.
CATTACTTGAGGACAAGTAAAAAGTCAAGTTTGGGGGTGTGATAGCTCTTTAAGGAGCATGGGTTTTCCCTTGATTTATAGGTCTTATTCTCCCCACATTGGCATCTATTGTATCCATTTCTGCATTTTCATGTCTATTTCTGCATTATTTTTAACTTAGTTCCTATGGCTCGTGTTTTGTATATTTTTGCCTTGCTGTTGATGTATTGCTAATGTCTTTGCTATGGTTGTTTTCACCACTACAGCTAGTTCGACACTGCATTTGCCAGATATCCAGTCTGCTTGAGGATAAGAACGAATATGCCAGCTATCCTTTCCGTTACAACAAATTTGTACGATGCTGAGCACGCAAATAATATGCAGGACATGTGTCCTTCCTGAGGTGGCCTATACAAAGGCGATTTTTGAGGAAAGAGAAGGTCATGCTATTCCTATTTTCACGTCATCTTCAACCTCCGAAGCTTTTATCCTCCTCCCATGGCAGCCTAAGTTTATTTTCTAGAGACCCAAGGCGATGTAAGGTAGATCTATCCAAGGAGATGAGGAGTCAAGTGCTAATTAAAGGGATTATCTTGTTCTCTTCATATACTTTTCTTTATTTAGATGATTTTATGAAGTTTTACTTGTATTTGTACTATAGTTTTCAAGGTTTAATTAGAGAGATTATCGATGCACACTTGATCTTTTTGCCGAGCAAAACCAAGGATATCCAGGCTTTATTCTCATTATTCTCTATCTTTTATTACTCTTATTATTGCTTCCACATTAAATCATTTACTCTCCTTTCTATATTACTATTGCAACCACCATTGCACCTAAAACTACCACATTTACAATATTGTATTGTAATCACATAAGTATAAGCATAATTCACCATCCTCGTAGGATCGATATTCAAACAATTTTTCCTTGTTTCTATTCTTGCATCGATGGTGTAGCTTGCACTAAAAAGTGTGACGTTTTCACACCGATCATGGGCAATCCTCAAAGCTATGATTTCCTCCACAAATCTCACAGGAAAATATATGGGTGATTGTTTGTTGAGCTAAATAGATAGGAGCAACTTCACTTGTCCCCTCCATATTCTTGATTTTATTCTCCAAAGTAGAAATCTAAGCCTTTAGAGAAGATAAATCATCAATCTCAACCACTCTCGGTGCAACTTTTCATGATGCAGCTCTAAAGATAGGATATTGCAAATTATTCTGAGCAAATTGCTCCAATATACCAACATCAGCATTGTAGGTGCAATCAAGTAGTGGACCGTTAGATGACCCATCGACAAGATGTCTTGTGGCTACATTCGACCCGTTATAAAATATCTTGATCTGAGTTTCCTATTGAATGACATGATTGGGACATTATCGTAACAAAGACTTTTCTCTCTCCTATGTAGTGTGAAGAGTATCATCATCTAACTGATAATAGGTTGTAATACCATTCTTCTGGCACGAATTCATTATCGATGGATTAAAGCTCAAAATAAATTACGTCCATGATGTAATTGAGTCGATAGGTAAGCCTCTAAACCATGTGTGAGCTCTAGCCTAGAATGAATAGGGAAACAATTGCATCCATAAGGCATCATCAGTAATGCCTAGTTGGCTAAATCAAGCACAAATTAAAATGAAAGATTAAAGATGTTCTCAAGCATCTTCATGCACTAACCTTGCATACTGCCCATTGGAGTTGAGCATTTGGAACATAACCGATTTCCACTCAAAGTTCCCAGCCTGAATAGGAGGTCTAAAAATTCCCAGTTGCAAATCATCCAACTAGGGAACAACAACCTCTTAGATTGTTCTGTTCTAGGCTAGTGGGTGTAGTGGTGGGTTTCTTGAGCATGGGGAATTCCTTCATGGTTGTTTGGATGTCTGGCCATTCCACTATTTTTATGAATCCGTCTTCGAAAAGTTCTCTCAACTCCTGGATCTGGTATGAAGAGTGGTGTAGTGGCACTTCTGGTCATACAACACCTAAACAAGGTAATGAAAAGAAACAAAAAAGCAAAAATAAAACTATTAGAAACAACTACAAACTTAAATAAGGAAAACAACATTGCAAGAAAAAACATAAGGACTTAATAACGTCATTCCCGACAACGGCGCCAAAACATGATCGGTGTAAAAACGACACACTTTTAGTGCAAGCTACACTATTTATGTAAGAATAGAAACAAGGAAAACTTATTTGAATATTGATCCTAGGAGGATGGTTAATTATGTTTATACTTATGTGACTACAATACAATACTGTCAGAGTGGTAGTTGTAGGTACAATGGTGGTTGCAATAGCAATATAAAAATAAGAGTAAATGATTTAATGTGATAGCAGTAACAAAGAGTAATAAAAGATAGGGAATAATGAGAATAAAGCTTGGATCTCTTTGGCTCAGCTCGGCAGAAAGATCAAGTGCACTTCAAGGATTAAGGATTGGTTTAATCAACGCCATAGTGGTCAGCTTGAGTATTAGCTTCCATTTAGCCTTCAACTATTGACTCGAGTACAAAGATCGTCTTCAACTATTGTTGTAAGTCGAGTCTAAGGCCCCTTGAATGAGTGGACTAACTTTCATTGCATCCAAACAACTTTCGCTGCAAAAACTCATTAATTTGACTCGTCACTGCATCTGTCAATGTCAGTGACATGTTTTAACACTTTCATGCAAAACATAAATCAAATCCAACACTTAAAGCTTAAAAAAAGCTAACACTAAAATATATTAAACCAAGAAAAATAGTTTAAATAAGTTCAACAAGCTCCAGAAAATTAAACCATAGTCAATATGAGTATGAATACAAGTAAATCTCCATAAAATCATCAAAATAAAGAGAAGTTTACGAAGAGAACAAGATAATCCCTCTAATAAGCACTCGACTCTTCATCTCCTTGGATAGATTTTTCTTACTTCACCTCAGATCTCCAGAAAATAAGCTTATATCGTCATGGGAGGATGATAAAAGCTTTGGAGGTTGAAGATGATGTGAAAATAGGAATAGCGTGACCTTCTCTTTACTCCAAAATAGTCCTTATATAGGCCACCCAATGAGGGACACCTGTCCTGCAGGTTATTTGCGTGCTCAGCGTCGTACAAATTTGTTGTAACAGAATGGATAATTGGCATATTCGTTGTTATCCTCAAGCAGACTGGATAGCTGAAAGATGCAATGTCGAACTGGTTGTAGTAGTGAAAGCAACCTCTGCAGGGACATTAGCAATGCAATGACAACAAGTAAAAAATAGGCAGAAATATGCAAAACTTGAGCCATAAGAACTAAGTTAGAAAATATATAGAAATAGACATGAAAATGCAGAAATGAAAGCAATGAATGTCAATGTGGAGACAATAGGACCTATAAATCAAGTGGAAAACCATGCTCTTTAAAGAGCTATCAATTATGAAAACTGAGAACCATTTGGGTGAGCTCGTCTTTAGGGAAGCTCAAAATTTCTTGTTTCAATTCTTCGTTAAAGATCTTTTTGTGGCTAATGCAACTCATCTCAAACTCGAGTTTAATTTTTAGAATCTTTGTATCTCTTTTTGCTCTAAAGCCTTTTTAGGTTATCACTTCAGATTGTGCTTCTTATATCTTGCTCAGCTTGATCTTCTTGAGTTCTGGCTCTGAAGTATCTCTGCCATTAAATAGATTGGTCATCTTCGTGCCCCAACAAAATTTGCCCCAAAATTTTGTTGTTTACCCTTGTTCTTTTTGAGTTAATGTTTCGACTTGTTCAATAGTCAATATTCCTTAGGCTCTATATCCTTTCTTGTCTATTCTAATTTGAACTCTTATGTACAAATGATCTTGTCACGTGGATAATAGTGTCCTACTAATTTTCTCGTTCTTGAATCCATGATGCAAAGTTTTGCCCCTCCTTCGGCATTTAGGGCGGGGAAATGCCTTAAACTCATTTTAATGCAAAAACTTATGAAGATGATTTTTAAAAAATCTTATGCAGAATTTATTTTATGTTCATGTAAAAATCTTATTTAGTGTTTGCCCTTCTTTCAAAATTTAGGGAGAAAATGCTCTAAGCTCATTTTAATTCAAAAAATTATGAAGATGAGCTATAGAAAAACAATTAATTTTTTTTTTGAAAAAGGTGAATTAAAAAATATCAAAATTAGCCACCCAAATGCCAAGTGCTGGAATGGCACTGAAATAACTCACCGATGATTGCCTACAACATGTCCTGTGTCTAGGAGAGCTCGAAAGCTGAGTCGATATCTAAAGATGTGAAGTAGCTTCCGAGTTACTTTGGTTTTTTTAGTTTAGAACCCATTTTGGTATCTTTCACCTTTAAATTATTGTCTCTTTGTCTCATTCCTTTTTTATTTGGGGAATTCAACTCATCATATTCTTTTGGCTTGAGATAAATGATGGAGCAAACAACAAAACCCCGAGCTGCTCAGCATTCTCATGATATGAAAATATTACCATCACTCATGAAGCTAAGGATTTTGACTTGGATGGTGCATTGTAACCTTATTTGTCCTATTGCTTCAGCGAAGTGCCCCAAAGTTTCCACACTCTTATCCGAAAATGCCTCTTTACCAGGCTTCAAAAATTGTAATGCATTTTTATATCTCAGGATTTCATCTTATTTTTTGTTTGACTTTGTCAAGATTTGAAAATCACTCATAAAGCCAAGATATAGAGTAGATGGAGCATAGCTACCTTATTAGACACTCAATCTTGCGGCTACAACGGAGTGCCCCCGAGATATCTCATTTCCCCCTTTTTCTTTTTAAAAAATTGAAGATTATTCTACAAGTGCATTATATTGTCCTCATGTGTGGTCATTATTGACTGCCAAATTAAATCGGAATGTAAGCCACATATTCGTCATCTTCGCAACTTTCAATTTTTAGACACAGGCTGCTCGAAATTAATCGTTGGACTTGAATCAAAGTGTCTATTGCAATTAATATTTAGGTTCCTCATAAAAATGTTATGTACATATATTTATAGGAAAATCAAAACCATCCCATAACAATGAATGAAATGTTCAAAGAATCAAAGAATATAAATTGTTTACCAAATGAGATGCAAAATAATATTTTATTAAAATCAAAACAAATAAACAATAGCCTTGAGGAATGCTCCTCATTTGAAGTATTTAGGCCAATAACGTTATCAACCTAATCATCTCCAAGGTTTGCTCTCAAATCCATAGGGTAGCTTGTAGATGCCCTCATTGTGTTGGATTGAATTTTCTTCTCGAGCAATGACTTTTCAAGTTGGATCCTGTGGCAGCTTGGAAAAATCACCCTGGTAAGTAAAAGAAGTCAGATTAAAATATAAGTCCTTTGATTTCTCTTTCTTCTCTTGAGAACTAGATACTTGATCAACCGGTAACTAATGGGGTTTTGGAATTGTTGGCGCCACATGTCATAAGTGGTTCTTAGCTGTATCGACGAGAAGTCATTTTCTTGCCCCTTATGCCTTCTGAGGAGAGTATTCCTCCTATAATTAATTTTACCATTATGAATTAATGCATGTAATGTATAAAAATAAATTAAAAGAAATAATAATACAAAATGAAAGGATGAATGCAAAGTCGTTGATTCTCGAACAGTCCTTAGAAATACTTTCGTTTAATGGAGAAGGTGTCTAATTACAAGAAATAGAAAAAATGAATTACAAATAATGGTTAGCTTCTTTTCTTGAGATCATGACTTCATGAAGCAAGGCTCGTACTCTTCGTCTCAACGCTGTCTCTGGACCGATGGGCGAACCCGTCGCTTCTTCTCTTATGCTGCTAGAAGGATCTGCACCGGTATAATCTATGTGCTCCGGAGCTTATGGAAAGATCATTAACCCGTGTAGGCAGAATGCGGACAAGAGTCTCTTCTTCAAGGGAGAATCTTGACAATCCAGTTAAAAGGGGCTTATTTAAATTTTATAAAAAAAATTGGAGGCTTAGATTAAAATTTCCAAAGATTTTGAAGGGTTTAATTTAAAATATTCATAAAAATATAGGAGTTTAACTAAAACTTTTGGGAAAAAGTCAAATCTTATCAAGACCCCCATTTTAAAAAATTAGAAAGGGATTTAATTGAAATTATTTAAAAATTTTGAAATATAATAATAAATTTTAAAATTTTATAGAGGCCAAATTAATATTTCAAACTTTAGGGGTCGTGGCCTCCACTGACTTCAATGAGGATCCAGCTCTGCATCCAAGATATGCCTTTTCTGCCTCCAATACGTGTCTCCTTGTCAATTTGTCTCTTTTCCTCGATTGGTCTTTGTCCGGCCCAACTCGATACTATAGCATTATAGCTTTTGGCATCATAGACTTCTCTCTTATCTCGAATGCCCTCGAAATTGGATCGTTCTTGAATCAACACTATGTTATGATATGATGCAAAAATAAACGCGGGAAAAATAAAAGAAAAAAGAACAAATACTAACAGAAACCAAGGTTAGTACGGTGAATATAAATGAATAAATAAATTAAATAACATTAAAGGAGAAAAGCAAAGTAATTAAACATGCATAGGCAAAACAACAAGAAAAACACGAATAAATCAAACAAAGACTAAATAGGGTTACCGCTGAACGAACAGAGTTTTAGCATGGTTCATAAAAGGTGAGCGCTTACGGGCTACTATATGTGATCCAATTCTAGAGTAAAAGGTACCCGAATAATCCCTAGGACATCGATTCGGGAGGGTACATTCCCTTATACAGTACGGGGGCATGGACCCCATGAAATATAAGGTTAGTACCTCGGAAGTGAATTACAATAACATACGTGGATGGACACCACACGAGACAAAGTAATCACTCTCACTTAACGGTGGACGAAGCTCGAGAGGAGAGCTCATGCATGAATGACAATTTATATCAAACACAAGATAATGAAAGTGGTAAACAAACAAGCTTAGGAATTAAAAATTATATTAAATTGAATTTAAATAAATATGATACGAATCTGAACTAAGGCTTGACTCTCGTTTTAAAATTTAGGGGCCACCGGTCACTTGGATAAGGTAGACCGAACACCAAAAGGAAACCAGAGAAAAATGGGTTCGGGAGTCAGTTACGAGTGGGGAAGGATTCGCACCCCCACCACGCCCGAAAATTGGTACCTAAAGGGTTCGTATCATATTTACCGAGACAAATATGAATTTGACTTAATTTAATTTCCAACCCCTAAATGCATGCATGCATGGTGATACATGTCAAACATAAAACAAAAAACTCGTAATTCACGTTACCAAAAGAAGAAGATGCCTAGAGACCCGGGACGAAACTCTCAATACGATACGAAATTTTGAGGTCGAACTAATGCAACAATATAAATGTATGAGCAATTAAAAGGCATGAACAATAAAGAGGATAACGGAATATATGAAGGGCAAGAAATAAATAAAGGCATCTGTATACTTTAGAACTAGATAATATGGTAATATGCAAAAAAGGAAATGATTTACTAAAGATATATGTTATAATATACTTATTTATTTACCATTCAATTACAATATATAAAAGGAAAGATTTTACATAAACACATATTACGCTTTCATTACGAACATCTATGCATTTATATTAACTTTCTAAAGAGATATAAATGGAAAGGATTTGAATGGTGGTGAAACAAAAAAAAAGGATCACATGCATAACTTACAGAAAATTATAAAGTGCAAGTATTAAAGGGGTAATAAACTCAAATTTCTGTATCCTTCCATAATTGGTCAACACAAAGGCCTTCGGACCAAATCGAAAAGTTTGAAAACCACGAAGGATTGCGGAGCAACTTTGAAAAGTACAGAGGGATTTATGATGTAAAAAAACCATTTTTTAATGTGGTATAAAAGTCAAAATTTAAAACATGTTCCATTTCTCTTCCTTTAATGAAAACTGATAAAAACCATAGCTCAAATATCCTCTGAACAGATTCAATATGTTCTTCCCACGTTCTTCATCTCTATCGCCAAACCCAGAAAACTGTCGCCCTATTTTTAGATTTCGATGATATTTCGTCGCCGACTGCCATTAAACGACACCGAAATCTAAAAACGTTTACACAAAACACTTTTTTCCTTATTAAATTTGAAACCAAAAAATGATTTTTCTAAAAAAACAACGATTACCCACAAATTTTAAAAAACGAGATTCGAAATCTTTTTTTTTTTTGAAAACCCCTTTCTAAAAACAAAATCCATTCCAAAGGCCTCCTATCATTGGCCCTTCTTCCTTGGTAGAGACCGTCTTTCATCGGAGATGGTGCCTAGGCTTAAAAATGGCCATAGATCCAAAGATCAGAATATGTAAGAACCCTAATCCCTTTTTGTTATCCAAAACAAAAACAAAACAAAGAGAGATTTTTTCCTTTGAAAATTTTAAGGTTCTTGTTTTTTGTTGTATTGATAATAAATCTCAAAAATTACAATAGATTTGCATGAATTTATTTACATATTATTTTACTTAATCTACTGCTGATGATGATTATTTGACTAATATCTCTATTTTTTTATTATTCCGCATGCACGGTGGTTGGGAGAGATGGTCGGTGGCTGTACGGTGGCAGCGTGATCTCTGAAAACGAGACCACGTGGACGCGTTTGCTATATGCGAGAATTGAAGGGTCGATGATGGAGAGCCGAATAGCCTCAGTGGCATGGCGCGTGGGGCGTTGAAAAGGTCATTCTGGCTTGATCTGGACCACATGATCATCATGGATCCAATGGCTGGCAGATGGCGCGCAAGAGAAAAAAGGGGAGTTATCATTTTGTTTAATTAGATATTGGGGCTAGGGTTTTAATAATTAGGCCCAGAACGGGCTAAATGTATAAGTGGGTTATGTAATATAGATTGATATTAGATAAAATTATTTTTTTGATTTCTGATTTTTTTAGTAATATGATATAATAATAATAATACTAAAAATAAAATAATAATAGAAAAAACTAGACAAAATTAGTGATTACAACATGCATATGATTTCAAGGCCAATGTATGCCAAGCAAAGATGCAACTTTCATAAGAACAAAAATCTGCAAACATAACATATGCCCTTACAAAAGGATCTTTGCTATTTTTGGGAAAAAATAGTAAAGTTGGTTCCATGCGTTACTTCAAAAGAAAAAAACCCAAATGCAGGGAATCAACAAATGAACACCTAAATTGGGAAATCAGCATCTCCCCAAAACTCATAATTTTCATCCTTATTTCTCAAAACTTCAACAGACTGCCTCAATCAATCTTTGGACCTTGTTCTTCAAAGCTCCGTAATTATCTGTAGTGTGGCCCTTACTCCCCACATGGTAGTCGCATATGACATTAACATAGTAACTTTCAAGATAGAGAGGATCCTTTGGCTTGGATTAGACCGGGGTCAACAGTTTCTTCTCAACAAGTGTTAGGATCAAAACAAAGTAAGTTGTAGGAATGGGATGGAGCACCTTTGAAGGCTTTGCAGACCGTGACAAATGATTAAGGGAACAACCCTGAGGTTGACTAGTTGAGTGAGAACCCACCATATGAACATGAGAATCTTCTCTCTTCTGTGGGGTAGTGCTGCAGGGATCTCTTATCTTCCCTTTCTTAATGGCATCTTTAATGCATTCTCCAGTCATGACCATGTCTGCAAAACTGACGGTAGGGTGGCTTATCAAGCGATCATATAATACTCTCCTTAGAGTATCCACAAACATAGGAGTAATTATGTCTTCTCGAATCAGGGGCTGAACCTAAGCTACCATATCTCACCATCATTGAGCATGTTGGTGGAAACTCTCGTTATGCTTCTGTTTCAAGCATTGTTGTAGGAACAAGTTCGAGATCAAATTTGTTACATGTTTGTATTGATCCACAAATGCCTTTGAGAGGTCTCTCTATGATTTAATGTTAGCTCGGCTGAGCTGAGTATACCAACGAATTGCCAACATGGTCAGGTTGTCTTGGAAACAATGGATAAGTAGCTTTTTATCCTTTATGAATACCGCCATTTTCCAGCAATACATGGTGATATGAGCTGAGGGATAAATAGTCCCATTATACTTGTCAAAGTCAAGTACTTTGAATTTTGGTAGGAGGACTAGATCCGCCACAAGGCTTAAGTCACTAGCCTCATTTCCTTGTTCATTCATCCCTTTCATGGCCTTAAACCTTTCTTTAAAAGAACGAAACTTTTCATCATACAAATCATCTATATCATCCTTGATCCTCTTCTCTACCTCATCCATCATACTCAGATCAGGCACTTCACCTTCACGATTTGCCCCCACATCAACAAGCTGACTGCAGATGCCCCTATTGGGTGGGACGCAAATGCCCTAGTGGTGTCGATGTAGATTTCCCCTTCAGGATTCATCATTTCTGTTTGAACCTCAATGTGAGTTATGGCCCTCTCTTGTTCTTCGCAAGACCATCGAAAACCTTTTCTTTGTCGTCTCTTTTTTAAGCAGAACAATCATTTGAGTAATAATCTCAGCCTACGACTGTGCAATCTGATCGTTGATGCTTTGTTCGGCTCTATCGAAACGGGTCTATAGGTCCCTCTAACCTTGTTCCAAATTAGCGACTCTACCTTCCATCACTTTAACTTGCAAATGGGTATTGCAACAGTGCAGAATGATTGCATTCCGAAGTTAAAACTTATGCCATGACATTTCTCCCAATTAATTTCATTATTTTATTACTTAATGTGTGGTATGTGTCATAAGAATGCACAGACTAAGAACAAACATTAATAATGTGATGAAAATAAATGTAACGATGAATGCAAACAAAGGCATTGATCCCATAGGCGATCACTCTAGAACAACTTTCATCGAATATAAAAAAGTTCTCATTACAACATGTTCTTCTACATATAGGCCTTAACTCTAACTCCTAATTCCTTGACCGCCTTAAGTATTTGAAAGAATCTCGGTCTCTCTTCTGTCTCCAATGGGATGAATGGATGAATATCTTTAGTTTTCGCGGCTAACATATTCGCGTGCTTGGTCACTTCTTGTGCTTGGACCAATGTCGTACATTCATGTTTTCATTTTCTTCCTTGAGATACCATACATTAATGGTGAAAGATTTTTAATTGAGTGATCAATTTGATAATCAACCTTTTTATGTCATGTAATGTAGATGCAAATGAAATTGCAAAAAGTAAAAACAAAACACAAAAAGAAATAAGTTAGTATCAGATAAAATAAATGAAACGATATAGCCGAAAAATAAACAAAAAAATATCAAACAAAACAACCCTATTTGCATACCATCTAAGACACCTAGGTTATTCGCATGGCTCTAAGAGGGTGGGCTTTCTATGTTCTTTACATGCTATTTTGGTACTAAAAGCGTACCCAAGTTGTCCTCGTTGTCCTCTACTAAGGGTAGCAAGGCCCTAGATCATTACCTATTATAGGCTCCTTTCGCTATGTCTGCACGGGGAAACAATGTTCCCATGAAAACATAGAGTACTCGAACCCCGAAGATACTTGCTAGGCCCATACGGAGGAACGGTATCCTTACGAAACCGCTAGCATTTTCCCCTCTTAAACAAACAAGTTTATATTCCAAATTTTAAATGCTTTAAAATAAACTCGCATTTATAAACAAATACTAACTTAATTGCCACTTTAACCAGAAACTTTCGATATTTATAAAGTGGTAATTGTTTTTAGGCCTGACTCTCTTTTTTATAAAAAACAAAATTTGGTCCCCAAGGAATCGTCAAGCTACAACGACTAAAAAAAATCTGAAGTTTCCCACTTTATATTAAAAATTTATTTTAGGGGAATTTCTTTTAAAAATTGTATTTTTAGAATAAATTTAGAGTCGCCACCGATCACTTAGGTTAAGTAGATCAGACACAAAAAAACAACCAGAGATTTTTTTTGGGTTCGAGAGCCTGTTACGTGTCAAGAAGGGTTCGCACCTCCACCACGCTCAAACTTGAGACCAAATCAATTACCATTTTATTCATATCAGATTTTGCGAGTTAAAGTGACATTTAAATTAAAATTTAGTTATACATGCGAGTTCATTTTAAAGGGCTCCGGTGTTCGAGGAATAAACGAAAACTACCATTTTAGATACTAGCCAAGTTTTTATCGAAAAAAGGGAACGACACATTAACAATTTTATATCCCGGATGCAGCAATAATATGACTTGGACAATGTACGAAGACAAGGCATGAATAAGAGCATGAATATTAAAATTCGAAAAACAATATACCATAAGGAAAAAAATGCATACATATATCGAGGCAAAATGTCATCATATGCCATACTGCGTAAAATAAATATGAAATTGTCGAGGTAAACTATATACCAAATATCATATGCCATACAGAAATAAATACATACATATCATGATTGAAAACAAAAAAAAAAAAAACACATGAATATCTACATATACATACATGAGACCCATAAACTATATACAAAACATGCACTGTAAAACACAAAACAAAACACCAATCTATATATACAACTTATTACATAAAAGAAATACATACATAAACGTACGACACATACAAAAAACGTAAACAAAACATGTGAATCCGAGACATGCATTACATGGTAAAACAAAGACCAACGAGTTTGAAACTTCATTTTCCATTCATTTTGAAAATTCCATGTACAAAACCATGGAGAAAATAGTGGTTTCTCTGAAAATCCCAAAAGAAATAAAAATCAGGACTTTAAATCGAAATCTGGACCTACCTCCTAAAACAACTCCGATAACTGTTCGTCGAATCCGAGAATTGTAGGGGGTTCAATGGGGTTTTCGATTTAGGGAAAAGCTTAAGGAAAAAGGGGTGAGCTTGGCTAGAGATTTTTTGGATGGTGAACGGTGAGGGAATTAGGAATGGATGGGTGGTTATGACAGTGATGAAAAGCAAGAAAAAAATGGTGGGGTTCTCAAAAGGTGGTAAAGAAGTTGGTTTTTAAGGGAGTGGTTAAGGTGCAGGGGATTAGAAATGTATGACGTGAGCTAGTAGGAGGTGAGGCATAGGGCATGGGTGGTGGCGTGGGTGTTGAAATGGTCGTGGAATGGGGAATGCATGCTGCAGTGAGCTAAAGAAATGGGGTACATTGATTGACTTTTTTTAATAATACAATATAATACTAAATATAATAAATAAAATCGGGTTAAAAGACTCGGATAAAATTAATGATTACGTCAACAAGCTTCAAATTTAAAGAGCCATACCCGACTTCAGTAAGGAGCGGACAATGATCCAAGAAAGAATGTGGCAGGTGGTGGGAATAAATCAAATTCGATAATTTTAGAGTTTTGAATGAGAAATTGATCTAAATGTTATTAAGAAAAATGTAGAACCAATTATTGGTTCGTAAGTGTGTAAACGTGCATGACGAGGGTAACGCAAATTTTTGAACCGGACTGGTCCTATGTGGGCCTACGGATATTTTGACCTAAATTTAAAATAAATTTTCCTCAAATAAGAGCTTATATTTGCCAAATTCTGTTTTGAAATTAAAATGATAAATATTAAAGTTTCTTTTAATTCATATGGTAATATTGAAAACTGCTATTTAAAGTCTCATTAACTCTCAAAATCATAAATGTTCTATTATGTCAAAAGTTTTCACTTATACCCTTCGTGAAACTCCTAAAATATGGTGTAAACCTTCTAGGTTTTACACAACTTAAAGCCAGAGAATTTTCTATTGTTTTACTTTGTGGTTTTCAAAAAAATAGCTTTTGGTGATATAAGGCATGAAAATAGTTCGTGATCTCTACTGTAGAAGATCATATAGTTGTTGTATCTTGGGAGACAGACGACTGATAATCTCAAGCACCAAGGAGTGACCGAAAATCTGTCTTAAGAAAATTGTATAGCTACAAGCCTCAACTCCTTTCCAATCGGTTTGGCTTAGATATGTTATATCTATATTTCTTGTTCTGTTCGTTAAATATTTTAATATAATATTTACTATTTTATTAATTTATTATTTTTTAAATTAACGACTTTCTAATAATCTTAAGAGAAATTTTAATTTTAATCCAAGACGAACAAACTACCTATTTGTACCATAACAATGTAACGAGTGATTTTTACCAGTATACAGTTAACTCGTGTTTATTGAAAAGTGGTGATGGAAGCCAAGCTATTTTGAATTCTTCTTCTCAAATTGCTGATGAAAATTGGTGCGAAAAGGAGGGTAACCTTGAATTATATTCAACTTTTTTTTATGGCATGTTTAAATCTCTGTTTTATTTTCAATTAATGATAGTTAAGCCGAAGCTAACGGGATGATTGGATTTTAGAAAACCAATGGAAGCTTGGCAAATAAACTTTGGTGCCGGAAATTCTGTTGATATTCGGTAATTTGATTCTGAAAGTTTCCGGTCATTTAATTTTTTTTGAGAATTTTGACTCTATTGCCATCAGTTAATTTTGATAAGATTTTGCACGTATTAAAGTATGATATTATTTTTGTAATATAATTATGGTAGTATTATTATGATAGTATTACCTTATATTTATTACATTTAATAGAAATATTAAATATGGCATGAAAAAGAAATATCGTGTGTCATAATAAAAATTATTAATGTGATGATTTTTCTTGCATGTGTTTTTGAAACAATGTGAATTATTATTTTTTCACAAATAATTTTCTTCGAGAAATTTATAGAGATGAACAAGATACCTAGACGAAATATTGATTCTTTGAAAATTGAGATCTAGTAAATAAATTTGTTTTCGGGAATTTAATTTCTACCGTTTTAATGGGTTTACCTGATCTTCTTTCCAAAAAAAATCAATGAAATTAAAATCAAAGGATTATTTCCTTTTGATCGCGTTGCCTTAATATCTCTTGCGGGTTTTAGTGCTTCTAATCTCGTCATTTAACAGAAGATAGAACAATAAAGGGAAACAAATTATTGAATTTATTTCTTTGTTAGAATCTTGCGTTTGATTCTAACTTGTTAAGGAAATAAATCGTTGAATTTATTTTCGAGGGAATCTTGTATGATTCTAACTCTGTAAGGAAAATAAATCATTGAATTTATTTTCGTGAGAATCTAGTTTGATTAAATTTTGTTAAAGGAAATGAATCTTTGAATTTAGTATGATTCTATCTTCTAAAAAAGAAATAAATCGTTAAATTTATTTTTGAGAGAATCTTGTATGATTCCAACTCTGTAAGGAAAATAAATTGTTGAATTTATTTTCGTGGGAATCTAGTTTGATTCAATTTTGTAAAATGAAATGAATCATTGAATTTAGTATGTTTCTATCTTCTAAAAGGAAATAAATCGTGGAATTTATTTATTAAGAATCTTTTTCTATTTGCCGATTGGGATCTTGTAAATAAATTTGTTTTCATGAATTTAATTCCTATCGTTTTAACGGGTTTACTTGATCTCCTTTCAAACAAAGTGGACAAATATGTTCTAACATAATTTGTTATTGGAAGTAACATTGGTTATTGAATCCAAAACATTAATTCTGATCGAGGTCTTGAATCAAAGCATGGAAGAACTTTGTTTTTATATGTTGGAACTACATTCTTAAAGCCTTATATGATGCACGTTATGAAGTGTACAATGTTTAAAAATGGTTAAAGAATTGCGAGGGTCGTTAGACCATAAATACAAAATGGAATATGTCGATGCTAAGAAAATCTTAGTTATTGAATTCTTAATGTTGATTCCAAATTGTTGTGAATCAAAGGCAGTGACTTTAATTGATCACTCACGATATTCTCACAAAAGGAATGTTAATAAGTGAATCTGTTTAGGCGTTAGTCATTTGAAATGCTAACTCATGTTTGGAACGATTTCAAGAACTTTCTTAAGCATAAAAGAATAGGATCCATAAATGGATGATTGAAAAACAATATGAAAGTCCATGTCTAGGATTGGTTCTTTGAAAGACTTGGCATTTAAGCGTGCCTAGTGCACCACCTCTCTTTTTATAAGTTACCTACTTGGTGCACTATTCATTATTGTTCTTTGTATTAGTCCGTGTAAACTTTTGTTTTGGGTTTTTAGTTTACTAAATTCTTTTCGTCTAAAAAAAGTTGGAAATTTTGTTTGTTTCTAGGTTTTAGTTTTGAACTAAATTCCTGATAATTAACAAGTTCACAATTTTCTATTTCTGGTTTGTGACTAAAAGCTACAATGAGAAGCTAGTGAGATTCAATGGAAAAAAGTTCAAAACATGGCAACAAAAAATGTTGTCTTTTTGACTAAGTTAAACTTAGTCAAAGATTTGAAGGATAATCCTCCAATTATTAGAGATGATAAGGTAAATGTTGTTATCGCCTTCAAATGTTGCTAAGGCAAATATTGTTGTGACAAATATTACTAGGACATACGTAGTGGAAGTCAAAAAAGGACTTCAAGAAAATAAACCGCTGACAAGGTCTTATTCGAGACCAAAAGGAAGATGTGTTCAATAAGCAAAATTTTATGGGAAATGCTTCAATTGCCATAAGATGGGGAACAAGTCTTTGGACTATAGACTTCCAAACGAGATCAATGTTATTGGCGTGACAATTGACACGGTAAAATATTGTTTGAAGGAATACACTTATTACCTTCATTGATGATAGCACAAAAATATGTTATATGCATTTGCTTAAAAGCAAAAACGAAGTTATAGAGAAAATTGTTCTCTATAAGTATGATGTTGAAACCCAAACTTAATTAAAGGATTAAGATGGGGAGAAGCTTTATATGAGTAATGTTAGTACCATAATTTGCCCAACATGTGAGGAGAAAATGTTCTATAAGCTAATTACCTTTTAAATAAGGTTATCTACAATTAAAGATATAAGGCACCATATGAGTTATGGAAGGGAATAAAACTTTCCTACAAGTACTTAAAAGTAGTGGGTTGTCTTGCAAAGGTAATAACCTCATTACCAAAGTAAATGAAAATAAGTCTCAAAATTGGGATTATATTTTCATTGGTTGTGCAGATCACAACAACATATATCAGTTTATTGTGTGTAAATAAAGAACCCTAAGATTCACAAGAATATGATAATGGAATCAAAGAATGTTTCATTCTTTGAAAATATACTTCCTTGTATAACTAAGGAAGTTGATCCAAGTTCAACAAAATGAACTTTAGAGACTATCAATGAAGATAGTCCAGATGTTCAACAAAAGGTTGAAACTAAAATATTGTCATGATGACAAATAAGTGTGAAAAATGTGTGTATGTCAAACCTACCAACATTAGGATATATGATCCTATGTTGATGCCATACTCATTGTTATAAGTAACAATGAAATGGTAAACGTACCAAAGGCATGTCAAATTAAAGATTGGCATAAAAAATATAAAAGTGACAGATTTGATTTTGGGGAGTCAATCTACCGACTGTCTGATGGTATCATATTGACGCAGTCACACTACGTGGACAAAAGATTGTAAGTGTCGTAAACATTCTAAATGGAATACGAGCCAACATTTGTCTAAATGGAATACGTAAGCGTCATAGATAGTCTAAATAAACTGTGCTAGACAAGATATTGCTTTCACTATGAGCCGTTTAAGCATATTGTAACCCCCTTGTCCCGGCCTAGTCGTTAGACCCGAACCAAGAAGATCACATTAGGTTTACCGAAGCAAACTCAAACTATCTTACCCAAATTACGGTCTATTTTTTCTTTTAACTTGTCTAGATACATTATTAAGACATGAGGTGTTCATATAAGCATCTGTTAAAATTTTATTCGATACAAACATCAATAAGGCACTCAATTACAAAACAAATACTTAGGGACCAAAATGTAAATCCTAAGAATTACAGGGACTTATATAGTTTAGGTTACCAATTGTTAAATAATCATATTTCATTTCAGCATGTCAAATTTCAGCTTCAATAGATAACAATTAAGCATTTGATTTAGCAAAATACGAAATTAAGGACTAAATCGTAAAACTGCCAAAATATAAGGACTAACACGTTTATTAAAGCTTTTTAAAGCAATTAGATACATTTAAAACATGCTTGCAAAACCTCATGTCAAACAAACATCATTTACTTATTTAATTGACGCAACAACATATGGTGACCAAAGTGCAAATAATCTAAACTCGGTAAACTCCATTAACCGAATTAACCACCAGCCATACCGATACATGGGCTGCACTAAAAATGCATTTTGGGGATTTGAATCCAAACTCGAACTTATCCAAAAACTTCAAACAACATTGACATGCTTCTAATATTATACTACCATTAAACACATAGGCTCAAATAATTACATACCAATTATTCAACACAATTCATATTTATACAAGCAATCTAGAGGCATGCTTTCCTAACAATATAAAGCATTATCCAAAAGGCAACAATTGGTCAAGACCTCAACATAGGCTATAGATTAATTAAGGAATTTAAAGCACATGACCATATGTACACTTAGAATCAATCAAACCATTCAATTGATATTTCAACTATTCTAGATCATTAGATCGCAACCACCAAATATACAAGGCATTAAAATAACACCAACATCTTAATGAATAAGTACAACCATCATCTAACGTAATACAAATTCAATCAAGTTATCATTTCGTAAATAAAACAATCCATCCCAAAGATTAACCCACATTGTCTTATTACGAATAATAATATATCCATAAACATACTCTTTTAATACGTTTGTCTTCGGATCCCACCTTGCCTCGGACCGCAACTCTGCACTTGCTTTATCCACTACATTGACGGGAGAAAAGAGAGAGCGTAAGCATGTAATGCCCAGTGAGTGCGCTTAAAAAGTAAAACATTAATGTATTTTCAAATCAAAACCGATATTAGAAAACCATATCAAAGCAAGTCAAATTGTCCATTTTCAAAGCATTTAAACAAATGTATAAAACCATTCTTTGGAACAAGAAGATCATTTGCTAAACTTTCAAAATCATTTATGCATAATTCACAAAACATATTAACTCATAAGCATAAACATTTATCATGGATTTTGAGCATAATCTCATATGCAAAACCTCAATTTAAGCTTCTACATGCTTATTCTTCCAAAAGCAAAGCTTAAATAGCGCAACATGTATAAATCAAATTATACAAAACATAATCCATTTACCATGATACATTAATTCATATTGGCATTAAAGTGACCTAAAACCAAACCTTTCTATTTGCAAAACACATCAGATACACGGATTTCACAAGTGGTTTCATAGGCCACTTCACATACATCCCTAACCGGAGCAAACACCATAATTAACCTCTCAATGGTTATGATGTAATAATAACAACAATGGGAGTAAAACGACACAATTTACCCCTTGACCATTGAGATATGCAATCTAACAGCGAGAGAATATGACACAATTAACCCCTCGACCGCTGCGGTTCCCATGGTAAAGAAAACAGTACAATCACAGCACCTCGACACATATGAGACGACTTTTTATAGTGCACTTTAAACCATATGGCATGCCAACTATATCCGATAACATTTAATTCATTGTCACTTAGCCAATATCTACTTTCAAACCATGTTACCTTACTGTTTTCCATATGCATTTAACAAAACATTTCCATATGCAAAACCATATTGTAACACCCTAAAAATCGGTCTAGTCAGAATTGGGTTCTGGCGATCGGAAACCTTACACCGAAAAGTCTAAATGTTACATTGTTATTGATCATGTGAAGTAGTTTCATCGATAATGGACCTTAATTAAGTCTAATGTTCAATAGGGACCTTATTGGAATGTTTAAATTCTAAAAATTGGCTAGGCGTATCGATACAGTAGGAAGGAACTGTATCGATACGTTCCAACTATTTTCTAACTAACTTACCAAACTGTTGCTAACCGTATCAATACGAGCTATAGGTGTATCGATACAGGTTCCTGTTAAAATCTATTTTAGTGGCTAATTTGTAAAAATTGGAAATTGGGAATCACTCACCTACTTGGTTGCCACCCACGTCATGTGAGATCATCTGAAATGTAAGAAAGATGACAATTATTCATCAATTGTTAAAAATTAAGAAAGAGATAAGAAAGATGGATAATAATAGTTTAAGCAAACCCTTGGCTAAGGGAAAGCTTTCTTTTGGCTCCTTGGGAGGTGGGGAATGATTAAGGCTATGGCCTCCTTAATAAGGAATAAAGAAAAGTCATCTTCCTTGTTTTGCTTTTCACTGTAACCAAACCCAACCCTTGTTTGAAAGAATCAAGCACACACCTCCATTGTTATCTTCCCCACCAAGCTCAAGCAAGAACCTCCCTTTTTTGTGCAAGCTTTCATTGATTTCTCTATACCGATTCATAGCTAGCTTAGTGGTAAGGAAAAGCCCCTAAACAATATTACAAGCCCATGCGAAGCTATTGGAAGATAGCTATTGTAAGTTTGAATATTGATTTTGAATTATGACATCGATTCTTACACTTCTCCTATTGTTTTTCTAGCTCGAGAAGCATAGATAGTAGGACCATCATCTCCTACGAAAGTTAGGGACAAAGGGATCATCATCCAAGAGCCGTAGGAGCTTCAGAAGTAAGGTGAGTGTAGTCAAAGTCTCAAGAGTTAGCTAGGTGCCTAACTTGAATCATTGATTATCGGTTATTTGCGCTGCTAACCATGGATTGAAGGAATTTTACATAAAACATTATTGAAAGGTCATATTGGTAAGTATGGGTAAGTATGGCAATGAATTCATGTCCGATGCATTGTTGTTATTGCCATTGAAATCAATGAATCATTGTTACATGGAGTTATTGAGTATTGGATATTGAATATTGTATATTGCTATTGAAACATTGATATATGCCTATTTCTATCGAGTTATCGCATTGAAACATTGTTGTCGAATCATTGCTATTGATACATTGATATTGAATCATTGATTATCGAACCTTGGGATCGAAAGTATTGGATACAATTGGCTCCTAAAGGTGAAAACTTAGTAAATGGATTCGATTAACCCTAAAAGTTGGCATGCAAGTAGTTTTCAGTAGTAAAATATTGTTGGTAAAGTTTCATTGTATGTGGACATTGATTGCTAGGTCAAATGGACTAAAAACCAAGTAAAAACTGACATTACAGTGCAGGGCATATCGATACAGGTCAAGCTGTATCGATACGACCTTGTATATTTGGCCTGAGAAAGCATGAGTTAACCATAGCATATCGATACAGGTTTTGGCAGTAAGGTTTGGGCATCTAAATTGTATCGATACGAAGTCAACATGGTCAATCTGTATCGATCAGTCTCAAGCGTATCGATACGGGCTTGTTCCCTTTTAATCTGGTATTCTTGAATTAAGCATGTTGTATCGATACAGTCTCCAAGGTATCTATACGGTGGCAGGTAAATTAGTTATAAGAGATAAAGAACAACTATTAAATTTTTGCAATATAGTCACTAAAATCTAATAAGTATAATTGATAGGGCTAATAAACTCTTATTAGCATGAAATTTTACAAGCTCACTATTATTGCATTGAATTTCATAGTGGTATTGTTAATTATAGAAAAGGACCCTTAAATTATCATATTTATAGTTTAGTCCCTAAAACTTGTAAAAGTTATAAATTAGTCCTAATTGAAGGATTATTGCTCCATACAAGGTAAATTGGACTAATATGTATACTTGGTAATGTTTAAAGAGTATAATATCGATTGAATGTTAGTCATTGATTGAAATTTCATAGCACCAATCACCGCATCGTTCAACGATAGCATGCTCTAACTCGGTTCTCAACCAGGCCCGAAAGGGGGTGTTATATTTGTGGTATCAGAGCTAGAGTTTAGTCAATTTAGGACTAAACCGAAGCTTATTTCCTTGTTATTGTGTTATTTTTCCACATAGGAGTTATTTTATTGTATATTGTGACTTACCGACTAATCTGATCTCTTTACTTATAGATGTCTAACTATAATCAAGCTCGAATAGATGAGCACATCGCTGACTCCTCCACACATGGTGAGGAAGTTAGAAGAAGGGATCTTTCGATTCCGCAGAACCCTCCGGCACGAAATCTTGTGCCTGAGGTGCAAGTTGCGCAAGCTGAATGTTATAAGAACATTGATGACATGTTTCGATGAAGGCTTAAAAAACCATTCAACCATCTGTCTTGAGTACCCGAGCTCCTATTGATGAGTTGCCTCAACATTGGGCTTACTCTTTTACGGGGCAGAATGATGATAACTCTAAAATTGATGAGTATTGGTTAGACAATACTTTAAGAATTCTGACTAAGCAACTACAGTGTTCTAATGAAACTCAAGTTTGAATTTGCTCTCTTTCTGTTAGCAGACGAAGCACTGTATTGATGGAAGACTACGATTTTTACAGTCCCCGAAGAGGCTCTAAGTTGGGAGTTCTTCCTTCGTGAATTTCAAAAGAAATACATCAGTGAATACTACCTTGCTGAGAGACGTGATATCTTCCTTTACCAAGCAAGAAGGATGACATGTGGAGCAGTACGTCCATGATTTTTGCAAGTACTGCTGGTATGAGGCTGAATATATCAAGAAAGAAGAAGAAAAGTTCATGATGTTCATCAACGGGTTGAACGATGAACTACGTCCTATGTTCACGGCCTTGTGCATAACCGGTTTCCAAGACCTTGTGAATAGGGTCAAAGCTACTGAAAGTGATCAAAAGACTCAAAGGAAAAGTGGGTCAAACAAGTCAAAAATGAGGTATCGAGATGAATCTTATTCTTCTGAATCTTTCAAGAAAGGGAAGCACCATGATTCAAAATAGAGTGTGAATTCACAACCATCTCAGTACGAATATCTTGCTAAGCCACAAGCTATGATTTAGTTCTCTCCTAGTGTCAATCCCATTGAGATTATTGACAGCTCTAAGAAAGAAATGAAGTTTCCAATTTGTAACTTCTGTCGTCACAAGCATCTCGAAGGGCAATGCCGTAAGAAGTCTGGAGCCTGCTTCTTCTGTGGCAAGATGGGACATCTCATTCGTGATTGTTTTAAGAACACTATCAAGTCTAATTCCGCATTGGTTAATTCATCCCATGCATAATCCATTCGAGGCAAGGGAACAAGGCAATGATCCTTCAAAAGGTCTGGAGGTTCATCCAAAGCATCACACAAACCTGAATCTAAAGCTTCTACACGGATGTACTATATGAGAGGCAAGGGACAAGAGTATGACCACGACACTATCTTAGGTAAAAATTCAAGGATGAATTTTTCTTACGGGTGGGAGAATTGTAACACCCCAAAAATTGGTCTAGTAAGAATTGGGTTCCGGCGATCGAAAACCTTACATTGAAAAGTCTAGTTACATTGTTATTGATCATGTAAAGTAGTTTCATCGATAATGGACCTTAATTAAGTCTAACTTTTAGTAGGGACCTTACTTGAATGTTTAAATTCTGAAAATTGGCTAGGCGTATTGATACAGTAGGAATTGTATTAATATGATCCAACTGCTTCCTAACCAACTTACCAAATTGTTGCTAACCATATCGATACGAGCTATAGGTATATCAATACGGGTCCATGTTAAAATCTGTTTTAGTGGCTAATTTGTAAAAATTGGAAATTGGGAATGACTCACCTACTTGGTTGCCACCAATGTCACGCGAGATCATCTGAAATGTAAGAAAGATGACAATTAGTCATCAATTGTTAAAAATTAAGAAAGGGATAAGAAAGATGGATAATAATAGTTTAAGCAAACCCTTGGCTAAGGGAATGCTTTCTATTGGCTCCTTGGGAGGTGGCGAATGAGAAGGCTACGACCTCCTAATAAGGAATAAAGAAAAGTCCTCTTCCTTGTTTTTCTTTTCACCGTAACCAAACCCAGCCCTTGTTTGAAGGAATCAATCACACACCTTCATTGTCATCTTCCCTACCAAGCTTAAGCAAGCACCTCCCTTTTTTGTGCAAGCTTTCATTGATTTCTCTATACCGATTCATAGCCATCTTAGTAGTGAGTAAAAGCCCCTAAACAATTTTACAAGCCTCTATACCGAAGCATTGTTGTTATTGCCTTTGAAATCAATGAATCATTGTTACATGGAGTTATTGAGTATTGGATATTACATTTTGTATATTGCTATTGAAACATAGATATATACCTATTTCTATCGAGTTACCGCATTGAAACATTATGGTCGAATCATTTCTATTGATAAATTGATATCGAATCATTGATTATCGAACCTTGAGATCGAAAGTATTGGATACAATTGACATGCCATAGAATTCATGAGCTTATTGGTACGGGTTAGGCTACGACCTTTATTGTGGTACGGCAGAGGGATGTTGATGTGTATTGATCAAATTGGTGCGGGTTAGGGAATATGACTAGACCATTATTGATATTGGTGCGGAGGAGGAATTCGTGTATCCATATATTGTGAAATCAATCCAAGGGAACCATTGAGTATTATTATTTATCATTGATATGAAATCATTGATATGTTATGATTATTGTTGTTATGATGATTATTGATGACATGTTGTATGTTGAGCATGCTAATTATGCCATATTGAATTCTATGCCTTTTGTTAGCATGGTTAGAATTGTTATTGAAGCATGTTGGATTGCATACCTTGCTCATTCATTGTTATGGCTACCTCATTTAGACTATACAAGTCTAATGCATTCATCCTCCACATTTCAGGTTAAGAAAGTATATCGGATCGAGATCGGAGCTTGTTGGAAGTTCGGCAAGTCACCACAAGCTTAAAGTAATGTGTTTTGTCCTTATGAACTTCAAGAATGGTGTCAAGGTAGTTAAATTAGTTGATTATGGTCACTTTGGTATGTGTATAGTGGGCATGTTTTGTATTGGCTTTAGAGGGCCTAAATGATATGTTAATGTTGGTTAAAAGTGGCTAAAAATGCATAGTTGGCTCCTAAAGGTGAAAACCTAGTAAATGGTTTTGATTAACCCTAAAAGTTGGCATGTGAGTAGGTTTCAGTAGTAAAATATTGTTGATAAATTTCATTACATTTGGACATTGATTGCTAGGTCAAATAGACTAAAAACTAGGTAAAAATTGACATTACAGTGCAAGGCGTATCGATACAGGTCAAGCTGTATCGATACGGCCTTGTATATTTGGCCTGAGAAAGCATGAGTTAACCATAGCGTATCGGTACAAGTCTGAAGTGTATCAATACAGGTTTTGGCAGTAAGGTTTGGGCATCTAAATTGTATCGATACGGGCTTAGGGCCTATCGATACGAAGTCAACATGGTCAATCTGTATCGATACGGTCTCAAGCGAATAAATACGGGCTTGTTCCCTTTTAATCAGGTATCCTTGAATTAGGCATGGTGTATCGATACAGTCTCCAGTCTCCAGGGTATCGTTACGGTGGCAGGTAAATTAGTTATAAGTGATAAAGAATAGCTTTTAATTTTTTGCAATATAGTCATTGAAATCTTATAAGTCTATTTGATAGGGCTAATGAACTCTGATTAGCATGAAATTTTAGAGCTCACTATTATTGCATTGAATTTCATTGTGGTATTGTTAATTACGGAGAAGGACCCCTAAATTATCAGATTTATAGTTTAGTCCCTAAAACTTGTAAAAGTTATAAATCAGTCCAAATTGAAGGATTATAGTTCCATATAGGGTAAATTGGACTAATGTCTATACTTGGTAATGTTTAAAGGGTATAATATCGATTGAATGTTAGTCATTGATTGAAATTTCATAGCATTGATCACCGCATCATTCAATGGTAGCACGCTCCGACCCAGTTCTCAACCAGGCCGAGAAAGGGGTGTTACATATGTGGTATCAGAGCTAGAGTTTAGTAGATTTAAGACTAAAACAAAGCTTATTGCATTGTTATTGTGTTACTTTGCCACATAAGAGTTATTTTATTGTATATTGTGACTTGCCGACTAATCCAATCTCTTTATTTATAGATGTCTAACTCTAATCAAGCTCGAATAGATAAGCACATCGTTGACTCCTCCACACATGTGAGGAAGTTAGAAGAAGGGATCATTTGATATCGCAGAACCCCCCAACATAAAATCTTGAGCTTGAGGTGCAAGTTGCTCGAGCTGAATGTTATAAGAACATGGCTAACATGTTCAAAGTGTTTATGATCTCGATGAAGGCTTAGCAAACCTTTCAACCATCTGTCCTGATTACCCGAGTTCCTATTGATAAGTTGGCTTAACATCGGGCTTACTCTTTTATGGGGCAGAATGATGATAACCCTAAAATTGCCGAGTATTGGTTAGACAATACCCTATGAATTCTGACTAAGCAACTACAGTGTTCTGATGAACACAAGCTTGAATGCGCTCTTTTCCTATTAGCAGATGAAGCACTATATTGGTGGGAGACTACGATTCTTACAGTTCCAGAAGAGGCTGTGAATTGGGAGTTCTTCCTTCGTGAATTTCGAATGAACTGCATCAGTAAATACTACCTTGCTGAGAGACGTGATATCTTCCTTCACCTAAAGCAAGGAGGACAACTTGTGGAGCAGTACGTCTACGATTTTTGCAAGTACTACCGTTACGGGGCTGAATATATCAAGAAAGAAGAAGAAAAGTGTAGGATGTTCATCAACGGATTGAACGATGAACTACGTCCTATGTTCAGGACATTGTGAATAACCAATTTCCAAAACCTTGTGATTAGGGTCAAAGCTACTGAAGTGCTCAAAATACTCAAAGGAACAACAGGTCAAACAAGCCAGAAAAGAGGCATCGAGATGAATCTTATTCTTCTGAATCTTTTAATAAAGGGAAGCACCATGATTTGAAATAGAGTGTGTATTAACAGCCTTCCCAGTACGAATATCTTGCTAAACTACAAGCTGTAATTCAATTCTCTCCTAGTGTCAATACCATTGAGAGTATTGACAGCTCTAAGAAAGAAACAAAGTTTCCAATTTGTAACTTCTGTCGTCACAAGCATCCCAAAGGGCAATACCGTAAGAAGTCTGGAACCTGCTTCTTCTGTGGCGATATGGGACATCACATTCATGACTGCCCTAAGAACACTATCAAGTTTACTTCCGCATCGGCCAATTCATTCCCTGCATAATCCATTCGAGGCAAGGGAACAAGGCAAGGATCTTTCGGAAGGTTTGGAGGTTCATCCAAAGCATCACACAAACCGGAATCTAAAGCTTCTACACGGATGTACCATATGATAGGCAAGGGACAAGAGTATGACCACGACACTATCTCAGGTAAAAAATCAAGGACGAATTTTTCTTAAGGGTGGGAGAATTGTAACACCCCAAAAATCGGTCTAGTCAGAATTGGATTCCGGCGATCGAAAACCTTACACCGAAAAGTCTAGTTATATTGTTATTGATCATGTGAAGTAGTTTTATCGATAATGGACCTTAATTAAGTCTAATTTTCAGTAGGGACCTTATTGGAATGTTTAAATTCTGAAAATTGGCTAGGCGTATCGATATAGTAGGAACTGTATCGGTACGGTCCAACTGTTTCTTAACTAACTTACCAAACTGTTGCTAACCGCATCGATACGAGCTATAGGTGTATCGATACGGGTCCCTGTTAAAATATATTTTAGTGGCTAAATTGTAAAAATTGGAAATTGGGAATGACTCACGTACTTGGTTGCAACCCACGTCACGCGGGAACATCTGAAATGTAAGAAAGATGACAATTAGTCATCAATTGTTAAAAATTAAGAAAGGGATAAGAAAGATGGATAATAATAGTTTAAGCAAACCCTTGGCTAAGGGAAAGCTTTCCATTGGCTCATTGGAAGGTGGGGAATGATAAGGCTATGGCCTCCTAATAAGGAATAAAGAAAAGTCCTCTTCTTTGTTTTACTTTTCGCCGTAACCAAACCCAACCCTTGTTTGAAGGAATCAAGCACACACCTCCATTGTCATCTTCCCCACCAAGCTCAAGGAAGCACCCCCTCTTTTTTGTGCAAGCTTTCATTGATTTCTCTATACCAATTCATAAGCTATGCCTATTGCTATCGAGTTACCGCATTGAAACATTGTTATCAAATCATTGCTATTGATACATTAGTATTGAATCATTGATTATCAAACCTTAGGATTGAAAGTATTGTATATAATTGGAATGCCATAGAATTCATCAGCTCATTGGTACGGGTTAGGCTACGACCTTTATTGTGGTACAGCAGAGGGATGTTGATGTGTATTGGTTAAATTGTTGCGACGAAGGGAATATGACTAGACCATTACTGATATTGGTGCGGAAGTGGAATTCTTTTATCCATATACCGTGAAATCAATCCAAGGGAACCATTGAGTATTGCTATTGATCATTGTTATGAAATTATTGATATGTTATGATTATTATTTGTATGTTGAGCATGCTAATTATGCCATGTTGAATTCTATGCCTTTTGTTAGCATGGTTAGAATTGTTATTAAAGCATGTTGGATTGCATACCAATGTCATTCATTGTTATGGCTACCTCACTTAGACTATATAAGTCTAATGCATTCATCCTCTACATTTCAGGTTAAGAAAGTATATCGGATTGAGATCGGAGCTAGTTGGAAGTTCGGCAAGTCACCACAAGCTTAAAGTAATGTGTTTTGTCCTTATGAACTCCTAGAATGGTGGCAAGGTAGTTAAACTAGTTGATTATGGTCACTTTGGTATGTGTATATTGGGCATGTTTTGTATTGGCTTTAGAGGGCCTATATGATATGTTAATGTTGGTTAAAAGTGGCTAAACATGCATAGTTGGCTCCTAAAGGTGAAAACTTAGTAAATGGATTCAATTAACCCTAAAAGTTGGCATGCAAGTAAGTTTCAGTATTAAAATGTTGTTGGTAAAGTTTCATTACATTTGAACATTGATTGTTAGGTCAAATGGACTAAAAACTAGGTAAAAATTGACATTACAGTGCAGTGCGTATCGATACAAGTCAAGCTATATTGATACGACCTTGCATATTTGGCCTAAGAAAGCATGAGTTAACCACGGCGTATCGATATAGGTCTGAAGTGTATCGATACAGGTTTTTTCTGTAAGGTTTGGGCATCTAAATTGTATCGATACGGGCATAGGGCGTATCGATACGAAGTCAACGTGGTCAATCTGTATCGATACGGTCTCAAGCATATCGACACGGGCTTGTTCCCTTTTAATATGGTATCCTTGAATTAGGCATGGTGTATCGATACAGTCTCCAGGGTATCGATACAGTGGTAGGTAAATTAGTTATAAGTGAAAAAAATAGCTTTTAAAATTTTGCAATATAGTCACTGAAATCTTATAAGTCTAATTGATATGGATAATGAACTCTGATTAGCATGAAATTTTATAGGTCAATATTATTGCATTGAATTTCATTGTGGTATTGTTAATTGCTGAAAAGGACCCCTAAATTATCATGTTTATAGTTTAGTCCCTAAATCTTGTAAAAGTTATAAGTCAGTCCTAATTGAAGGATTGATTTTCCATGCAGGGTAAATTGGACTAATGCATATACTTGGTAATGTTTAAAGAGTATAATATCGATTGAATGTTAGTCATTGATTGAAATTTCATAGCTCCGATCACCGCATTGTTCAACGGTAGCACGCTCCGACCCAGTTCTCAACCAGGCCGGGAAGGGGGTGTTACACACAATGCCAAAGGGAAAAACCACATTCCATTTAGGAACCATTTCTCAATGCTCTTAGGCATCCATATTCTTAATAAATCATTGGATATCATTTGAAAGATGCATAAAATAGTAAGTAAATCAATCCATGCTTTTAAATCAAAACATGTAATCAAGTCTCATATGAAACCGATATTCAAAAAGCGTAAATAGGGAAAACTTACTGCCGAACTTTGTTAAGCTTGCTAGGCTATAACCAAACTTCCAAACCTTAGTTCAAACTTTATTTGAAGAACCAATTTATATTTGCACTCATCAACTTGCTATCACCTCTATGCCAAAGTCTTGACGCCAATGCCTCGATGCCTAACCGAAACTCGTCCGAACACTTGCTGTCTTCCACAAAAAAATGTAATGGCCAATATAAATTGAACCACACCAAAATACTCGATTTATTATAGCACCACTACCACAATTATTTGAACCATCCTATTTCCCTATCACTGCCACGCCACCAGCAAGGAATCATTTCCCAGCATACTTTTTTTCCCTAACCCACGCTACTGCCCTGCTTCAAAACTCCACTTCGTCATTTCTCCTTTTTTATTTAATTAACCAACATATATACACATTCTAACGAAAAGGGAAACGCGCACAAAATCCCTTGAAGGGAAATGGCAGTGGCGCTGCTGCCCTGCCTGCACACCGATCGCACCCTTGCTACTTGGCCATTCAATTCATTCCCTTTTTTTCAGTTTAATAATCCTTACGTTCATTTCTTCGAACACTTATAATGCACACAACTATATGATCAAACACTTCAATCAACTATTCTACCAATCACCACATTCAAGAATCTAAATCTAAATTCAATCAATTAGATTAATTTCGAGAATTAAATTACAAAATCAACTTTAAATTATTATTACCCATGCACAAAACATTAGAACTCTATAGAAATCATTAGATTAATTTAATCTAATCAAGATTTATGAGAAAATCTATTTAAAATCCAATAATTCCATGACAAATTCGTTTTAATTATCCCAAAGCATGAAAAATTATAGATTAAGAATCAAAATTATGCAAAAAATCATTAAAGAACATTTTCTCACCTTGCTTGATAAAAAACCAACTTGAAGATGAACTCCCTAAATTTTATTTGGAAGAAAATGAGAGAAACTTAAAAATGTCTTTCTCATCTTTTAGAAAATTACAATCGTCAACTTCTTTTTGTTAAAAACAAGTGGTAAGAGATATTTCTTTTATTTAATCTAATAATTCCATTAAAATATTATTTGTCTCTTTTTACAAAATTGTCATTATTAATATTTTATAACCTTTTGTAAAATAGTCACCATTTAATTAATATTAAAAAAACTCATTTTAAATTACTCAAACTCAATTTCATCCTTTATTAAATTCATTAAATATATTTTTCACAAATACTTGTCACGATAAATTTATCGAAAACCAATTTAATCAACCCAAATTATTTTATGAAATTAATTAATTAGCTAAAGCCTAACCCAAAATTCCAACCCGATTATGATAATTCATCCGAAACTTCTAGCCCGTTTTCCGCGGTGTTACACAAATTCACAAGCAATCCGGGTCAAACATCTAGAAAATGATTGTGAGAGTATTGAGATATCTTAGATATACTCAAGATTATGAATTGTATTATTCGAAAGATCATACTATTTAAAAGGATTATTCGATGCTAGTAAGATATCTCATATTCAAGATATCAAAGACACAAGTGAATATGTTTCACATCGAAGAGATGTGCTATGCCCTGGGATTTCTCAATACAAACGTTTACAACCGCATCCTTAATAGAATCTGAGTTTTTAGCTCTAGACAAGTCTAGAGAAGAAGTCAAATAACTTTAGAATGTATTGGAGGATATTCCTTAATGGTCAAAGCGAGTGCCCACAATATGCATATATTGTGATAACCAAGCAACAATTGGTAGAGCACAAAGCTTTATGTATAATAGTAAGTCGAGGCATATGCGTCGTCAATACAATACCATTAAGCAACTGATCTCAAATGTAGTTATCTCTATTGATTTTATAAAATCAAAGGATAATGTTGTGGATCCGCTAACTAAAGGGTTAAATCGAGATCAAGTTGAGAAAACACCGTAAGGAATGAGACTAAAGCCCAGGGAAATTTAAGACTCTATGTGAAGGAAAACCCTACCTAGTTGACTGGAGATCCCAAGATCTAGGTTCAAAGGGGCAACCTAATTGCATAGACCTGTGCGAGCACTGTAGGGGTTCTTCCCCTAAGTCTGTTCCTATGATGTAAACAGTGATTAAAGTAGAATAGGCTATGAAAAGCTTTTAATGACCATTGTGTGCTTAGGTGAGCCGAGCAACATAAGTCACCTATATGAGAGTGAAGTGGGGCCGCTTCAAGGAGACTATTTGGCATAGTTCTTTCAAACTCTTGCAGAACCAGACGATGTCCACGGCCATATGGACATACCCATGAGAACTAATACTCTTGTCAGAGAGTTAGTTGTGTGAAGCATATCATCGTTTACACAAACGACAGAATAGTTCAAGGACATCACGTCCACTGGGCAACTAGTAAAGTAAATATACATTCACAAGGGAAGGTTCAAAAGAAGAAACCTACCTATCCTATGCAGCTATCGATCATAGATTCTATTACCGCATCGAGTCAAAATGTTTTTTTTGATTAAATAATCAATTTCATTCATGTGAGGGATTGTTGGAGAATTGATAATTTTGGAACTTTGAATGAGAACTTGATCCAAACGTTGTTCAGGGAAATGTGGAACCAATTGCTGGTTAGCAAGTGTGCAGACATGCACGACGAGGGTAATGCAAATTTCTGAGCTAGTTTGGTCCTTCGTGGGCTTGAGGATATTTTGACCCAAATTTAAAATAATTTTTCCTCAAATAAGAGCATATATTTTCCAAATTCTGTTTTGGAATTAAAATAATAAATATTAAAATTTCCTTTAATTCATACAGTAATAATGGAAAATGCTCTTTAAAGGCTCATTAATTCTCAAAATTATTAATGTTCAAAAGTTTCCACTTATACCCCTAGTGAAACTCCTATAAATATGGTGTAAATCTTCTAGGTTTTACACAACTTAAACATAGAGAATTTTCTATTGTTTTACTCTGTGATTTTCAAAAAGTAGTTTTTGGTGATAAGGGAAGGCAAGGGAATAGTTCGTGATCTCTACTGTAGAAGATCATATAGTTGTTGTATCCTAGGAACTAGATGACCGACAATCTCAAGCACCAAGGAGTGGCCAAAAATCTGTCTTAAGGAAATTGTGTAGCCACAGGCCTCAACTCCTTCCCAATCGGTTTGGATTAGATATGTTGTATCTATATTTCTTGTTCTGTTCGTTAAATATTTCAATATAATATTTGTATTTTATTGATTTATTATTTTTTGGATTAACGACTTTCTAACATCCCACCATGTCGAATTTGCCACTCCAAGGTCAAGCCTTTCGCGAATGTTATTTGCAACCGTACGACCCCACTCCCACGTATACCAACTGCCCTTATACCCCATATCGTCAAGAGTGCAATCTGAGAGTACATCTCTGAAATTCTCCATTTGTCATTCATTACGCAATAGGCTGCCACTCTTCTCATCCAAGCATAGGATTTCGTTGAAGTCACCAACCACACACCACAGGATATGAGGACAGTCATTCAACTGTCGAAGTAAATTCCAAGAAGCCTGATGATTACTAACTTTAGGAGCTCTATAAAAATCGATAAACCTCTAAGAGTGACCTTCCGAATCGTCATCAACCATAATATCAATATGCCTGGGAGAGTAGGATCGAAATGATACCAAAACATTGTCTCGCCAACTAATCGAAAGGCCTCCACTACTTCCGTTAGAGCTTACATCAACGCCATTTTTGTAACCACAATAGTGTCGAACACATTCCATCTTAGAAGCCTGTAGTTTGGTCTCAATAAAAAAAACTACAGGTGGGGACAAGTCTCACAACATGAATCAGAGATGTCGTACCGTTCGTCTCATCCCCAAACCCTGAATGTTCCAACTAAGGAGCCTCATTGTGACCGACTAGTCCGCTGACCGGAGCCTGCCGATGAAAGGGAGTGTGAGCCATTCGAAACCTCATCAAAAGAAACTTATGGCTGAAGTTCTACGGTGTGTGGACATTTGGAACTTTCAATTGGGGTGAGTGAGGTATCCTCCTCAACAACGCCCATTACAATATCAAAACTATCATTGGGCCTCACAGAACTAAGGATCACCAATAGGCTTGAGCTTTGATGAGTCACTTGTAGTCCAGGCGGACCAGATGGGAGACAGATGGCATATTTTACGCCCCCTCCAGCTGATTCATTATCTTGTGGAATATTCTCCGTTGACGTTCCTTCCTTAGATGTAGTTGCCATATTCACCTTCTGTGGTTGACCCTGAAAAAGAGGCCGAAAAGGTAACAGATTGAAATCAAATCCCCTAACTCCTAAATTCATATTTGGCAAGATTTGCTGGCCATAAAAATTCCTTCCTATCTCAACCACCTGCAATGGGTGGGTGCCGCCCTTCGTGGCGTAGCTCGGAGGGCTGCATCCCAACTCAATTTGAGATTCTGTCCACCTTCCATGATCCGTAGTGGACAATAGCTCTCCTCATGGCTAAGCGTGCCGCAAAGAAAGCAAAATAGTGTTAGTTTGTTGTACTCAAATCTAACATATTGACTGTTACCATTTGAAAGGATCAATTTTTCCATCTCTTGAGGGGAACTCTAGTGTCCACCCGAGTTCTGACCTTCATAATCCTTCGATGGCCCAATGAGACGGCCGCAAGATCATACTCGATGAAAGTTTCGATAAAGTGCCCCATCACTTTTGACAATTTGCTAGACATTATCCCGATCGGGACATCATGAATGTATACCCAAAAGTTAACATGATGCAATGTGGCTGTCATAGGATCATCACCCTCCCTAAGTCTGTACAGAATAAGAATATGGGAATTGAAGTTCCAAGGCCCCCTTTTTCGATTCGTTCAGCATCAACAATATGGTAGAGTCGAAACATTTGATCGCATGGAGGGAAAACTAATAACACTGGAAGTTAGAAAGTACCGACAAAACAGAGAGACACAGACGAGGGTGTATCAAACTTATCCGGATCTGACTCCATCATCTTCTCCACCATCGACAGTGAGACTGTAATCACAAATTTATCCGGGGCGTTAACCCGCTTTCGTATTTTATATTTTGTAATAACAAGCTTTGCTTATCTACTTTATCTATTTACATAGTTTATGAATGAAAACTTGAAGAAACAAAAAAAGACTACTAGTATTATTATTCGCTTATTACAATTATGCATATATATGTGCAATACTTTATGTTATTATGTTATTATCCATTTTAAAAAATACCTAAATATTATTGGCATTATTTATTATTATCACTATTGTTATATTGTTATTATTCTAAAATAGAAATTCAAAATAAGAAGCCAAAACAAAAAAAATTATTAAGCTTAATTAAATAAAGGCTCACACACACATATATATATATATATATATATATATAAAAGAGTCCAGTCCATTTACAATTAAAAAAATAAGCCCAAAAAATAATAATAGAATATAAATACATTTTGGCCCGGTAAGGGCCCAAGCCTGAAATCCCTAATCTGCCACATCAAGTGACCCACCTGTTTGGCAGAGATCGATGAGGAAGATGACGAGGTTTGAGATGAGTTGATAACGCTAATGGCAAGTGAGGAAAAGCAAATCCTGCCACATCAAGAAGAAGTAGAGATTTTGAATTTGGGGATTAACGAAGAAAGGAAAGAGGTGAAGATCGACAATACCCTGTCCATTAGGAAGGACTTGGTGGAACTACTTCTAGAATTTAAGGATCTGTTTATATGGACGTATCGGGATATGCCAGGATTGAACACGGATATCGTGGTACACAAGCTCCCTATAAGGCTAGAATATAATACTGTCCAGAAAAAGCTCTAGAGGATGAGAACGGCCATGTTGCTAAAAGTCAGGGAAGAAGTACAAAAACAGTTCGAAGCAAGATTCTTGAAGGTTTCCAAATACCCGAAATGGGTAGCCAACATAGTGTCAGTATCAAAAAAGGATGGGAAGGTACGCATGTGCGTGTATTATAGGAACCTTAACAGGGCAAGTCCTAAGGACAACTTCCCTTTGCTCTACTTTGATACATTGGTTGACAACACTGCCAAAAACGCTGGGTTCTCATTCATGAATGGCTTTTTGGGATATAATCAGGTTAAAATGCACCCCGAAGACATGGAAAAACCACTTTTATAACCATGTGGGGTATGTTTTGCTACAAGGTGATGCCTTTCGGGTTAAAGAATGCCGGTGCAACCTATCAAAGACCTATGGTGACCTTGTTCCATGACATGATGCATAAGAAGATTGAGGTTTATGTGGACGACATGATTGCCAAGTCTCAAACCGAGGAAGAACACATCCAAAATTTGCAGAAACTCTTTCGGAGGCTTAGAAAGTACCAGTTAAAGCTCAACCCTGTCAAATGTACCTTCGCAGTTACATCTGGGAAACTCTTGCGTTTCGTGGTAAGCCAGAAAGGAATTGAGATCGAACCTGATAAGGTGAAAGCAATTCGAGAGTTCCCACCACCCCAAACTCAAAAGGAAGTCCGAGGATTTTTGGGAAGGTTGAATTACATCTCTCGATTCATCTCCCAATTGACCAAGAAATGTGGTTCTGTCTTCAGACTGCTCCGAAAGAATAATCCAGGAATTTGGGATGAAGATTGTCAGCAAGCATTAGAAGATATCAAGAATTATTTGACCAACGCTCCAATCTTGGTGATGCCAGTGTCGGATAGGCCGTTAATCCTGTACTTGGCAGTTTTTGAAAATTCAATGGGTTGTGTGTTGGGACAACAAAATGACTCTGGAAAGAAAGAAATGGCGATTTACTACTTAAGAAAAAAGTTCACCGAGTGTGAAACGCGATGCCCATTGATCCAAAAGCTGTGTTGTGCCTTAGTATGGGCTACGAAGCGACTCAGGCAGTATATGTTGTATCATACCACCTGGTTAATTTCCCGAATGAATCTATTAAAGTTTTTGATGAAAGCACCAATGCTAACCGGGAAAATGGATCGTTGGCAAATGATACTGTCAAAGTTCAATATCGTTTATATGAGCCAGAAAGTAGTAAAAGGAAGTGTGGTGGCAGATTTTTTGGCAAGCCGCGCTTTAGACGACTATGAGCAGTTAGATTTTAGCTTTCCGAATGAAGATTTGATCGGTACTGTGCTTGAAGAGAAGCCCATAACCGAGGTAGAGTGTTGGAACCTTTATTTTGACAAAGCATTTAACGCCTTAGGCTACGGAATAAGGGCAATATTGATTTCTCCTGACAAGGTCTACTACCCCTTTACGAGTAGGTTGGAATTCTTTTACACCAATAACATAGACAAATATGAGGCTTGTGCCACGAGGCTCCTCGTGGCCATTGAAAAGAAAGTCAATGTACTTCAAGTCTTTGGAGACTAGTCCTTAGTGATCTACTAGCTCCAGAAGGAGTGAGAGACTAGAGATCCAAAATTGATCAAGTAATACGAATTGATTTAAGAGTTGGTCAAAGGTTTTGAAGAAATCAGTTTTACCTACTTGACGAGGTAGGATAATCAGATGGTCGATGCCCTAGCAACCTTGGCCGCCGTACTTGAGTTGAGCCCGAAGGTCGAGATGGAGCCAATTGAGATGCGAACTTTTAAGGTACCAGCCCATTGCTACAGTTTGGAGGAGGAGGAGGATGGTAATACATGGTATCATGATATCCTCCAATACATCAAGTTTTAGGCTTACCCAAAAGGGGCCGATAATAAAGAAAAAATAACTATCCGAAGGCGAGCGACGGGGTATGTCCTTGACGGAGAGATTTTGTACAAAAGAAGCAAAGATCAGATACTGTTAAGATGTTTCAACACTCAACAAGATGAAACTATCTTAGCCGAGGTCTATAGAGGATTGTGTGGAACCCACACCAGTGGGTTCTCAATGGCTAGAAAAATCATGAGATTTGGCTACTTCTGGTCCACCATGGAGGGCGATTGCATCATCTATGGAAAGAAGTGCCATAAATGTCAGATCTATGCCGATAAGATACACTCGCCACCAATGTCACTCCTCGCCATGAATTCACCATGGCCTTTTACTGCTTGGGGTATGGATGTCATCGGTTATATACACCCGAAGGCTTCTAATGGGCATCGCTTCATCTTAGTAGCTATCGATTACTTCACCAAATGGGTAGAAGCCGCCTCGTATTCTAACATTACAAGAGCGACAGTTTGAAAATTCATAAAGAAAAAAATTATATGTCGCTATGGTCTGCCTGAAAGGATCATCACCGACAATGCTTCCAACTTAAATAACAAGATGATGACCAAAGTATGCGAGCAGTTCAAAATTGTCCACCATAATTCTACTGCCTATCACCCCAGGCGACAAATAAAATTATCAAAAAGATCATAGCAAAGACCATGAAGACTTTCAAGGATTGGCATGAAAAGCTACCCTTTGCTCTCTTTGCCTATCGAACCTCTACGAGAACCTCTACTGGGGCAACGCCGTACTCCATGGTGTATGGCACGGAGGCGGTACTACCCATTGAGGTAGAGATCCCATCACTTCAAATTTTGAACGAAATAAAGTTTGATGAAACCGAATGGATGCAATCCAGGATTGATCAGTTAAACCTCATTGAAGAAAAAAGATTGAGGTAGAGGTTTACCGCGATCGATGGGTTCTCATCATTCGTGCAACTGGAAAACCATATGTATCTTTTTATTTTCTCATGTTTGCCATGTCTTTCAAAATCATCTGAGTATTTCTCTAAGCATTAATAAAAACCTTTTTATTTTCATTATCTATTTCCTATGCATCCCCCGAATAGACAGACATAGATCATGGAAAAGCAAAGGATTTCTTGACATTACTATAGTTTAACCTATTGAGTGCAGGTTGTTTTCGGATTGAAGGTAAAGTTGACAAGACGTTGTATGCTTTTCGGGCTAAAATCTGAGGAGCTAGAGGTGAAAACCCGAATAGGGCACCCAAAGAAGAGAAAATCAGAAAAAGGAAAGAAAAAGAGAAAAGAGAAAAAGAGAAAAAAAGAAGAAAAGAGGGAGAAAAAAAGAGAAAGAAATGAAGAAAAAACCTATAAGTGAAAACCTGAATAGGGCGCTTGAAGGAAAAGAAATCTCTAAAGTGAAAACCTGAAAAGGCACCTTAGAGAAGAAGTTTGAGGGTTTAGGAAAAAGAGGCGTAGAGGGAGAACCTGAGTGAAAGGTTGGGCACCACCATTACCAAGAAGAGAAGAGGGAAACAAGAGAAGATCAAAGTTGAGGAACCAAGAAGAGAAAGTGTCCAAGAAAGTTATCATTCATGCATCACGCTTAGTTAGACATCCCTAAGTTAGGAGCATGCTAACTCACACCATCATAGTATTTCATCTCTTTTCACAGATATTTAAACGATAAAGTAAAGAACCGGGAAAAGGTTGCAAGCGAAGGATTTCAAGCTCACCACCTCAAGGACTTCAGGCGAAGGATTTCAGACTCACCGCATTAGAGCGAAGGAGGCAAATACTCAAATCTCAAGTTTCGGGCGAAGGATTTCAAGCTCGCCACATTAGGATTCCAAAGCAAAGGAGGTAGATACTCATAGCTCAAGGATTTCAGGCGAAGGATTTCAAACTCACCGCGTCAGGATTTCAGACCAAAGGAGGCATATATTCATAGCTCAAAGACTTCAGAGCAAGGGAGGCAGATGCTCACAACTCTAGCTTTCACGAAGAGGAAGGGTGGACAGTTCTATACAAAAGAAACTCACAGCTCGTAATCTTCAAAAAGGAAAGTTGGATAAAATTAGTGCTTATGGTCTTTGCTTTATTCTTGTTCCACAAGGATAAGCAAATGGGGGCAGCTGTAATCACTAATTTTATCTGGGGTGTTAACCCGCTTTTATATTATATATTTTTTTAATAATGGGCTTTGCTTATCTACTTTATCTATTTACATAGTTTATGAATGAAAACTCGAAGAAACAAAAAAAGGCTACTAGTATTATTATTCGCTTATTACAATTATGTGTGTATATATGTGTAATACTTTCTATTATATGTTATTATGCATTTTAAAAAACCTATAAATATTAGTAATATTTTTTATTAATATCACTATTGTTATATTATTATTATTCTAAAATAAAAATTAAAAATGAAGCCAAAACAAAAAAAGAAAAAATATTATTAAACTCAATTAAATAAAGGCCCGCATATATATATATATATAAAGGAGTCCAGTTCATTTACAATTAAAATAATAAGCCCAAAAAATAATAATAAAATATAAATACATTTTGGCACGATAAGGGCCCAAGCCTAAAAACCCTAATCTGCCCTATCTATCTCTTTTGTTCCTGGCGCAGCTAGCTCCCAACCGTTAGATCTAGGGCAGATCTAACGGCCTAAGATCAAGGCGAGGACGATTCCAAAGCCTCCACGCGCCCGCCTATTCAGCTCCCCACGTGCGTGTGCTGTTCATGTCTAACCTCTCAGCTCCTCCAAGTCGTCTGCCACGATTCAGCCCATGTCTCCTCCTCGATCGAGCGTAAGCAACATGCAACAACGCAAAGCCACAGAGCATCAGATAAATATGGTAAAGATTACATGCAAACAAAAAACAACAACCAAGGTCAACTAGACAAAAGGCAGATAGCAAGGTGAATCCGACCAAAGATTTCAGAGGGCAACCAATAGCATTATCCGATTTGTTTTCTTTCAATTTAAAATCCATGTAATAATCAAGGGCTATATAACCAAAGCCCCAAACATTGTAAACCCTAGTTCAGAACGGGGAAACAACCAAGGTTTCGGAGAGCAAGCAATACAAAAATAACTTTTAAGGTATATCCCCTTGATTTTTAGAGCATACATACGAAATAAAATTAGGATTTAGTGTTTACCGAGGATTCGGTCCCTTTTCCTGACGTTTTTTCTTCTCCATATTTGTTGTTCTCCCTCGCCGGCGATAAGCCTATCGGCCTCTTTGAGGCCGCATGGTGAGTCAGTAAAAGGAAAAGCGGACAAGGGGAGTTCGTTTTAAATTTTTGTTTCCAAAAAAGGGGTTTTCGTGGTTTTCAAGTGGAATAGGGTGTAGGTCTAGGTAGATCAGGGTTTAGAAGTGAAAACGGAGTGTTTTGGGTTGAGTTCGAGAAGCACCGGCTGCCATCGAGCGGTGGCCGACGTGACAGAGAAACTGCCAGAATCTAGAAATTATGGAGGTTTCAGGGTTTAGGGATGAACACCATGGCGGTGTTCATTCCCGTTTCAAAGAAAGGGGAGAGATTTTTTGGGAAACCGGCTTGATCGAGTTGGAAAAGGGTGCCGAGTGCCTTATTATTTGGGCTTTATACTCGGTTCCCCTTTTAAAAATAGGATAATTCCATTTTAAATCCCTCCACCCTTTGATAATAACGCCCGCGGTCCTTCTGCCTATTTTAATCACAACCTTAGTCCCTGGTTTTCTTTATCTTTGTCATTTCGCCCTATTCTTCATAAATGCTAAATGTCTATCCCTTTTCCATTGTTCTTATTCAATTTTTGTCCTTTTTGTTCATGTTTGTTTATGTCCCTTGTCATGATTTAGATGTATGTATGCGACATGTATATAGTATCTGTTACATAATATGTAGTTTATGTGTATAATATATGTTATATATAATATAGTTTTTTTAATGTATGTAATGCATGACATCTATAATATAGTTTCTAAGTACATAACATATGAAAAATAACATATAGTTTTATGTATAATATACATAGCTTTTATTATATACATAGTTTCTATATAACATGTAATATACGTTCTTAGTATATAATATATGATTGTAAATAAAAGATATAGTATGTATAATATATGTTTATAATATATGGTTTATTATGTGATATAATTGATATATGTTATATATTAGTATATGATATAATTGATATATGTTATATATATTTCACATGTTGGATACATTTTGTCGTCTCCTTTTGTGCATGGTTTATTTCCTTGTTTATTTGCCTTATTTTAGATAGTTGGTCCTTAGAACTTAATTTAATTAATTTAAAACATACCCTTGGCTTCATGGGGTGTGTGTTTAGATTAATTAGACTAAGTATAGGTTCTTTTAGATTAAGTGAAACCTAGGTTTTGGGCCTTTTAAGATAGTTTAGGTAATTTAATTTGATTAATCTAAAGTGTGTGCTCGGCTTATTAAGGCATAATCTATAGACTAATTGAGTTAGATTTAGGATTAGATTTTTTAGTGACATAGTTAGATTTAAGGATTGAATTAGCTTAATCAATTTAAATTTATCTTTGGCTTATTGAGATAAATGTTAAATTCATTGAACTAATTGAACACCTCCTAATCACCCCTTAGGATAAAATTGGCAAAACTTAGATGGACACTTAATGCAAATCACGATTTAATTAATTTGATTCGTTTTAAATAAAATCATTGGCTTATTGGGATACTAGTTTAAATTTAATTAAATTAATTATCGTTCAAGATAATTTGTAAATTATTAGGAGTTCTTTTTCAGGGTTAATAAATTTAGGGCTAATATTAGATTAACCTAGCTAATAATTAGATCATTAATTAAATTTTCATAATTTGGGCCTTTTAGGATAAGACTTTAGCATGCCTAGGGTTTTAATTTTCAAGCTCTTCATTGCCATGTATTTCTAATTGTTATTCATACGGCCTTTAATTTTATAATCAGGCATGGAAATTAGCTAACTTAAACCCTAAAAAGGAGGTATTCATTAATTCTGATATTTGTGTCGTAACAGTCCTAGTTCAATGGATGTTGACCAAATGTTCGAATTAATCCCTATCATCTGAAGTTAAACATTAATTAAAAGTTAACAAACCATATAATCATGTTTAAATGCTTGCATCATGCATAAAGGTGATGTACGAGATTCGAACCACAAATTAACACGGCGGTCAGCCTTATTTGAGTCTGTTTAATCTATGGTCCGTTGTATCGTCACCCTTATTAATTAAACGTTTAATTAATTCAGACTCACCGATTTGACTAAGCCCACTTAACTGGAGTCCATACTCAATTGAGAACATTTAATTAGCGTTAATTTGAATTTTGTCCATTTCCATCGATTAAAAGCAATATATGATTTGGTACCGATTTTGGGCATTGTGGGGGTGCTAACCCTCCCCCACACGTAATCAACTCCCGAACTCAATTTCACGAGTCTCTGATTTTGTGGTGTCCGGTCTACCTTAGCCAAATGACCAATGGCGACTCTAAGTCCTTTTATTTTCCAAATGAACAAAAAGATTTTTCAATTTCAAAAAAGGTCGCTACAGCATGGCGATTCCACTGGGGATCCATTGTTTTTCAAAACAAAAAGAGAGTAAACCCAAAAATCAAATATTGTTTTTATCGATGGAAATTTTGAAATTCAAATTGACCTTAATTAATTTGTTCTTTCTTGAGGATAACACTTTCATTAAGTAGGCTTTGATAATTGGTGGTTGTTGAATTAATTGCTCATTTAATTTCTAAGGAATCATCGACATGTGTTGTATTGTGATCATCAAGCTCTACACCCGAGCTCTGTCCCTTGAGTGGGAGTGAAACGCCACATACCCACGTGAGTAGCCCTCCATGGGTCGATAATTCACTTCTGGAATCCACACCTTTGACACATGAGCAGCCCTCCACGTCACTAGGTCGTGCTTTCCCTCAAACCAAATCCAATTCACAAGCTTGTAATGGGCCAGAATTGAGGTTCTTGTTACCTTAGTTGGTGATAAGATAGGTTCGGGTACCCTTGTCTTGAACTAATCCACATGAGTGAGAATCTAGGAAGCCCACCCCATTAGAGCCATGCAGACAACCATAGTAAACTAGAATTCATGTGATTAGGATTTTCTTTTCGTATTCTCCTTTCGCCTAATTTGTTTGTACTTATCCTTTTTTATTTCCAAATTTATTGTTTATTCCGTGAACTGACATAACTCTTTTTGTCTCATGTTTTTTTCCTTTTATTTTGCATATTTTGTCATATTATGAAGAGCACATTGAGTCGAAAACAGTCTAAAATTAAAGGCTCGATCAAAGAGAGATCTGGTTTGTAGCAAAGACGAGAAGACTTCTGATGTGAAAGTATGGTCAGAAGGAGAATAGCTCTATGATGAAGATAATGTTTCTGCCGGGTTTGGGTCTGCGATGTCAGCTGAGACTTTCATGAATACGGAGTATAATGATGTGTTCGAATTAAGGTCAGTTTGGAGTAGTTGGGATGTTGAGACAATAGACGCTTTCAAGGGTGAGTATGGCGACATTGCATACTTGTTAGATGTTCCTGTCGATCAATCACTACTTCAAGCCTTGGTGAGGTTTTGGAATTTAGCCTATAATTGTTTCACAGTTGGCAACGTCGATTTGACCCCAATAATTGAAGAATATCGAGCCCTCATAAATTGCAAAAAGATCAACGAGAACCGTGTCTACTCAAAACCGAGCAAGAACAAATCTTTCTGGGCTAATCTTGG
Source organism: Hibiscus mutabilis (assembly GCA_019671005.1). Classification (NCBI taxonomy): domain Eukaryota; kingdom Viridiplantae; phylum Streptophyta; class Magnoliopsida; order Malvales; family Malvaceae; genus Hibiscus; species Hibiscus mutabilis. The sequence goes on along the minus strand of CM033717.1, from coordinate 51,717,031 downwards.
TAGGTTCTCAGATACTTTGCCATCTTTGGTCGACAATTAGGTTACAACTTGGAACAAGAGAGAGTATCTCAAGTGGGAAGGAATTCTGGTCTTAGCTTCAGTACATCTTGTGGGTCAAGTTCAGCGGGACCTTTCTACGCTTTTGATCTATGGGTTAATGCTATTTCTAAAGGCTTTGGGACTTATCGACTCGTCAGTATTGGATTTGTTCGAACGCTTGGGTGGAGGGACCAATCCGGTACCCATGATTTTGGTAGAAACTTTTCAGACTTTGAGGTTTTGCAGAAGGCACGACAGGGGTCGTTTTCGAGGATGCCCCCAACTTTTAACCGTTTGGCTTTACGTCACTTTTGGTCAGATGTTCATTTCTCAAGACCTACTTTCAATGGAAAATTCTCAACATTAGAGGAGTTCATACGGAAAGGGGATTGGCCGATCGGAAGATCCGAAGTGGTTTAGATAGACATTTTCTGGCATCTAAAGGACAAGGACATAGTTTGGAGAGCTTAGTGGCTATCGATGAGGAACATCCTTTATAGATGTGGGGAGTACTCTTGGGTACCGTTACTCGGTCTTTGGGGGCATACAGCTTACGTGCCCCTTTTGGTTTTGAGACAATATGGTTCGAAGCAGTTTTTGCCAGCCACAAGCGGATTGAACGAGTTCAACATGGACTATGAGACTGAAAAAGGCTATAAGGGGAAGGTGCACAGTGCTTCTTCAGCTTGGAACAATGCGAGACGAGTTAGGATAGTGAGTGCTCATTACGAAGTCCCCCCCGAGTATAAAGTTTAGTGGTTTAACCGCGCCAACAATAATATTCCCAAGTCGGATCTGGAAAATAGGAGGTCTGTTGAAGAAAGGTTGGCTACGCTCCCCACCGAAGCTGATTTAATGAGAAAGCAGCTCGAAAAAGATCAAAAGAATTTTATTCAGTTCGAAGAGAAAGCCAATAAAAATAGGTTTAACTTCGAATTAGATAAAACAAAATTTGAATGGGAGATTAGAGGGATGAAAGAATGAAGGATGAGTTGGAACTTGAGCTTAAGTTAGAGAAGGAAGAAATTCAAAAAATGCAAAGGCTAAACAAGAGCAAGAGAGTCGCGGAGGATGGGCCAAGCGGAGGATTGGAGCTCTGACTTAAGAAAGAGAAAGAAAAAGCCGGGACTTACAAGAGGAAGTATTACAAGCACAATGACCAACTGCTCACTATGACGCAAGAGATGGAGAATCTATAGACCTCTCACTCAAGGCAGCTTGAGAAGGAATGACCCCCAAGGGAAGCATTGAAAGCTCAAGTAAAATGTTTGGATAAGTCTCTCCTCAGGCATAAGGGTTCTACCCGAAAATTGGAGGCTAGTAGCTCGGAGAATCAAGCTTTGAAGGTTCGTATTGGAGAATTGGAAGCCGAGGTTCAACAATTCAAGGACCAAATAGCAAGTTTTAGAGGGGCAATTCAAGTGTATCATATGCCGACTTTGGAGCGAATACAGTTTGCTGCTTACACTATTTGGAGGCAAGAGCAAGATTGGCACATTTGATGACTCAGATGCAGGGGGTCGCCCAAAAGTTATAGTTTATAGCGAAGGATGCTACCAAGCTTCAAGACTACGTGGACGATGAATCTGAGGAGGGAGAAAGGATTGTTTGGATCTTGAGGGAGATCATTGACCTAGATGCTAGCTTAAGACTATATGCGTAGCAGGTTTCTTTGGTTATTGTAATGAAACAATGTTTCCATTAGTGCAAGTTGTTTAATGATGATATTTGCCGAACTCAGTGTCGCTCTTTGTATTTGTGCATAACACATTTATTTGCATATCTTGTTTAATTACTAAAAATTAATTAAAAGACTTCTTATTTCAGAAAGCCTTTGATTCTTTAAGTTGCAATGATTCCACACCCATATCACACTTGGTTACAAACAAGGATAATGGAAGAAAGCTTTGCAAAGTTGGAAGCCGGTCTTAGAGGCCAGTTGGAACGGGCTCAGCAAGAACTAAGGGACACCATCATCAAGTCCCAACAAGACATGATGAAGGAGATATATCAGATGATATAGTCTAATCTAAGAGGAAAGGGTGATGTCGAGAACCCAACCCAAGACTCGGGGGATTGCTCGTATGCCACGATAACACCCTCTATTTATCAACCCTCCACCTCCACAAAGGGTATCTTCTCCTCATCAGGCCGGTGCCTCCGCCCCTACTCAGCCAGGCGTGACATTCAGAAACATTGAAAATGTCGGAGATAGCATCCCAGATTTTAATGAGTTGGAAAAATTAAACCAAGTGAAGGCGGAGTTCTCAAAGCAGTTGGAGGACAACCGGAAGGACCTCGAAGAAAAGTTTCAGGTAAAGGAAGATAGAGAAGGTCCTTACAGACTAAAAGCTAGAGAGCTAATTTTGGTCCCATGTGTAGAAATCCCACACAAATTTAAGATCCTGGAATTTGAGAACTTTGACGGGACGACTTGCCCCACTACACACCCGACCATGTTTTGTCAGAAAATGGTCGGGTACACAGAAAATGAGAAGCTGTTGATTCACTACTTTCAAGACAACTTAGTGGGATACACCTTGAGGTGGTACAACCAGCTAACGTGAGCTCAAATCAAGTCGTGGAAGGATTTGACAAAAACTTTCACTGGCCAGTACAAGCACATAACTGACATTGTCCCTAATCGACTTCTGTTGCAAGGAATGGAGCAAAGACATGATGAAAGCCTCAGGGAGCTCAGAGATGGCGTGATATAATAGTGCAAGTTCAGCCTCCACTTTGTGAAAATGAGATCTCTCTAATGTTCGTGGACACGCTAAAGGGGGCACTCTATGATCATTTGATCAGCAATCCCATTAGCAATTTTGCAGAAATGGTATGACCGACGAGCACATTGAGGCTACCATTAAAAGTGGGAGAATTGACGTGACAGAACCGTCGTGTAAGCACTATAAGAAGAAGGATCATGAGGATAACAACACTTATGAGGTCGTTAAGAACCTCACTATCTCCCAACCCCAAGCCACGACGGGAAATGCCCGAAACTTTAACAAGAGAGAAGATAGGGGACCTATGAGGGAAAGCGAGAATAGGTCCTTCACTCCCTTATCAATGTTTACAATGAACTTTACTCGCAGTTGTATAAGGCAGATCTAGTTTAGCCTTATCATGTCACACCTTTCAACCCACTTTATCCGGCGTGGTATGACCCTAAGGCACCCTGCGAATACCACGCCGATGTTCCGGGGCATTCAATTGAAAACTGTGTGGCATTCAAGAAGTTCATTTTAGAATTTGATTTGGACCAGATTCTTGCAGTTAAGGGAGCCAAGCACAGCTGACAACCCCCTACCGAGTCATAGGGGCAAGGTGTAAATGCTTTTGAAGAAGAGTATGCCCGAATGGCTAAATTAAGTGTGTCCGAGATTTGGTCTCTGTTAAGATAGGTTTTCCAGCAGTTGTGCATGGCGCATCTCATCGACCGAGGAATGGTAGTCGTGAAGAAGGATTGTGGACCATACTACAAGTATCATCAGTCTGGGGATCATGAGATACATGATTGTGGGGAGTTCCACCAATTAATTCAGAATATGATGAACAACAAAGAAATCGAGTTTTTTGAGAAAGATTAAGGAAAGAAGGAATTTGAAGTCTTTGCGTTAGAGAATCAAGACACCAAGTACAACGCAAAGAGACCACTTGTCCTTAGTTTCAAGCTAGTTGAGAAGAGTGCCCCAAGGTGGCCCTAAGGTTATAATTTCTGCCCCGACATCCTTTCCCTTCAAGGATACACATCAGGTCCCATAAAAGTATACCGCAAGCGTTTCAACACCAAGATCCCCTAGCTCACAAGAAGGTATGAAGGTAATGACGGGGATAAAACTCGCTCTAGAAGGGCCTGTAGAACCGAGCCCACAAGAGGTAAACAGTGTAGGGCATTTCATGAAAATTGGACGGTGTTACAATCCTGAAGCACCCAAAGCAACAGAAGAACAGAAAGAGGAAAGTAAGGAAACCAAGACTAAACCTGAAAAGATATTCAGAGAGGAGCCACCCCAAATATTAAAGAACCAGTCATGAAGACTCAAGCTCATGAATTTTTGAGATTCTTAAAGCACTGCAAGTACAACGTCGTGGAACAACTTCGAAAATAGTCGACTTAGATTTCGGTACTCGATCCCCTACTAAACTAGATCGGCTCATTAGCCATATCATCGCCGACAGCTACATCACCATTAGTGATTATGAGATACCAGAGGAAGGTAGGGGGTCTACCAATGCCCTAAACATTACTACCCATTGTAAGGGGCATGTATTACCGGGAGTGCTGATAGATAATGGCTCCACTTTAAATGTTATGCCTTTGGCTACTCTGCAACGTCTGTTAATCAACAGTTCGTACATAAAGCCCTGTCAAAATAAAATTCGAGCATTTGATGGAACCCAACGAGATGTGGTTCGGAAGATCGAAGTACCCCTACTCATTGGTCCTAGTGAGTACATCATCAATTTTGTGGTCATGGATATCCGACCCTCCTATAACTATCTGCTGGGAAGACCATAGATACATTCAGTCGGTGAAGTCCCATCTTCGCTAGACTAGAAATTAAAGTTTGTTATTGAGGGGAAGATGGTCACGGTCAATGCCGAGCAAAACATCATCGCTTCGATAACTTTTGATGTGCTTTATATCCAAACCGACGAGGAAGCGATAGAATACGCTTTTAGGGCTTTGGAATTCGTTAATGCTACTTTGTCACCAATGGGAGCTGAATTCCTTAACCTAAGCTATCAAACTGCACCAAGATGGTGGTATTCGAGACCATAGGAAGAGGAGCAAGGAAAGAAAAGGGCTTGGGAAGAAACCTGCATGGACACCTTTGACCTATCAGTGTAATCCATAATAACGACCATTTTGGGCTTGGCTATAGGCCCAATTTCCTGAAAAAGAAACAAGAGTGGAAGAAGAGGTAAGAACAAAGGAATGCCCAATTCAGAGGGGAGGATATTCCCTGGGCTCCTATAAGTTATAAGGATTTCAAGCATTTTTTCAAATCCGGAGGGCTAAGGAACACTGAGTTGGAAGTCCAAGAGGCAATCCGAGAAGACAAGAGATGCCTCATTGAAGAAATAGCTTGTGAAGCTTTGGAGGAGATAGATGTTAATATGGTCAACAAGGGTGACAAGACTATCAAGCATTTGGCCAAGATCTGCCCGTGTTTCCTAGGTGAAAAGCTCAACAACTGGACCTGTGTGGACATGCTTGTGGTTTTTAGGTTCGAATCAAAGTAATGCCCAGAACAACCACGTTACTTTTGGCCCAAAAGTAACATGCATCCTTTGTAAAAGGGAAACTATGTCACTTTCTATCTGCTTTCAATAAAATGAACGTTTTCTATATCCCTTTCTCAAATGGAAAACATAACATTCATTCCATTCATTATTTATTTGTTTATTATTCATATCACACGTTATTCCTTTCTGTTCCCAATGCATACTTTCAAACCCGTGCATGCGCCTTAATATAAACTATATGAATGATTCAGAACCTAATCCTGAGGTGGATTTCAAGTGACCCACCTGTTTGGGAGAGATTGGTGAAAAAGATGATGAGGTCCGAGATGAGTTGATAAGGCTAATGGCAAGTGAGGAAAAGCAAATCCCGCCACATCAAGAAGATGTAGAGATTTTAAATTTAGGGACTAACGAAGAAAAGAAAGAGGTGAAGATCGGCAGTACCCTGTCGCCAAAGGTTATGAAGGACTTGGTGGAACTAATTCAAGAATTTAAGGATGTGTTTACATGGACGTATCAGGATATGCCAGGATTGAACCCGGATATCGTGGTACACAAGCTCCCTATAAGGCTAGAATATAAGTCTGTCCAGCAAAAGCTTCGGAGGATGAGAACGGACATGTTGCTAAAATTCAGGGAAGACGTACATTAACAGTTCAAAGCAAGATTCTTGAAGGTTTCCAAATACCTGCAATGGGTATCCAACATAGTGCCAGTACCAAAAAAGGATGGGAAGGTATGCATGTGCGTGGATTATAGGAACCTTAACAGGGCAAGTTCCAAGGACAACTTCCCCTTGCCTTACATTGATACATTGGTTGACAACACTGCCGGAAACGCTTGGTTCTCATTCATGGATGGCTTTTTGGGATATAATTAGGTTAAAATGCACCCCGAAGACATGGAAAAAACCACTTTTGTAACCATGTGGGGTATGTTTTGCTACAAGGTGATGCTTTTCGGGTTAAAGAACGCCGGTGCAACCTATCAAAGAACCTGTAACACCCCCTACCTCGGGTTAGTAGAAAACCGGCTCATTAGCGTTACCAAGCAAGGACAAGAACAAGGCAAGCAAGCAATACAAGAAAGATCAAGGCAAGATTTGATAAACTCATCCCTATTAGATGAGTTACTTAACTAGCAAGTAACCAAGCATACTTACTTAACAAATTAGCAAGCTCACATTTTGATTTCAATACATCAAGGGCATTCGAATAGGCAATTTAAGTGATTCCTTTCATTGCTTACATTATAAGTTACTACTTTCATGAATCACTTAACTTCATCTTATACCATAATCATTCAAATGACCCTAGTATGCAACATGCTTCCGTTTCATTTCAACATTCCTTAGTTTGATACATTTAACATCTCATTCTAAACTTACTAAGCATGATTATTTAAACATTTAATGGCATGTAACTAGTTCCCAATCAACTAGACCATTCCAAAAGCATCATACTAACACAAGACAACATCTACAACATTCGAATGGCAAGACAAGTAGGCATGGTTCATTTCATTTTTACTTTCGATCCAAGCAAACTAGCATTGCCATTTCTTACCATTGGCAGCCAAAAAACTAAGTATACATACATAAACATTCATGCTATTCATTCAATTATTCACATGTTCATTAAACAAGGTATTCGAATGGTTCAATGCAATCTAATTCAAACACTTGATCATTCCAATATATAATCATCTATGTGCAACAAATCTTTTCCATTACATGCAATCTAAGTTCAATACAAACTTCACATTATCAAACAAGTTCATAACATAGTAGGCCCATACAAGGACAATATATATACAAGCTTCAAGAATTCCAAAATGCATGATCAAGATAAACTATATACATTCTAGTGCCACCAATCTAAGAGATATACAAAACAAGTATGAAACCATACTTTAACTTTGCTTGTGTGTTGCTTCGAGCTCAAGGAAACAGGCTTCAGAATCAAACAACGATCGAATCCTTTATCATGTTGGTTGGGAAGAATGGAAACGAGAGTGATAAGTACAAAAGTGTACTTAGTGAGGTAGCACCTAGATTCTATCCAGGTTAACAAGGCAAGAATAGCAAGATGACTTAGGAAATGTTGTATCAATTAAGTTACAAGCTACTAAGCCTGTATTCAAGATATCAAGTAGGTTCATTACAGGTTCTAGTTTGCTTATCAAGCCAAGATAGCAAGTAAAGTCAAGCACTCTAATTCAAGCTTATATTCAAAATATTTAAGGTAGATTAAGAATCAAGAAGTTCATTTCAAGGATTAGCATTACATGTATCAGCAATTGGCATGAATACAATTACTAGACCAGTTAAGCAAAGCAATCATTCTAATTAGGCAAGGATCACATATACATATAACTTCTCTGCCAAGCAACAAGCAATTAAATAATCATGAGTATCATATTAAATGTGTAATTCAATATCAACAATTCATTCGAACCAGGGACATGTATACAAGTATCTTTACCATCATATAAAAAGTAATTCAAGTAGACATGTTCACATAATATACATGCAATTTGAGTATCATTCAAGCTTATTATCAAGATTCAAGTTTCACATGTACTAGTCATGTTTAGCTTAACTTGTTTTCAACTTAATTAGCATTGTTTTCCAACATGTATAGTATTATCAATTCAATTTAAGCATGGTCAAGAAAACGTGAGCATTGTGCATGGATCACACTAGACCAGGTAATATTTAAACATTACATATACATACAAGGCATGCTAATCAATCAAATGATACAATTACAAGCATATGAATGATAGACATGATTCGAGTATGAGAACAAGGCATGGTTTTGAGGCATCCAAACAGAGAGCTAGGCATGGACAAGAAGTCGATCAAGGCATCCAGGGACAAGATTTGAGGTTTTCGAAACATGTCTAGGCCATAGATAGCACTTTATAAGAGTTTGATTTCAATTTGGTAAACATTACATACATGTGGCTAATAACAAGTATTCGCAAGACATGAAACAAGGTAGGATTCAAGACAAGATAGTTATTTAATCAAAACAAGGCATGCACAAGAAGTAGTTGAACAAGACTTAACAATATTAGACATGAGACAAGCTTTAATCACAAGTTACAATTCAAGGCCAAGATGTTAAGTAGCACAATCACCCAAGCTCAAGAATATCATTCGAATGATTCAAGTAGTTCATGTTCAAGAATTTCATTTTAAAGATTTACAAGGCAATAAATCATGTTTACAAGAAAAAGGCAAAACAACTGGTCAATCATTATTTTTATTCAAATAGGAGTCATATACACCTTATAGTTTATTGATCAATTAATCCAAGAAATACATGTAGGCAAGTTCATTATGTTAAGCATGTAACTCAAGTAACAACATTACAAGTAGGCAAGAATATTATGTTACACAAGAAACTTCAAGAATTTAGTAAATTCAAGTAGCAAGATTATCATGTTATTCATATGATTCCAAGTAACAAGCAATATCACCATCAAGGATCCTGATTCATATAATTTATCAAATATAGCATATAAATTTACAAGCTTAATTATCATGACTTTCCTCGGTGTTTAGTTGACAAGGTAATCGAGTCTCCAACCAACTGTCACCACAAGATGCACCGTAGTGCTGGTCAACCCTCCTACTGTCGCCAAAGACCAACATACGTACCCTTCATCTATCGCCAATTAGGGGCCTTAGCCCTGGACCGTAATCCACCCTGACACAATGAGCTCTAGACTCTAAGGCATGCCTTCCTACCTATGACCAACTAGCAACCAAGGACTTATTTGGTTTCATATTATTAGGTCAAGTTTAACATGTATTATCAAGACATGTCTTGTTCAAGAATTCAAGTTCAAGTATATCAATTCATGTCAAGATTATCAAGATTCGAGATATGCCTTTAGGCAAATGAGCCTTAGCTCACCATGTTCAAGAGTTCACAAACTTGTTCATTTTTTAACATTATTCATGTGATATCATGTATCATTTAGTAAGCTTTATTTCAAGCATGTACATTATCAAACCATGTTCCAAGCAAGGATGCTTCAAGATTATCCATTCCATTCGAATTAAATCATGATACACAAGCAAGGATTTCAATGGAAATCAAGTAGCAAGATTCACTTCAAGCTATTACATTATCAAGCCATGATTCAAGCAAGGACATGTCAAGAAGATTCAATTCATTCGAATCGTATATGGTTTGCAAGCAAGAATTCCAACGAAAATCAAGGTAGCATGATTCAAGCTTATACATGTTCAAATCATTTTTCAAGTAATAGTTATACAAGATTTCTCACACCATTCGAATTGGACATAGCTCATAAGCAAGTATCAATTTGAGAATCAAGGCAGCATGATCCAAGCATTATTACATGTACTTATCAAGTTTCAAGCAAGGCCAATTTAAGATTTCTGAAGCACCCAAACTATTCATACTATACAAGCATAGGTTCAATAGGCAGTCTGGTAACATATTAAGCTTTATTTCAGGCACATATACATTATCATATACATTTCAAGTTTCAAACAAGGATATTTCAAGGATATTCATAGCATTCTTATCCAAGCTTGCCATTAGGCCATTCTTCCCTTTATTATACATAACAAGCATGTCAAGCATATATCATATCATAGGCATTTAAAAATCTAAACATGATTCAAACAAGTTTGGTTAGGACCTAAGTCCTAACCCTAATATTAAAGTTACACCCACTATGTTCCAAGCTAGCTTAATCTTGGATCCAAATTCCTTTGTCCTTAGCCTTAGGATGATCCACACTTTCCTCTTCCACCAAATTCACTCATGATTCTAACACAATACACAAGTAAATACATATCAATACAATTCAACCAAGGCAATATCACTAGTACACAACATATACCAATATGTCAACATGTTCATTTTCATAGATTACATATATGACTTTAATTGTTTATACTTATATTCATGTAAAACAGGGTAGTAACCACTATCCCAAAACTGTTACAAAACAGTTTACCAAACTGTAAACAAAACAGTCTCAAATTAACTAGGCTGCTGCTGCCAAGCAGCTTGTACACTACTTACTTAAATAGGCATAACTTTTATTTCGTACGTCAGAATTTCAATTAGTTTACACCGTTAAGAAGCTTATTTAATCCTCTTTCTAACCATATAGTCCTTACATTTTAATTCTTTACCATTTAGTACAGTTTTTAGTTCAAAGACAGGGCAATTGGATTTTCCAGATTCCAGCTCACAATCCAGAATTCAATTTTGTTTTCTCCTAATGAAAATAGACATGATAAAGCATTATCTATCAAATTTTCAGTCTTAAATTCCATGTATATAGCTTATGGTGATTTTTGAAAGTTTCTGCCCAAAACATAGTATTCTGGGCAGATTACACTAGGTTACATTTTGGTTTCTTTAATCACCTATACAATGTTCCTACATGGCAATTCATTATACATACTCATTCATACATGTCCTAAGAAGTCCAATTCTTCTATTAATGTGATTAAAACAGGGTATTATGCACAATTAAGCATGTTCATACTTCTATTCTAGCAAAACAATCCCTAGCCATCAACTTAACTAGCAATGTGACCACTTCTATTTCAAGCTTGATCCATTCAATTATACTATCAATTTAACTCAATCTAGGCCTTCTTAATTCAATTTACATGATTTTAACTAGGTAGTTAATTGATAATCACTTCCCCTATTCAAATTAGTACACAAATTATCACATATATCTCCAACTACATTCGGCTATCACCTTAAACATGTTAACTCAATTGTTTGCTAAATTTATCATGATACCTATTGTTCATGGCTTAATTTGACATAGCTATAACATCAATTAAAGCATTATTAAAGCTTTAAACAATGGCTATCAACTACTAACATCAAGCAATTACAAATTCATTTCAATTATCATTTTTTATGGCTGAATTCTCTTCCTCTCTTACTTTCTTCAATTCGGTAATGGTGAGAAAGAGTGAAGAAGATGACAAGTTGTCATCCTTGTTTATCCATGCATTGCCAAGTGGTTAATTGAGATAACACATGTTATTTCATTTAATTTACATGTGGCTTATTTGATATTTACATGTATTTTACATGCATTTCCCCTAATTTTCAATTTATTCATTTTAGTCATCTTATTTTGGTCACCACTCATTCATTTCTTGCATTTAAGTCACTAGATATTCTAATTGGTTTAGGATCAAGCTCAATTGAGCTAGGAAATTGGGTGACTTAGTTTAATTACTTCTAGGGTGTGTTTTAGGGTATTACAGAGCCATGGTGACCTTGTTCCATGACATGATGCATAAGGAGATTGAGGTGTATGTGGCGACATGATTGCCAAGTCCCAAACTGAGGAAGAACACATCCAAAATTTGCGAAAACTCTTCCGGAGGCTTAGAAAGTACCAGTTGAAGCTCAACCCTACCAAATGTACCTTCGCAGTTACATTTGGGAAACTCTTGTGTTTCGTGGTAAGCCAAAAAGGAATTGAGATCGACCCTGATAAGGTGAAAGCAATCCTAGAGTTCCCACCACCCCAAAATCAAAATGAAGTCTATGGATTTTTGGGAAGGTTGAATTACATCTCTCAATTCATCTCCCAATTGACCAATAAATGTGGTCATGTCTTCAGACTGCTCCGAAAGAATAATTCAGGAATTTGGGACGAAGATTGTCAGCAAGCATTAGAAGAGATCAAGAAGTATTTGACGAACGCTCTGATCTTGGTGGTGCCAGTGCCGGATAGGTCGTTAATCGTGTACTTGGCGGTTTTTGAAAATTCAATGGGTTGTGTGTTGGGACAACACGATGATTATGGCAAGAAAGAAAGGGCGATTTACAACTTAAGCAAGAAGTTCACCGAGTGTGAAACGTGATGCCTTTTGATCCAAAAGCTGTGTTGTGCCTTGGTATGGGCTACGAAGTGACTCAGGCAGTACATGTTGTATCATACCACCTGCTTAATTTCCCGAATAGACCCATTAAAGTTTTTTATGGAAGCACCAACGCTAACTGGGAAAATGGCTTGTTGGCAAATGCTACTGTCAGAGTTCAATATCGTTTATGTGAGCCAGAAAGCGTTAAAAGGAAGTGTGGTGGAAGATCATTTGGCAAGCCACATTTCAGATGACTATGAGCGATTGGATTTTAGCTTTCTGGATGAAAATTTGATCGGTACTGTGCTTGAGGAGAAGCCCATCACTAAGAGAGAGGGCTAGAAGCTTTATTTTGATGGAGCATCTAACGCCTTAGGCCACGGAATAAAGGCAGTATTGATTTCTCCCGACGTGGTCTACTACCCATTTACGAGTAGGTTGGAATTGTTTTGCACCAACAACATAGGTGAATATGAGGCTTGTGCCATGGGGCTCCGTGCGGCCATAGAAAGGAAAGTCAAAGTACTTCAAGTCTTTGGAGACTCGTCCTTAGTGATCTACCATCTCCAGAAGGAGTGGGAGACTAGAGACTCAAAATTGATCAAGTACTGCGAATTGATTCAAGAGTTGGCCATGGGTTGTTCTCTTATCATTGCATGGTTGTTCTACGAATTGATGCAATTGAATCCGATCATTGCATGGTTGTTCTCCTTTTGGATAGGATGGAAAAGAAATATAAAAAGAGAATTTAAATTTGAATCGAAGTGGTTAATGGAGGATGATTGTAAAGGAGTGGTTTGTAATACCCAAATTAGGGCCTAGTATTATGAACCTTAAGTAACTAGAAACTTATTTGATCGAATGTTATAACAATTAAAAGGATTAAAATGATCTAGTGACTAAATTAAGAAGAAACCGAAAGCTAGTAGTAATGATTTAAAGAAACCAAAGTTTAGTGCCGAAATTGGAGGACTAGGTTGGTTAAAATTAAAACATATGCATCTTGCATGTAACAAGCTTTATAGCTTGATATAAATGAAATAATTACCCCAATATTAAGGCCATGTGGCCGGTCACTAGGTGGAAAACAATCCCACTTGCCTTCTCCATGCATTCATCTCCTCCATTCGAGAAAGAGAGTTTGAGAGAGAGAACTCCATAGTTGCATAAAATAGAGCTTGCGTGTGGTAGTAATCTCATGAAATTGAAACATATGCATCTTGCATGTAACAAGCTTTATAGCTTGATATAAATGAAATAATTACCCCAATATTAAGGCCATGTTGTCTTGATGATGGACTATTATTGAATCACAGACACTTGAAAGATCTTAAAAACTCCATGTCATGTAAATTGAATATTCGAATATTTAATGGCTACCTTGACCATGAATTCTTGTCTTGATACTCGAAAATATACATGATTCTTGACTTGAGATTTACTTGAAGTTCTTGATCAATAACTTGTAAAATAATCAAGCCCTTGGTTGCTAGTTAGTCTTAGGTAGAATGGCATGCCAGAGAGTCTAGAGCTCTTGTGTTTAGGGTGGACTACGGTCCTGGGCCAAGGCCCTTATTTGGCGACAGTAGGAGGTATGTATTGTGGTCACTTGGCGACAGTAGGAGGGTTATGACCAGCACTACGGTGCATCTTGTGGTGACAGTTGGTTGGAGACTCGATTACCTTGATGAAACTAAATACCAAGGAAAAATAAATTGATTTAATCAAGCTGGAAATCAAAACATACTTGAATGTGAAAGTATTAACATGAACCACTTGTTTCTTGCTTGTTACTTGAAATTCAAGAAATCCATGTAATGAAATTTAAACCTTGATTGATTGCTCGTCATTGTTAAACTTGTTTGGTTATACATGTTGATGGTTCGAATAGATGCATATGAGTATAATTCATGTTGTTAGAATTTGAGTACACAATCCTTGATCGTATGGTCCTTGTAAACTCTAGTTGACTTGCTCATAAATACTCGAATTTATGCTTACTTAAAATGATTTCAATTGCTTGATGCTAAATCCTTGATAGGAAACTAGTAACTAGAAACAAAACTATACTTGTACTTGAGCTAAAAGCTTAGACTTGAAGTAATCAAACTTCCTAGATTAATGATCAAACTTGTGACAAACTATATACTTGAAATAACTTGCTACATCTAGGGCTACCTCACTAAGTACATTAATGTACTTACCACTCTTGTTTCCATCCTTCCCAAAACAGGACAAAGATCGAACCTGTTTCTTAATCTTGAAGCCAAACCTTGAGTCAAAGCAAGATACGAGCCAGCTTGAAGTATGACTTGCCTTCATTTTGTAATTACCTAGTTGTGGCACATAGGTGATCTAGATATGTCATGTGCATCATGTTTTGATGAGATATGCTTGTAAAGCTTGAATGGATATATGATTGAATTGTATGTAAATGATCACTTAATGTTATGCTTCTGGTATAATTCGAATTGGCCATGAACTTGCAGGAAAACTCTTTTTAATCATTAGAGTCACATGTTCTAGTTTCCATATCATGTAAGAATAGAAAACTGGGAATGTATGTTAAATTACTAATGTATATCATAGCTAAACATGTTTAAATCAATTTTAGATAGACATGATCTTGTAACTATGTCTTGTTTGATTATGAGTCCATCATGTTGCTGCGCATTCATTCTATTAAGTATGAAATTGATTTGCTATGTTTGTTAGATATAGTTCGTATGCCTTAGGATGTTCTTGAAATGGATCGAATCACTTGCATGATGTTATGCTTGTTTCTTTGATTGAACCATGTTAAACAATTCTAGTATCATATTAGGTTTGGTACGAATACTCTAAAGGTAAAAGATAAAATCTGGTTGCTTGTTCTTATTCAAATCGATAACTTGATAGCCAAGTAACTCATTTTATAGGTGATGAGTTTGTAAATTTTCTTTTACCCAATCTCAATTTCTTGCTTGCTCATCAAGTAACATCCCTAGGCTCGAATTACTCTTAATCTGGGTTAAGGGGTGTTATATGGTTGCTGAAGGTTGGGCTACATCAGCTCAAGGATCTTAAGGTTTTTAGCTGCATAGGAAATTGAAGAATACTGGTTTTAAACTATAGAGTTGGTCAAAGAAGAAGTATAGGAAAGATTGATTGACTGCAAAAGAAATTTTAAAAAATTAAAGTTATTCAGAGTACTCCTCTTACTACTTCATCAGAGAAAGAGGTTCGAAGGTTAAAATGAGAGTTGAATGCAATATGGGAACGAGAAGAATGGTATTGGCACCAAATATCAAGGATCAACTAGCTTCATTATGGGAATAAGAACTCAAGATTTTTTCATGCCACTACGGTTCAAAATCTGAGAGGGAACAATATCAGTCATTTGTTGAAAGAATACGACTCTTAGGTGGAGGTGGACGAGTTAAAACACTTATCCATGATCATTTTAGGGATGTTTTTAAAAAAAGAAATGTGGAAAATATGGAAGCTGTTCTTGATGCTATCACAAAATGTATCTCTCATGAGATGAATGATTTGTGTAATGTTTAAGGACCTATTTGTAAAAGAAAATAAATTTTTAAGTATCTTAAAGACTCACAATTGACAAGGATTTTTTAAGTACAAAATTATTTAAAGTCAAAAACTTAAACCCCATAAATTTTTCTGAGTATTTTTAAAGGCAAATAAAACTTTTACGCCCAGGTGTATTGATACGCCCTCGAGCGTTTCGATACGGGCTTAACTTAAAAGGCCACGGTAAGAATCTGTTTTGATACAAGCAAGCCTATTTTGATACGACATTTATATGGGCTAAGGTTTTTACTCAGGCGTTTCAATACGGTGCCATCCGTTTTGATACGGCCTTCATACTGGGTTTAAGATTTAAAGAACAACATACCAATACGGCTACCACCATATCGATACGAAGGATTAAGATTTTTCCAATTTTTTTATTTATTCTTTAAACGTTGCCTTGTCAGTTATTGGGAACACGTAATTTTAAAAATCAGTTAACCCGTATCGATATGCCTACGTGGCGTACCGAAACAGGTTTTGGCAGTTGCCCAAGTGAGCAGAATTGTATCAATATGGCCTTGCCCATTTTGATAAGCCCCTTGTTTTACATTGAGACTGTACCGATACGCCTTCCTACGTATCGATACGCCCTATATTTTGTATACACCGGCTCTTTCTATTTTAAGATATGTATCGATACGGCTGTTCATGTACCGATACGGTAGATTGCAGAAGTGCATTAATGGTGGGGAAAAGGGAGCCCAACGGCTCTATTGATGATGCCAACTACCAAACGGATAGAAATCAATGAAAGGGTATAAAAGCATGCCTAAAAAGCTACGACAACAATATATTGAACAAGTCAAGCACATTCAAGTGTAAATGCAATCCTTTTGAGCCTTATAGAGTCAAATTCTTGTAACCACCCTCTTAAGAGATTTTATTGTATTCATTTTTATTCAAGTTTGGGTTTGTGTGAACTTGTAATTGGGTAAACTTATCTACCTTCGAGAAGTGTTTTTCTATTTACCACAATTTCTCTTTGTAAAAGTGTCTTTGATCAAGTTTTGGGTAGAAAGCTTTGATCGAATGTAATGGTTTCCTCCTAAGACGTGTAACACCCCAAATCCTAGCCTAGAAGTATTGGAATTAAATTGCATAAGTTGATAACTTAATTGAATTTAGAATTAAGCTAAATTGAATAGTCAAGGGCCTAATTGAAAGAATTAATGAATGAAATAAGTGACTAAATTAGAATGACTACATTGAATTAAACAAGAAAGAAGAGGAATGCATGATAAACTTCATGGTTCTCTTATTTGCCCTTGACTAATTACATGATTAGTAACTAATTAAGGGACAAATTAGTAAAATCCCAATTCCACTAATGTGGATAACCAAATGGTCATCATCTTCTTCATGCATTTGGCCGAAACTAGAGAGAAAGAAAAGTGAGAGAGAAAGCTTGGAAATTCAGCCATTGAAGAAGAAATTAAGCTTTCATGTGTAGGAAATTTTCATTGAAATTAAGCAAGAAGCAAAGTAAGTATAATTCTTCTTGTGTTTAATTGTATAGGCAAATATGATTATGGAATTGGACTGATTTTGATGATGTTAGATGAATTAGACATTGAATATGTTGTTAGATGACAGAATGGTTGTAGAATTATGTGCATTTGAAGAATGAACACTAGGTTCAATGCTGGGAATTATGTGTTCATGATAAGTGAAATAAGCTAGGTTGCTGGAAAATTGAAATGTGTTGTTGAAGTAAGAATTGAATGAACATAACTTAAAATTGAGCTATGGAATTAATGAATTGATGATGATCATGAATATAGATTGTAAAAAAGGTGTTAAACAAATTGAATTGTTAGCAAACAATGCTGGAAATGAAGGATAGGAGTATGAACATAGTTATGTAACATAGAAACTGTTTTGTGAAATTGAGTAAACATGCAAGACTAGGCTTTGTAACCGACTTGCCCTGTTTTGACAGCCTTGTATAATGGATTAAAATTGACTCAAAATGTTTAGGTTATCATATGAATTTAATTATAAGGCCAAGACATTGGTTAAAATGAATTAAAGGCATTAAAATGTAATTAGATGCAATATGCCCAGAATTGCTCTGTTCTGGGCAGTCACTTTGAAAATTCACCAAACATTGTATAGATTGAATTCAGGGCTGAAATTTTAATGACATGATCCTTAGAATGTCTATCTGCAATAGGTGAAAACAGAATTGAAAACTGGGTTCTATACTGAAAACTGTAAATAGGAATTGCTGGACAGTGCAAACTGTCCAGGCAGTGTAAATGCCCTGTATTTGAGCAATAAACTGTATTAATTGGCTAAGAACTAATATGCAAGTCTTACATGGTCTTATAGGAAATTTTATTATCTTTCCAACGGCGTATAGCAATCGAAATTCCAATGTACGGATTAAAAGATATGGCCATTTAAAGGGACAGTGTGCAAACTGCCAGGCAGCTGTGTCCTGGGTAGTTTGGGACTGTTTTTGCACCTAAATGCAAACTGTTTCCAAAACAGTTTTGGGACATTGTAATCTGTCCAATTATGCCTTAAAATGAAGTAATAACAATATGGAATTGAATTGGTATGAATGCTTTAAAAGAAGCATAAAAACAGTAGCTAAATGTTAAGTAAAATGTGATAACATTGCTACTATGATTGTGTGATATTATGTTTGTTTTGATGAAATGTCTATATGTTATGCTTGCTAGATCAAGGGCAGCAGATTGGGAAGAAGAGGATAGGAGTGGACATCCCAAAGCTAGAGGCAAAGGGATTTGGATCCAAGATAGTGGAATTGCTAGGAGTATTGTGAGTGTAACTATCCTTAGGGTTGGGACTTAGGTCCTAACCAACCTTGTTATTGCTTAAATGAAATGTCAATGCCATGTAACATGACTTAAAGTATATTTGGCTAATTAAGGGAAGAATGAAATGTATGACAGCTTGATTGATGCCATGATCTTTGTGTTTACTTGGGTGTTAAGCAAATGTAATCAAATGCTTGTCATCTGCATTGCTTTTGCCTAAGGTATGAAATGGCATGCTTGCTTGGAGAATAAGGTACGCACAATGCATACACATGCATGTGTTTGTGAATGTTATACATGGCTGATTGAAATGAATTGAACAAGGATACTACTTTGTATTCATGCTATTCGAATGGCCTGGATAGTTTGTATTGGGAGTTAAGACTCCATAAGCCTAAGGGCTTGGCCTTTGAATGACATATTGTTCAATTGAATAAAGAATTGTACAAAGCTTAAATGAAATGGATAATCAACAACCTTGGTAGCTAGTTTGGATAGATAGGAGGGCATGCCTTAGAATCTTGAGCTCATATTGGCACAACGGTGCATATTGGCACTTCGGTGCATATTGTTAAGATTTGATTATCTAGTAAGCTACTTACCAAGGATGTTGAAAGATGACTTAATAATTCAAATGATCATTGCTTGTTTTGTAAGAACCTTGTATGAACTTCCTTGCTTTGAAAGTAGACACATGAATGAATGTATAACTAGTTACTTATCAAGAAAGAAACGTATAGATGATGGCTTTGTGTATGAATGCATAATTGGTGATTAAAGTTTTTGATTGCTTGTCACCTAAGCAAGATGATCGAATGGTGAATGTGTATTATGATGTATGTTGTTTGTCTTCTAAGCAAGGTGTTCGAATGGTGAATGTGTATTATGATGTATGTTGTTTGTCTTCTAAGCAAGGTGTTCGAATGATATGCTATGATTTCATGATGGATGTTGCTATGATTGAATGGGTGATATGTGAAACTTGTCTATATTTTCCTCTTTGCAATTCGAATGGTACATGTTTTATGGTGATGGTCTTGATTCCTTGGATTACATATAAACTTGGACTTATATGCTTTGAAATTGGTTAGATTTAGTGCTACCTCACTAAGTACATAACTTGTACTTACCACTCTACTCTTCATTCTTCCCATAACAGATTAAAGAATACTTCAAGAGGATATCTTGGGTTTGAAGAAACACTTGAGGCAAGCTTAAAAGTATGAATCCATACTCTTTGTATACTCCTAGTTTGGTGGCACTAGATTATGTAATAGGTAGCCTTGATCATGCATTTGAATATGTGTTTAAGACTAGTTTGTATAATGTTTGATAGGCCTATTATGTAACCTATTTGGATGATTTAATCTATGTATATGAACCATGATAATATGTATATATGAAATAGATGTTGCGCAAATTATGATGGAAATTCAATGTTGTTGAATCTTGTCTAAATTGAATGTTAGACCAATGTGTATGTTCATGCATTTGATCCTATGTTGTTAGCATGATTTGGCTATAACAAGATTGAGGCTAAGGTATGTCAAGCATGCATTATCAATATACTAGTCAAGTATGCTATGAAATATGATGACTTGATTATAAAGAAACAATGGAAATGTGGTTAGGGACTACATGTTATTCGAATAGCATGCTTGAACATGTAAAGAATGTAAGTTGGATTCTTTGTAATGATCATGTTAATTGGTTAATAAGTAGTTTCTTGAGATGCAAGTAAGCTAGTTAAGACATGTTTAGTGATCACCTAGTGTATTTCGAATAAGGTTATTAGAATTGTAGTAAGAATGAAAGTTATACCATGTTTAATAGTAACTCAAAGTGAAGTTTGTCACACTTGTGTTTGTTGTTTGAATGATGTATGTAATTTGAATGGAATGGTAATATGATAATAGTAATTTAGGTTATAAGTATGAAATGGAACAAAATGGTACCTAAGTTAGTATGCTATGTATGTTGGTTTTTGTTTAATGTGGCTTGCTTGTCTGTATTGTTTGTATTGAAAGGTTTAGTTTAGGTTACTTGCTCGACAAGTAAACTATCTATCGCTTTGTTCTCGTTCCGGTAACGCTCCGGAACTGGGTTACAGCTAACTCGGGGATGGGGTGTTACATTTATTGGTAATCAGAGCTTTTTGGTTGATTCTATAAGCTTATTTGCATCATATAGGATATGTGCCACCTAGGAGACTTGATATAAGCTTGTGTTGTTGCATAAATGTGTAAATGTGATAACTAAGACTCTATTTGTTCTGATTGAACTAGAATGTCAGAAACAAGATTTGGTTGGGATAATGAAAGTCACGTAGGCTCCTCGAACGAAGGAGACAGTGTGGGGATGGAACAGAATCCTCCTCAACAACAAGCTCAACATCGAGCTCAGGCTGTTGCTCAACATGAAGCTCCTGCTATCAAACCTGTGCAGCAAGAATATCTTACAAGTATGAAAGAGATGTCCAATCATCTCGCAACTACCCTTAAACAAGATCACCCAATTGCTCCTACTGTTATTGTGCCAAACCAAGCCTCTATTGACAAGCTAGCTTAACATCGGGCATATACCTTCACTAGCACCGATGAGGCTAATCCGGAAGTAGCCGAGTATTGGTTAGAGGCCACTACTCGCATTTTGAAAAAAAATTGCCATGTCTTGATGAACATAAACTCAAGTGTGCCATCGCTCTATTGGCAGACGAAGCACTGAGCTGGTGGGAAACCACTACACTGACTGCTCCTGCGAAGTCTATTACTTGGAAGTTCTTCCTCGATGAGTTTAGGAAGAAGTATATCAATGAACAATATCTGGCCGAGGGCCGAAAATGATTCATGTATCTCAAACAAGCTGGCCGACCTATCGAGCAATATGTGAGCGACTTTTGCAAGTATTGCAAGTATGGGTCTGAATATATCAAAACCGAAGCCGACAAGTGCCGAATGTTCATCGACATGTTAAATAATGAATTAAGCCCGATATTCATTGCCTTGGGTATTACCGACTTCCAGAACTTGGTAAACCGAGCCATTGCTACTGAGGCAAAGATGAAAGCCTCGAAAAGACGCAAAAGCGGACACTCCTAGAAAGACAAACGCCTAGGAACGATGATAAGCCAAACTGGCAATCAAAGAATTCCAAACATTCCAAGGGACACTCTTCGAACTATACCCCTAATTAGAAGAGTAGTTACATTCTGAAACCTCAAATGATTGTAAAGACTTCAGCCCCTATTGTTTCTGTTGATAGCATGGGGAATCAAGCTAAAGCTACTCAATACCCTCTTTGCAAGTTCTACCAAAAGCATCATACTAGCTAGTGCAGAGCTCAACAGAATTTATGCTTTCCATGTGGAGCCTATGGTCATTATATTCGGGATTGTCCTCAGAATCCCAACAAGGCTTCGATTCGAACTTCTGCAATTGCTAGCTCAGCTCCTCCTAACCGAAACAAAGCACCTAGACAAGCTCAGTCTGGGAATTAGGGGAAGCAGAAGGGCCCCTATTCGAATGCTCCAACTTATTAGGAGTCTCGAGCCCCTACTCGTATGTACCACATTCGTGGTAAAGACGATGAAGAAGCTCCCGATGTTATCGCATGTACCGTTTAGTTAAATTCCAGTCCTGCTTATTCTTTAATTAATTCGGAGTCTACCTATTCATTTGTTTGTTATGCCTTGATTAACAAGTTAAGTTTGAAGCCCGAAATTATTGAATCAAACCTTGTAGTTTCGAATCCATTAGGGGGAAAACACCCATTAACTTGTGCCACAAGCAAGCTCCCTTGAGCATTCGAAATATCCTATTTCCTATTGATCTATATGTATTACCTTATTGCGAATTTGACTTGATTTTATGGATAGATTGGTTAAGTAAACACGAGGCCTGGGTAGATTGCCAAAATTGAAGATTGTATCTTCAGGGTTTAGGGAAAGAATCCATTCTCTTAATAGACAAGAAACCAACTTCCATCTTTGCTAAAATGATCCTTCAAGATGAAATTGATTTTGGTTTGCCTAGCATGCCTGTCATTTATGAATTCACTGATGCTTTTCCCGAGGAACTCCCTGGTGTCCCTCCGACCAGAGAAGCAGAGTTCGGGATAGAAGTTCAGCCTGGAACAGCTCTGGTGTCCATTACACCCTATAGAATGGCACCTATCGAGTTGAAATAATTAAAGAAGCTACTTCAGGAGTTACAAGATAAAGGTTTCATACGGCCTAGCACTTCTCCATGGGGTGCTCCAGTCCTGTTCGTGAAAAAGAAAGACGGGACTATGCAGCTTTGTATTGATTATCGTCAGCTAAATAAGCTCACTATCAAGAATTAGTATCCCCTGCCCAGAGTTGAAGATTCTTTTGATCAACTTAGGGATGGTTTCGTATTCTCTAAGATCGACCTTCGATCGAGGTACTATCAAATGAAAGTGAAAGAACAAGATGTACCCAAGACAACCTTTCGTACTCGATATGGCCACTTTGAATTCCTTGTAATGCCATTCGGGTTAACGAATGCTCCGACTGCTTTCATGGATCTCATGAATCGGGTATTCAAGCCCTATCTCGACAAATTCATGGTCGCATTCATTGACGATATCTTAGTGTACTCTCGAAATAAATAGGAACATGCTGAACACCTCCGAATTTTCTTGCAAACGCTCCTAGAACATCAATTGTATGCCCAGTTCTCCAAATGTGAATTCTGGTTACCAGAAGTTTCTTTCCTCGGCCATGTTATCTCGGCTGAAGGAATCAAAGTTGATCCAAGCAAGATTCGGTCTATTATAAATTGGAGACCTCTGAAGAATGTAAGCGAGGTCCGAAGCTTTCTCGGTTTAGCCGGGCATTACAGAAGATTTGTTAAAGGCTTTTCCTTTATTACCGCAAGTCTTACCAAGCTTACTCGCAAAGATATGCCTTTTGTTTGGTCGAAAAGCCAACAACGAAGCTTCGATCAAATTAAGCAAGATCTGACTCATGGCCCGGTACTCATCCAACCAGAATCGGGAAAGGAATTCACTATTTACAATGATGCTTCTCATCTATGACTCGGTTGTGTCCTGTTGCAAGATGGGAAAGTAATTGCTTACGCTTCAAGGCAATTTAAGCCACACGAGTCTAATTATCCAACACACGATCTGGAACTAGCATCTATCGTGTTTGCTCTCAAGATATGAAGACACTATCTATACGGAGAGAAATGCAATCTATATACCGATCACAAAAGTCTCAAATACCTCCTAACACATAAGGCCTTGAATCTGAGGCAAAAGAGATGGCTCGAATACTTAAGGATTACGATTTGGTTATCGACTACCATCCGGGGAAAGCAAACGTAGTTGCTGACGCCCTTAGTCGCAGACCATACTCGTGTAACTCCTAAATCTAGAATTCTGATTAAATTCATTTGAATCATGCCTTCTCTTGTTTTGCAAATAACGAATTTAGAGTTTTCTTAAGCTACAAGTTACCATTCAAACATTCCTTGAAATACAAGTAACCCATTCGATTAAGAATTGTGCCTAAAACAGTTGTAACCATTGAAATTGAATCTTTCTTAACTTGTAAGAAAGAATTCGAACAATGCCTTGTTATGCAAGTAAAAATTTGAACAGTGCCTTGCACTGCAAGAAATCTATTGAAAATCATTATAATGACTTTGTTAATTCTTTCGTAGCTAATACGGCTATCAATGCTCATTTTTGACTATCCAAGAGCTAGAAATTTTTGTCTGAACTTCAAGTTCAATCTAATTTCATCTCGAGAATTAAAGAACTCCAACAAGTTGATCCAGATCTTCAGAAGATCATATCTAAGCTTGCTTTTGAGTCTAGCTATGACTTCTCCCTCAAGTCAAATGGACTCCTCTATTTCAAAGATAGAGTTTGTGTTCCTAACAATGAGAAGCTAAGACAAGAAATGTTAAAAGAAGCTCATCAAAGTTCTTTCTCGATCCACCCTGGATCAGTTAAGATGTATAAGGACCTAAAGCCACTATACTTGTGGCCAAGCATGAAATCTGCAATTACGGACTTCGTATCCAAGTGCTTAACATGCCAAAAAGTCAAAACTGAGCATCAAGTCCCTACTGGATGGCTTCAACCTATTGAATTTCCCCAGTGGAAGTGGGATTGAATTACTATGGACTTTGTCACCGGTCTTCCTTCTACTCCAAGAAAGAATGATGTTGTATAGGTGATTGTTGATAGATTCACTAAATCTACTCACTTCATCCCTGTTCGTATGAACATGAGCTTGGAAACCCTTGCCGAGCTATACATTCGAGAAGTGATTCGGTTACACGGTGTACCTACAGCAATTATCTCTGATCGCGACCCTCGTTTTGCTTCTCAATTTTGGAATTCTCTACGGAAAGCTCTAGGAGCTAAAGTACATCTTAGTACGGACTTTCATCCTCAATCGGATGGCCAATCTGAGAGAATCATTCAAGTGTTAGAAGATATGCTACGAGCTTGTATTATTGACTTCGGGAAGGGGAGAAATCCCTACCTCTTGTAGAGTTTGCCTACAACAATAGTTATCAATCTTCTATTCAAATGGAACCATTTGAAGCTCTATATGGTAGAAGATGTAGAACTCCCTTATGTTGGTATGAATTTGGAGAAAACAAAGTATCGGGACCTCAATTGCTTTAGGAAACCGAAGAACAAATCAAGATCATTCACGATCGATTCAAGGCAGCTTTCGATAGACAAAAAGCGTATGCTGATTTGAAAAGAAGAGATATTTAGTATGCTATTGGAGACAAAGTATTTCTAAAGTTCTCACCTTGGAAGAAAGTACTCAGATTTGGAAGAAAAGGGAAACTTAGTCCCTGATACATAGGACCATTCGAAGTTATTGAAAGAATTGGTCCAGTGGCCTATCGATTAGCTATTCCTAGAGAATTCGATAGAATACACAGTGCATTCCATGTTTCAATGCTCAGAAGGTATCGGTCTGATCCTTCACACACTCTTGAGCCAGAAAAAGTTGAATTGAATCCCGATTTGTCCTACGAAGAAGAACCTATTCAGATTCATGATCGGGAAGTAAGGAAGCTTCGGAACAAGATTGTTCCTCTTGTTAATATCTTATGGAGAAATCATAAGGTGGAAGAAGCAACTTGGGAATCTGAAGAAGTCATGAGGAAGCAATATCCTCACCTATTCGATTCAGGTAAATTTGAGGACAAATTTAATTTAAGGGGGGGAGAATTGTAACACCCCAAATCCTAGCCTAGAAGTATTGGAATTAAATTGCATAAGTTGATAGCTTAATTGAATTTAGAATTAAGCTATATTGAATAGTCAAGGGCCTAATTGAAAGAATTAATGAAATAAGTGACTAAATTAGAATGACTACATTGAATTAAATAAGAAAGAAGAGGAATGCAAGATAAACTTCGTGGTTCTCTTATTTGCCCTTGACTAATTACATGATTAGTAACTAATTAAGGGATAGATTAGTAAAATCCTAATTCCACTAATGTGGATAACCAAATGGTCATCATCTTCTTCTTGCATTTGGCCGAAACTAGAGAGAAAGAAAGTGAGAGAGAAAGCTTGGAGATTCAGCCATTGAAAAAGAAATTAAGCTAGGAAATTTTCATTGAAATTAAGCAAGAAGCAAAGTAAGTATAATTCTTCTTGTGTTTAATTGTATAGGCAACTATGATTGTGGAATTGGACTGATTTTGATGATGTTAGATGAATTAGACATTGAATATGTTGTTAGATGATAGAATGGTTGTAGAATTATGTAAATTTGAAGAATGAACACTAGGTTCAATGCTGGAAATTATGTGTTCATGATAAGTGAAATAAGCTAGGTTGCTGGAAAATTGAAATGTGTTGTTGAAGTAAGAATTGAATGAACAGAACTTAAAATTGAGCTATGGAATTAATGAATTGATGATGATCATGAATATATATTGTAAAAAAGGTGTTAAACAAATTGAACTGTTAGCAAACAATGCTGGAAATGAAGGATAGGAGTATGAACATAGTTATGTAACATAGAAACTGTTTTGTGGAATTGAAATTGAGTAAACATGCAAGACTAGGCTTTGTAACCAACTTGCCCTGTTTTGACAGCCTTGTATAATGGATTAAAATTGACTCAAAATGTTTAGGATATCATATGAATTCAATTATAAGGCCAAGACATTGGTTAAAATGAATTAAAGGCATTAAAAATGTAATTAGATGCAATCTGCCCAGAATTGCTCTGTTCTGGGCAGTCACTTTGAAAATTCACCAAAATTTGTATAGATTGAATTCAGGGATGGAATTTTAATGACATTATCCTTAGAATGTCTATTTGCAATATGTGAAAACAGAATTGAAAACTGGGTCCTATACTGAAAACTGTACATAGGAATTGCTGGACAGTGCAAACTGTCCAGGCAGTGTAAATGCCATGTCTTTGAGCAATACACTGTATTAATTGGATAATAACTAAAATGCAAGTCTTACATGGTCTTATAGGAAATCATTTTATCTTTCCAACGGTGTATATCAATTGAAATTCCGACGTACGGATTAAAAGATATGGCCATTTAAAGGGACAGTGTGCAAACTGCCAGGCAGCTGTGTCCTGGGCAGTTTGGGACTGTTTTTGCACCTAAATGCAAATTGTTTCCAAAAAAGTTTTGGGACATTGTAATCTGTCCAATTATGTCTTAAAATGAAGTAATAACAATATGGAATTGTATTGGTAAGAAATGCTTAAAAAGAAGAATAAAAACAGTAGCTAAATGTTAGGTAAAATGTGATAACATTGCTACTATGATTGTGTGATATTGTGTTTGTTTTGATGAAATGTGTATATGTTATGCTTGCTAGATCAAGGGCAGCAGATTGGGGAAGAAGAGGATAGGAGTGGACATCCCAAAGCTAGAGGCAAAGGGATTTGGATCCAAGATAGTGGAATTGGTAGGAGTATTGTGAGTGTAACTATCCTTAGGGTTGGGACTTAGGTCCTAACCAACCTTGTTATTGCTTAAATGAAATGTCAATGCCATGTAACATGACTTAAAGTATATTTGGATAATTAAGGGAAGAATGAAATGTATGAAAACTTGATTGATGCCATGATCTTTGTGTTTACTTGGGTGTTAAGCAATTGTAATCAAATGCTTGTCATGTGCATTGCTTATGTCTAAGGTATGAAATGACATGTTTGCTTGGAGAATAAGGTACGCACAATGCATACATATGCATGTGTTTGTGAATGTTATACATGGCTGATTGAAATGAATTAAAGAAGGATACTACTTTGTATTCATGCTATTTGAATGGCATGAATAGTTTGTATTGGGAGTTAAGACTCCATAAGCCTAAGGGCTTGGCCTTTGAATGACATATTGTTGAATTGAATAAAGAATTTTACAAAGCTTAAATGAAATGGATTATCAACAACCTTGGTAGCTAGTTTGGATAGATAAGAGGGCATGCCTTAGAATCTCGAGCTCATATTGGCACTACGGTGCATATTGGCACGACGGTGCATATTGGCACTTCGGTGCATATTGTTAAGATTTGATTATCTAGTAAGCTACTTACCAAGGATGTTGAAAGATGACTTAATAATTCAAATGATCTTGCTTGTTTTGTAAGAACCTTGTATGAACTTCCTTGCTTTGAAAGTAGACACATGAATGGATGTATAACTAGTTACTTATCAAGAAAGAAACGTATAGATGATGGCTTTGTGTATGAATGCCTAATTGGTGATTAAATTTTTTGATTGCTTGTCACCTAAGCAAGATGATCGAATTGTGCATGTGTATTATGATGTATGTTGCTTGTCTTCTAAGCAAGGTGTTCGAATGATATGCTATGATTACATGATGGATGTTGCTATGATTGAATTGGTGATATGTGAATCTTGTCTATGTTTTCCTCTTTGCAATTCGAATGGTACATGTTTTATGGCGATGGTCTTGATTCCTTGGATTACATGTAAACTTGGAATTATATGCTTTGAAATTGGTTAGATTTAGTGTTACCTCACTAAGTACATAACTTGTACTTACCACTCTACTCTTCATTCTTACCATAACAGATTAAAGAATACTTCAAGAGGATATCTTGGGTTTGAAGAAATACTTGAGGCAAGCTTAAAAGTATGAATTCATACTCTTTGTATACTCCTAGTTTGGTGGCACTAGATTATGTAATAGGTAGCCTTGATCATGCATTTGAATATGTGTTTAAGACTAGTTTGAATAATGTTTTGATGGGCCTATTATGTAACCTATTTGGATGATTTAATCTATGTATGTGAACCATGATAATATGTATATATGAATTAGATGTTGCACAAATTGTGATGGAAATTCAATGTTGTTGAATCTTGTCTAAATTGAATGTTAGACCAATGTGTATGTTCATGCATTTGATCCTATGTTGTTAGCATGATTCGGCTATAACAAGATTGAGGCTAAGGTATGTCAAGCATGCATTATCAATATACTAGTCAAGTATGCTATGAAATATAATGACTTGATTGTAAAGAAACAATGGAAATGTTGTTAGGGACTACATGTTATTCGTATAGGATGCTTGAACATGTAAAGAATGTAAGTTGGATGCTTTGTAATGATCATGTTAATTGGTTAATAAGTAGTTTCTTGAGATGCAAGTAAGCTAGTTAAGACATGTTTAGTGATCACCTAGTGTATTTCGAATAAGGTTCTTAGAATTGTAGTAAGAATGAAAGTTATACCATGTTTAATAGTAACTCAAAGTGAAGTTTGCCACACTTGTGTTTGTTGTTTGAATGATGTGTGTAATTTGAATGGAATGGTAATATGACAATAGTAATTTAGGTTATAAGTATGAAATGGAACAAAATGGTACCTAAGTTAGTATGCTATGTATTTTGGTTTTTGTTTAATGTGGCTTGCTTGTATGTATTATTTGTATTGAAAGGTTTAGCTTAGGTTACTTGCGTATCAAGGCAAGTATTCTGAGGTTACTTGTCGACAAGTAACCTATCCATTGCTTTGCTTTCGTTCCGGTAATGCTCCCAAACTGGGTTACGGCTAACCCGGGATGGGGTGTTACATAGTAACTACTTCTAACCATTTATCATGTTATTTAGCCATTTATCAAGTCTACCTAACTAAAGTTTATAAGTATTTGAAGTCAATCAAGAATCAAAATCACCAAGCATGTATATCATTCGAACAATCTAGCAAGCAATAGGCATGAATTATATCTTATTAGACTAACAAGGCAAGCAATACCAAGAATGTGTTATCTAATCATTCGAATGGTATACATTTACCAAGTAAATCAAGTTGACATACCAAATATCAAACATTGCATGGTTTACATGTCAAGCAACAATACATCTCATATCAAGTCTC
Organism: Hibiscus mutabilis; assembly: GCA_019671005.1. Classification (NCBI taxonomy): domain Eukaryota; kingdom Viridiplantae; phylum Streptophyta; class Magnoliopsida; order Malvales; family Malvaceae; genus Hibiscus; species Hibiscus mutabilis. The sequence continues at coordinate 51,687,095 of CM033717.1, read as the reverse complement.
AAGCAATTCATGCTTTCATGACAAGTAACATACAATTCATGACTTTCATGTCAAGTAACATTCATTTTATAACTTTTAAGACAAGTAACATGTATTATAGGATTTTATTTCATTTGTTATCATTTAAACAACCCCCTTGGTACTTAGTTTGTATAGGTAATCGAGTCTCCAACCAACTGTCGCCACAAGATGCACCGTAGTGCTGGTCAACCCTCCTACTGTCCCAAAAGACCACTTACGTACCCTCCGTCTGTTGCCAAATAGAGGTCTTAGCCCTGGACCGTAGTCCACCCTAGCACAATAAGCTCTAGACTCTAAGAAATGCCCTTTTACCTAATCCAACTAGCTATCAAGGTTGTTTGATTTTAGCCATTTATACAAGTATTTTAAGTTCAAGATCATGTCAAGTATTCAGCAAGTTCATTATATACTAGGCACTTAGGCCAATTGAGCCATAGCTTACATATCATGTAATTCTCATGTGTTCATTTCATCAATTTGGGATAACATTTCAAGCAATTTCTTTAAGTATTCGATCACATGCCATATCACACATACAAGCACCAATGTTACCACTTAAACATGCTTAGCAATCGAATTATACATGAATTCAAGGATGTGATCAAATTTTATGCATTACTTTAATCATACTTCCTTTATTAGGCCAAGTCCATATTAGGTCCATTTAAACATTACAAGAATGTAGACATGCTTGCTTTAGTTAGGACCTAGTCCTAACTCTAGAATAAACTACACTCACAATGCTCTCCAAGCTAGCTACTCTTGGATCCAAACTCCTTTGTTCTTAGCTTTAGGATGTTCCACCCTTTCCTCTTCCACCAAGTTCACTCCTGGTTCTAACACATTACACAAGTAAATACATATTAAAACAAGTTCATACAATCATTCAATCATGGCAATATTACTAGTACACAACATATACAAATCTGGCAGCATGTTCATATATATTCTTTACTACACATAACTACACTTGTCTATACTCTAATTCATGTAAAACAGGGCAGTAACCACTGTTTACAAAACAATTTACAAAACTGCCACAAAACTGTGTACAATTACCTAAACTGCTGCTACCAGGCAACATGTACTATGTTCAATTTAACATGCACAACTTTCATTCCGTACGTCGGAATTTCAATTGGTTTAAACCGTTGGAAAGCTAACTTAATTTTATTTCTAACCATATAGGCCTTGCATTTTAGTTCTTTGCCAATTAATACAGTTTTAACTTAAAGACAGAGCAATTTACAACACTGGATAGTTTGCACTGTCCCTACTTTTTCTTCTCTACAATTCATTCTACAATCCAGAATTCAGTTCTGTTTTCTCCTAATGAATTTAGACATGTTAAGGCACTATCCATATAAATTTCAGCCTTAAATTCCATTTATACAATTTATGGTGATTTTTCAAAGTTACTGCCCAGAACAAAGTATTCTGGGCAGATTACACTAGGTTGAGTTTCTAGCTTCATAACTCATCTAAACAAGATTCTAATGATAAGTGTTCAAAAGTACTATTTTTCTTACCCTTTTTACTCATATTATTGTTAGACTTAGGCTCATATTAGTTGCATAGTTAGCCATTCATGCATTAATCCATGTTTCCTTCAATCGTTGAGCTTGATTACATAACTTGGTGATTTTTGTGGAAATAGATGCTGCTTTGGTGTGTTTTTGTGTGTGTATGTGCAGGATCACTTGCCAAGGCAATGCCGAGCTAGTTGCCAGGGCAATGCATGAAGGATATGCCGAGCTAGTTGCCAGGGCAATGCATGAAGGAGACGCCGAGCCAGTTGCCATGGCATTTGTCGACAAAGACAAAATACAATAGGGATGTCGAAATTCATGATTTTACAAGCCCAAGATGACATGGAGCAAGGCCCAAGCCCAAAGGAATTTGATTGCCATGCAGAGATTAAAGAAGAATTAAATTCCAAGAGGATAGGAGAAGTTCTAATAGGAATAAAATTATAATAAAGAATTATATTCTTTAAAGATAATTTAATTCCAACTCAAACTCCTCCTCAAAGAAGGACTTTGGCCTAGCCCTATAAATATCAAGGAGATTTCGACAATTCATGGAGGGAGAGCAAGAGGGAAATTTCGGCAAGTCCAAGTAGGGCAAGAGGAGAGAATTTTCGACAAGCATCAAGGGCAAGGAGGATTTCGACACAAGCCTCTTCCTTCATCTTTGTTCGATTGGGTTCATGCTAGGGATTAATTATCTTGTGTTTCTTTGGAACCTAGCCATGAACTAAATTTACTTGGCTATGGTTATTGTGTTTTGTGGTTGTGAGAAACTATTGGTTTTTGTTTAGGTAATAAGAGTTTGCACTTTTCTATTTCAAGGTTTATTCATTCTTGGTTCCTATTATTGCTTAGTGAGTGAAATGGGAGAGGATCTCGTGATTTCATCCATTTATCTAATATCGGGAGAGTTAGATTCAAGAAACGAATGAATATGATCTTTATGCAATCCAATGATGGTGAAGATTAATCCGGCTTAGGAATAAGTTAAGGATTTCAACGGCTAAGAAGAGCGCAAGATTGGTTGTTGTTCACCCTTGATTCACGCAGGATGTATTATCAAGGCATGCACAAGTAGCTAGAGTTTCGACTTAGGGATAAGAAGAAACCATTGAAGAACGCTCCGCCGAACCTTGAAGTTGCTGCCCGATCGCCCAAGTAGTTTCCCAACTAGTCGCCCAAGCAACCATCAATTAGTTGCCAAGGCAACCCCACAGTAAGTCGCCACGGCAACTGAGTTGCCCATGCACTCTTTACCAAGACAATCCAATCGGCTATCACACCTCAACTCACGATAACCTAGCCTATCTCTCTCAATTGAATTCATCTTTTATTTTATTTTATTGCTTTCTAGATTAGTAATTAGTTAAACTTCGATAATCCTTTACTTGTGTTTTTACTTTTTACAGTGCAAGAGACTAGATTCTTGAAGTGGCACCAAATCTCGTGGAGCGATATCTTTTATACTATAACTTGCGGCGTGTATACTTGCACAATTGCGTAGCACTTATTACGCGCAACAAGTTTTTGGCGCCGTTGCCGGGGATTGGCAATAGCGACTTTGTTTTTACTTTCTTGCACTTTCTTTTTATTTTTCTTTTTTTTAAAATTCAAAGGGCTAACAAACTTTGGTTTTGCATTGGTATATGACCAGGGCGAGACCGACTTCACCAGAATATCCCTTTGATCCAGAAATCGAACGAACCTTACAAAGACTTAGGCGAAGGATAAGAGAAGCAATGGCAAATCAAGACGGCAATATTAATCAAGATGTTCGGCGGGAGGAGGAGTGATTCTTGCACGAAACAGAACTATTCGAGACTATCTTGAAGAAGATCTTGATGGACTTAACCCAGGAGTTGTCGCACCCGAAATTGAAGCCGACCACTTTGAGTTGAAACCGGTAATGTTTAATATGATCAACACAATAGGTCAATTTGGCGGCTCAGCAACTGAAGATGCACGACAACATCTGAAATCTTTCCTCGAGATTTGCAACTCGTTCAAGATACACGAGTCACCCCGATGTCTTACGATTAAGATTATTCCCCTATTCACCGAGGATAGGGCGAAAGCATGGCTAAATAGCATTCTGCCGGATCCATAGCATCTTGGACTGATCTTTGTCGTGATTTCCTTGCTAGATTTAATCCTACAAATTTAATCGATAAGCTTTAACGACATTACATTACTTTTTTCGGCAGGCAGATGATGAATCCATGTACGAGGCTTGGGAGCGATATAGAGAACTTCTACACAAATGCCCTCTACACGGGATTCGGTGTGGACTCAAGTGACAATGTTTTACAATGCCGTGAATACACCAACAAGGATGATGCTAGACGCCTCGGCAAACGGCATACTCCTAGATAAGTCACCGGAAGAAGCAATGCAAATTTTAAACAGGCTGGCCAAGAATGATTATCAATTCCCATCTACAGAAGAGGAGGAGTTAGACGCCAAGCCACAATACATGAACTAGGATCATCGATTCAATTTTCGCACAATTGGCCGCTTTAACCAAGATGGTCCGAACATGCAAAAAACCAAACAACACACATGAAGTCAAGGTAATGGATTCTTTTTGTGAGTTATGTGGCGATAACCATAATTCTTCCGAATGTATGCGAGAATCCGAATCTAGCTTCTATGTGGGGAATTACAATCGGGCAACAACATGATGTCAAATACATACAATCAAGCTTGGAAGAAGCACCCAAATTTTTCATGGAGTAATCCCAACAATGCTCTAAAACAGAACAATCAGAATGCACAAGCATCGGATTCACAAAATATGCCACGGCAACAGATGCCGCAGCAACAACCGACAACATCTAGTTCTTTGGAAAATTCTCTAAATGCTTTTATGATGAAAACTGAATCTTATATGGCTGAGAATAGTAATTTCATAAAAAGAACTGATGCTTTTATTAACAGGACCGAGATGAGATTGCAAAACCAAGAGGCGGCAATCAAATCATTGGAAAATCAAGTCGGACAATTTGCTCAAAATCTGAACACTAGACCACAAGGAGGTTTACCTAGCGATACTGAAGTCGCAAGAGGAACTGGCCATGAGCAATGTAAGGCAATCACCACCAGAAGTGGCCAACAACTTAGAGAGGTTCAAACCCGCTCGTCAAACAAAACTCCACAAAAAGAGCAAGACGAACCTAGCGGCAAAGTCTCAGATGCTGAACCAAGAATTGCTGCGGCAACCGGCAATAAGCATGCCTCGGCAACCGATGACGCCTCGGCAACTTGCGATAAGCACGCCGCGGCAACCCCAGTTGGTAACACATCGGCAACTCCAGATGTCCCTGTAATGCCGTCAATCAGGTTTCAAACCAATATCGAAGATATCCGACTTCCACCACCATTCCCACAAAGGTTGAAGCGACAAAAGCAAGAATACCAATTCAAGAAGTTTCTTGATATCCTAAAGCAAGTCCACATCAACTTGCCATTGGTGGAAGCAATTGAACAAATGCCAAACTATGCCAAGTTTCTTAAAGACATTGTGTCCAAGAGAACAAGGCTAGGAGAGTTTGAAACAATTGCCCAATGAGAGGGATGCATGGCAATGTTGCACAATCGTATGCCGCCCAAGTTGAAGGATCCCGGAAGTTTCACAATACCTGTTCTATTGGAAATCACTATGTCGGGAAAGCACTATGCGACCTAGGGGCTAGCATAAACTTGATGCCTAAATCGGTTTTCGAAACTAGGAATCGGGAAGGCAAGACCTACAATGATTTATGCTACAACTGAATGACAGATCCTATGTGCATCCGAGGGAAAAATCGAGGACATACTTGGTAAAAGTTGATAAATTTATTTTTTCCGCTGACTTTATTGTTTTAGATTGTGAAGCGAGATGAGCATGCGCCTATCATTCTCGGAAGACCATTCCTAGCGACAGGGAGAACTTTGATTGATGTTGAAAAGGAGAACTCACAATGAGGGTGAATGACCAGCAGGTAAAACTAAATGTGTTCCAAACACTAAGGCATGCCGATGATCCGGAAGAATGCCAACTACTTCATGCCACGGCAGAGTTTAACCGATGAGGAATTTAGTTGCCTCGGCAACTACATTGCCGATCAAGAGGAACCCGAGGAGTATGAAGAGCGGTCGATGAGGAACAACCAGAAGAGGCAAATTGGCTAGTCAATCGACCCGGTACATACTTTGAACCACCTGGACTACTCGGGTAAGGAAGGTAAGATCGAAAAACCCTCTATCGAAAATCCACCAATTCTTGAGTTGAAACAATTGCGAGCAAATGAAATATGTATACTTAGGGATCGATAATACATTACCCGTAATTATTTCCTCTAAGTTACAGCCTGAGCAGAAAAGAAGTTGATCAACATGTTGAAGCTACATAAAAAGGCAATAGGGTGGACAATTGCCGACTTGAAGGGAATTAGCCGGCGGTGTGCATGCACAAGATCTTGTTGGAAGATGATCACAAACCTTCAATTGAGGCCCAGAGGAGACTGAATCATGCCATGAAAGGGGTTGTAATGAAAGAAATCATCAAGTGGCTTGACGCGGCATTATATACCCTATCTCCGATAGTACGTGGGTAAGTCCGTACAATGTGTGCGAAAAAGGGAGGTATAATAGTGGTAAGCAATGAAAATAATGAACTTATCCCAACCAGGACTGTGACCGGTTGGAGGGTTTGTATGGACTATCGAAAGCTAAACAAAGCCACTAGGAAAGATCACTTCCCATTACCCTTTATTGATCAAATGCTTGACCGTCTTGCAGGTAAACCCTTTTATTGTTTTCTTGATGGTTATTCAGGTTACAATCAGATTGCCATAGCACCAGAAGATCAAGAAAAGACAACCTTCACATGCCCATACGGTACTTATGCCTTCCGAAGGATGCCGTTCGGATTTTGTAAACGCCCGGCAACCTTCCAAAGATGCATGATGGCGCTCTTTTCAGACATGGTCGAAGACTTCCTTGAGATCTTCATGGATGATTTTTCAGTTTTTGGTAATGACTTCGACGGCTGTCTCGGCAATTTAGAGAGGGTGTTGGCAAGATGCGAAGAAACGGATTTAGTCCTCAATTGGGAGAAATGCCACTTTATGGTAGATGAAGGAATAGTGTTCGGCCATAAGATTTCATCCAAGGGAATTGAAGTAGACAAAGCCAAGGTGGACGTGATCGAGAGATTACCCCACCAAATTCGGTTAAAGGAATTGAAGTTTTCTCGGACATGCGGGTTTTCTGGGAGGTTCATTCATAACTTTTCTAAAATCACTAAACCTTTGTGTAATCTGCTTGAACAGGATAAAGTCTTGATTTTGATGATTCTTGCACTCAAGCATTTGAAACCCTAAAGAAAAAGCTTGCCTCGGCACCCATTGTTGTTCCACCAGATTGGGACGCTACCTTTTGAGCTCATGTGTGATGCAAGTGATTTCGCGGTAGGAGCAGTCCTAGGCCAACGCACAGTAAGACCTTCCATGTGATATACTACGCTAGTAAAACTCTTAACGATGCTCAAGTGAATTACACAACAACGGAGAAAGAGTTACTAGCTGTAGTTTTCGCATTTGACAAGTTCCGATCCTATTTAATTGGTACAAAGGTAATTGTTCATACGGACCATTCGGCAAACAAATACTTATTTGCTAAAAAGGATGCTAAACCTCGTTTGATTCGTTGGATATTACTTTTACAAGAATTTGATATTGAAATTAAGGACAGGAAAGGAACAGAAAATCAAGTGGCCAATCACTTATCACGTTTGGAACGCAATAGGGAAGAGGACGCGGATCTAGAGATATGCGATGCATTCCCGGATGAACAAATTCTAATCGCCTCGGCAACCCTTGACGCCTCGACAGCCCATGACGCCTCGGCAACCATGGAAGCACACGCCTCAGCAACTCGACGCCGCGCAGTTAGTCTTTGACGAGCACGCCTCGGCAATTTTGGGAGCAGACACTACGGCAGCACATGCCCCGGCAATACCCTGGTACGCAGATTTAGTTAACTTCCTTGTTTGTGGTATTTTTCCGTATGGCATTACTCACCAAGGGAAGAAGCGGTTCCGCCATAATGCTAAGCATTACTTTTGGGACGAGCCTCTTTTGTTTAAACAATGTGCAGATCAGGTTATACGCCGATGTGTCCTCAAGAAGAGCAACAGAATGTACTCGGCAATGCCATTCTTCACCCTATGGAGGACATTTTGGAGGAACTCGTACAACGGCCAAAGTCTTGCAATCCGGTTTGTATTGGCCAACATTGTACAAAGATGCCCAAGACTTTTACAAGCAATGTGATTGTTGCGGAGAGGACGGGCAATATCTCTAGGCGACATGAGATGCCACTCGAACATCATCGAGGTGGAACTGTTCGATGTATGGGGATCGATTTTATGGGACCTTTCCCATCTTCATTCGGCAACCTCTACATCTTACTCGCCGTCGACTATGCGTCTAAATGGGTAGAGGCAGCTGCAGTTCCCAACGGCGATTCCAAGACCGTGCAACGATTCCTGTGAGAAAAAACATATTTACACGGTTTGGGATGCCGAGAGCAATTATCAGCGACGGGGCAAGCCTTTTGACAAATGACTAATTGCCAAGATGTTGCAACGCTTCAGCATATCACACAAGATCGCCACGGCATATCACCCACAAACCAACGGGCAAGCGAAATTTCCAACCGGGAGTTGAAGGGAATACTCGAGAAAGTTGTAAATCCCTCAAGGAAGGATTGGTCATTAAGACTAGATGACGACTTTGGGCATATCGCACTGCATTCAAAACACCATTAGGTATGTCCCCTTCCCGCTTGTCTATGGTAAAACATGTCATCTGTGGGTGGAAATCGAGCACAAGGCGTCTTGGGCAATCAAGACCGTGAATATGGATTGGGAAAGTGCCGGACAAAAGCGCTTGATGGATCTCAATGAGATAGAAGAATTTCGTGCACTCGCCTATAACAATGCACGAATCTACAAGGAGAAAACAAAGCGATGGCACGACAAGAAACTATTGCCACGGCAATTCACGCCAGGGCAACTAGTTCTCCTATTCAATTCTAGGCTAAAACTTTTCCCGGGAAAGCTGAAATCAAGATGGTCGGGACCATTTGAAGTCGTCAAACCATTCTCCCATGGCGCCGTGATAATCAAGTCCATCTCTGACAACCATGAATTCAAAGTTAATGGACAAAGATTGAAGCACTACAATGGTGCCCATGTGGAACGTAACAAGGAAGTGGTCAACTTAGGAGATGCATGAGCATGCTCTCCTTTCAGTATTTCCTTTTTCTTTTTATTTTCATTTTTATTTTTAGGAGATATTTTATTTTTTTTCTTCATTATCTTTAGTTTTCAGGTTTTTTTTTGTTTTCTTTTTCACAACAAGACTCACAACTACTATGCTAAGGAAATTTACTGCCGAGATCCTTGCCCCGACAACCAATGAAGAAGATGTCGCGGCAACCTACATCGTGCCTGCACAAGCTGATGCCACGGCAACCAAAGCTCAAGACGTCCCGGCAACAAGAAAACAACCATCGCGTTCAAGCAAGAAAATCAAGACGCCAACTAGAAGGAAACTAATCATCTACGATGACGAACTCTCGGAGTAAGTCCTCGTATGCATTTTTATTTTTATTGTTATTTTTCGTTATTTTTATGCATGCATTGAGGACAATGCCTCACTCGAGTTTGGGGGGGTTGTTATTAGTAATTACCATGTTTAGTTACATTAATCTTAAGCATTACATTTAGGATACATAAATTGCTTGCCATGCCTTTCATTGGAACAAGAATTGCTTAGATTTGATGAATATTCAATGATGACTTTACCAATGCACTTAATTGATAGAATTTTTATTCTAGGATAACCATGAAAAACTTAGAATTTTACTATGATGCTAAATTTGATGAAACACTGTTGTGGTTTGATTGATTTAAGGAGTTCTAGTAAACTTAGGTTGATAATTAACTAATTGGGGATTAGAATAAAATTGGATGAATGCTAGAGGTGCCCGAAATTGGCTCTAGCATATGCTAAAAAAATTGATCACTAGAGGTGCCCGAAACTGGCTCTAGGAGGCGTTAAAATTTTTTCGGTTAACTAGAGGTGCCCGAAACCGGCTCTAGTCGATTAAATTAACTTAAGAAAACTAAAAATAAAACACTAGAGGTGCCCGAAATTGGCTCTAGTTAAAACATGTTAAAAAGAACCCAATGAAGTAATTTGAAAACCTATTGTTTGCATAGAATCGAAAAATCAACTTGCACACAACTCCGCACACACTCACAAGCATTATAGTTTGATTCCGAGTAATTCATCAGTTTTCGAAAAATAAAAAGCCAATCATACTTTGTGCCCGGTTCGTAGAATTGAAATCAAGTTCAAAGCTAAGTTTGTGAAAATTTGAAGTCTTGGCGTGTAATTATGAGTTTGCATTGCTTGAGGACAAGCAATAGTTCGAGTTTGGGGGTGTGATAAGTGTTCAAAAGTACTATTTTTCTTACCCTTTTTACTCATATTATTGTTAGACTTAGGCTCATATTAGTTGCATAGTTAGCCATTCATGCATTAATCCATGTTTCCTTCAATCGTTGAGCTTGATTACATAACTTGGTGATTTTTGTGGAAATAGATGCTGCTTTGGTGTTTTTTTGTGTGTATGTGCAGGATCACTTGCCAAGGCAATGCCGAGCTAGTTGCCAGGGCAATGCATGAAGGATATGCCGAGCTAGTTGCCAGGGCAATGCATGAAGGAGACGCCGAGCCAGTTGCCATGGCATTTGTCGACAAAGACAAAATACAATAGGGATGTCGAAATTCATGATTTTACAAGCCCAAGATGACATGGAGCAAGGCCCAAGCCCAAAGGAATTTGATTGCCATGCAGAGATTAAAGAAGAATTAAATTCCAAGAGGATAGGAGAAGTTCTAATAGGAATAAAATTATAATAAAGAATTATATTCTTTAAAGATAATTTAATTCCAACTCAAACTCCTCCTCAAAGAAGGACTTTGGCCTAGCCCTATAAATATCAAGGAGATTTCGACAATTCATGGAGGGAGAGCAAGAGGGAAATTTCGGCAAGTCCAAGTAGGGCAAGAGGAGAGAATTTTCGACAAGCATCAAGGGCAAGGAGGATTTCGACAAGCCTCTTCCTTCATCTTTGTTCGATTGGGTTCATGCTAGGGATTAATTATCTTGTGTTTCTTTGGAACCTAGCCATGAACTAAATTTACTTGGCTATGGTTATTGTGTTTTGTGGTTGTGAGAAACTATTGGTTTTTGTTTAGGTAATAAGAGTTTGCACTTTTCTATTTCAAGGTTTATTCATTCTTGGTTCCTATTATTGCTTGCGAGTGAATTGGGAGAGGATCTCGTGATTTCATCCATTTATCTAATATCGGGAGAGTTAGATTCAAGAAACGAATGAATATGATCTTTATGCAATCCAATGATGGTGAAGATTAATCCGGCTTAGGAATAAGTTAAGGATTTCAACGGCTAAGAGGAGCGCAAGATTGGTTGTTGTTCACCCTTGATTCACGCAGGATGTATTATCAAGGCATGCACAAGTAGCTAGAGTTTCGACTTAGGGATAAGAAGAAACCATTGAAGAACGCTCCTCCGCCGAACCTTGAAGTTGCTGCCCGATCGCCCAAGTAGTTGCCCAACCAGTCGCCCAAGCAACCATCAATTAGTTGCCAAGGCAACCCCGTTTGCAAGTCGCCACGGCAACCGAGTTGCCCATGCACTCTTTACCAAGACAATCCAATCGGCTATCACACCTCAACTCACGATAACCTAGCCTATCTCTCTCAATTGAATTCATCTTTTATTTTATTTTATTGCTTTCTAGATTAGTAATTAGTTAAACTTCGATAATCCTTTACTTGTGTTTTTACTTTTTACAGTGCAAGAGACTAGATTCTTGAAGTGGCACCAATCCCTGTGGAGACGATATCTTTTATACTATAACTTGCGACGTGTATACTTGCACAATTGCGTAGCACTTATTACGCGCAACATCTAACATTGTAATTCAACTTATTTTCATGTTCTTACATGTCTAGGTCAGTCTAATTCACCTAGAAATGTGCTTAATACAGGGAATTATATACAATTAGCATTTTTACACATTTTCACCTAGCAAAACAGTCCCTAATCAAAACTAGTTTCAACCATAATCCCTATTCTCAATTTCCAGCAACCATACACATTCTCTTTAGCAATTTGGATACTATCACTCACAATTTCAAGTACCATTAGAAGCTAACATTATCTTATCATGCATAACAATCATCCTATTCAATTTAGGCAACAAGAACATCACAAACTTAAGATTCAAGCATTCTATAACATGTAGGAATCAAGCAATTTACCTTCTCCAAGCTAATTTGATCAAAGTTCAAAAAAGAAACATGAATTGAAGATGATCTATGAAGCTTTCTCCCCCTTTCTCTCTCAAACATTCGGCTATGGGATGAAGGAGATGACATAATTTTTGTTCATCTTTACCCACCTTGTTGCCGTGAGTCATGACTCACAAGGCACATGTTCTCATCAAATGAGAACATGTGTCTAGGCCTTCAATTCTAATGCAATTTACATGCAATCTCTAGAGCTCTGCATGTTCACATTTACATCCTTCCATTTAAGCCTTCTAGTTTTAATTTCAATTCAATTTGGTTCTAATTTCACTTATTTGATCTAAAAGATAGCTAGTGTTCTTTCTTCTTTAATTTGATTAGTACATAATTCAATTAGTCTATATCTTAAATAGTGGTAACCTTCCTAGGCCAAGTTTAGGGTGTTACAGAGATTGTAAAACCAAAGTTTGATTTTGATATAACAAATTGTTTAAGGACCTATTTGTAAAAGAAAATAAATTTTTAAGTATCTTAAAGACTCACAATTGACAAGAATTTTTCAAATACAAAATTATTCAAAGTCAAAAACTTAAACCCCATAAATTTTTCTAAGGGTTTTCAAAGCCAAATTCAACTTTTACGCCCAGGCGTATCGATACACCCTCGAGCGTTTCGATACAGGCTTAACTTAAAAGGCCACTATAAGAATTCGTTTTAATACAGGCAAGCCTGTTTCGATACGGCCTTCATATTAGATAAGGTTTTTACTCAGGCTTTTTGATATGGTGCCATCCGTTTGGATACGTCCTTCATACTGGGTTTAAGATTTAAAGAACAATGTACCGATACGGCTACCACCGTGCCGATACGGGGGTTAAGATTTTTCCAATCTTTTTATTTATTATTCGAATGTTGCCTTGTCAATTATTGGGAACACGCGATTTTGAAAATCAGTTAACCTGTATCGATACACCTACGTAACGTACCGAAATAGGTTTTGACAGTTGCCCAAGTGAACAAAATTCTATTTATATGGTCTTGCCCGTTTCGATACGCCCATTGTTTTACACTAAGACCGTACTGATACGCCTTCTCGCGTATCGATATGCCCATGTATTTTGTACACAACGGATCTTTCTATTTTGAGACAGGTATCGATACAGCTGTTCGTGTACCAATACGGTAGATTGCATCAAATCAAAACCTGTTGACTTATTATATATATTAAAAACTCATTTTAAAGTCAACAAGTGGTTAAAATGTGAGTTTTCAAGAGGAGGTTTTGAAACCTCCTAGGTGGTTTCGAAACCACCAAGGCAGTAAGGCCTAAAATATGAATTTTGGCTACAGGTTCCGAAACCTACATGATGGTTTCGAAACCATGGCCTGTAACGTCTATTTTTCAGTTTGAAAAACCTTTTGGTTTCAAAACCTCTTCAAAGGTTCTGAAACCTCTGTGCAAGTAAACATTTAATGCTCGGTTTTAATGGCTTCCAACAGCTCCAAAGTCCCCCCAACGTCTCCAAACGGTTAGAAAAGATCAAGAGCATATTAAAGGGGTCTCCAAATAGTAATGAAGAAACAAGAAAGCCTATCCAAATATTCAAGCAATCAAAACCCAATTTGTGCTCAATTTTCCATCTTTCTTGTAAACACTAGTGTTGTTCTTCATTGTAATTTATTTCCTAGTGTTTCTTGGGTGTGTGAGAGAGCTTAAACTTTGCAAACACCTTCCTTGTGAGGATTTTCTAGTTTGCCCATTTTTACTCAAATTTGGGGAAAGATTCAATAGACTTTGGGGTATAAGTCTATTGAATTGTGTAAGGTTACTCCTTATCCTAAAGGAAAGACAAATTAGTGGATTTGTGGAAAATCCTTAGTGTGGTCACTAAGGTAGTGGATGTAGACTCCATTGAGGGAGTTGAACCACTATAAATCACCTTGCAATATCCTATCTTTGCAATTAGTTTCCACCACTTTCTAAAATTCCAATTCACCCCCTCTTGGCTTTATTCGATTGATTGCTACACTCACAGGGATCACCACTCGCGCGTGGCAGCCACGCGCGCGATGATTCAGCTCTGACCATCTACCTCATCTTCTCTGACGCTCCACTCACTCCGGTTGTTCCTCGTCGGCACCGTTCGAGTCATCAGAAACATGCAAATAGAAGAACAAAAGGGGTTAAATCCCTAAATCGGGGCAGAAATAGGTCAAGATAAAATCAATAGGGATTTAAAATCCCTAATTCAAAGCCTTGGTGAGAATCAAGCTATGATTACATATGCAAAAGGCAATTCAGAAAACCAGAATCCCCAAATTGGTGCCATGGCAAGAATCAAGCAATTACAGGGGAAGACATCAGGGATTTAGGCTTAGGATTTAGGCAATTCTTGTACTATAAATAGCACTGTAAATCACAAAGATTGAAGAAAAAACACACAAGAATCACACACAACCAGTAAATATTCTAGCATTCGGAAGCAGTAAGAGCAGACAGTTGTAATCGACATTCAAAAGCAATAAAAAAGCAAGTTCTGGTAATTCTTCCTATCTATTACTTTCAATTTCAGTTTAAATAAAGAAAAAAGAATTATTTTACCTTTTTTGTGTTCGAAACATCGCCGGAATCTGGAAATTTTGGTCAAAATCTGGAATTTCGCCGCCGGCGCCGGTGGAAGGTGGCCGGCACTGCGGACCACCACCGTGTTCTTCAATTCATGAAGAACATGATGAATGTCTTCAGAGGATTTTTATAAAACCGGTTTTGATTCATTTTGGGGAGGAATTATAAAATGAAACTTGTTTATTATAATTGATATATATACTAACCCGTTTGACCCGACCTGAAACTGGCTATGACCCGCGCCCTTCTTTCCCGGATCTCACGCCGCAGCTCCTCAGTTTTTAATTGTTTCGATTTCGTCCTTTTTCCTTTCAATTCGGCACCAAATTTTTAATTATTTTCGAATTAATTCTCACATTTTGGTTTTCTTTCAATTTAATCCTTAATTCAGATTTTCTATTTTAAAAAGATAAAAATCTAATTATTTTATTTATTTATTTAATCTTAACAATTCCTTAGTTATTTATTTTATTACTTAATTAATTATTCCTTTTATGCCTATTATGTATATATTTGTATGTATGTTAAACTTTAGGATTAGGGACTTAAAACTTAGATTAGTGACATGTATGTTGCAAAATTTCCTTCATTTTCAATAAAATACACTTAATTATATTTAAATGTTAATAATTAAAAGGAATATAGACATTTCTTTAGGATTATTCATCATCTAGACTCTAATTAAAATTCATTAACTCACTTAATTTTCCTGTTTATTTGTTTAAAAAGTGAAAACTTAATTAATGTGGTGTCTTATCAAACGGGAATGACGGGGTTAGTGCCAGGAGTGTTGGCGGTGATTAAAGTTCATTTCCCGGGTGATAAGGCCGTTAAAATAGATTTACATTCATTTTACAGACAAATAAATCAAAATTTTGTGAACTTGCAAATTCCAGTTTTAAAAATGCTTTTTGAAATCAAATAAGGCACCAATTTTTTGGCGTTGTGGGGGTGCTAATCCTTCCCCACACGTAATCGACCCTCGAACCTGTTTTCTCATATTTTTGTGGACCAAAATGTAATTTTGATAAATAAAACATTTTATCAAAATACCCTTGTTTTAAAAGTGATCCAATCACACTTTTTCAACAAAAAAAGATTGGTGGCGACTCCGTGATTTTATAAAGTTTTCCAAAACGTCAAAACCTTGTCCTAGAAAAAAGGGTTGCGACAGCTTGGCAACTCCGCTGGGATATTTTGTTTTAAAAAATAAAAGAGGGTCAGGACACGAATTGTTTTCAAAATGTTTTTAGAAAAGGAATTTGCAAGTTCACAAAAGTTTCAATTTATTTGTCCGCTAAATAATGTAATTCTATTTTACGTATTTAAAAAAATGTTGCAAAAAGTTATATTCCCGAGCTCTACCCAATTGTTAAGTGAGGGGAAAACGCTTTGCTCATGTCAGAATACTGATTCTCCGTATGAGCTTAGCAAGTACCTTCAAGATTCATATGCCTCATGTCTTCGTAAGGATATTGATTCTTCGAGAAGACATAGGAAGTGAGTCCTTCTGAGTTGAACTTGGTTCGTTTGAAACCTATAATGGGTGAGAACTAGGGGCCTTGCTACCCTTAGTAGGGGATAGCAAGGACAGCTCGGGTACCTTTTAGAACTCAACTGTTTGAGAACTTAGAGCCCACCCCAATAGGGTCATGCGAAATACTTAGGGTTTTAGGTAATAAAAGGAGACATGTCCTGTGGTGTTCGAATGTGCTACCCAGAATTGTTTGTGATTACTCTATGTTTTCTTGATTCTAATCTTTGTTCCCCTTGTCTTGCTGTTTTGCATAACCATTCATGCCACATCATTACATATTTAGAAGGGGTTGATTCTCGAAATTATTGCTCAACTTTGAGAAGCTCTTATTATAGACGAAAGAATTTTGAAGAATGAAGATGAGAATGCAAAGGTTTGACATTGGTCCGAGGTGAATCAGCGAACATTTAGAGACAGTTTAGTAGCTGGTCATGAGACAGAGACTTTAGAATATGCCCACATCAGCGTCAAGCAGAACAATGTGCAAGAATTGCAGGAAATCTGGGAGCATTTTGATTACGAGAGCAAGCAGTTGTTCCATGATGTCTATGGTGACATAGCCTACCTCTTGTACGTAAAGGTTGATGAGCAGTTACTGAAAGCCTTGGTTCAATTATGGAATCCAGGGTATTGATGCTTCACATTTAATAAAGAAGATATGATGCCTACATTCGAGGAGTACTTAGCCCTTTTTAACCTGTGCAAAGTAAAGAAGAAATGGGTTTATGCCAAGCCACTTAAAAACAAAAACCCACATGTAAAGCTTTAGGCGTTTGTTGGTATGAGTGATGGATGGGTTAAGCGGTTGATACAGAAGAGAGGAGGCACCTTTAATTTCCCTTGGCTAAGCATCAAAAGTATAATCTCTATTCACCCTGATAGAGAAAAGAGGGTTGATCTCCTAGCCATTGCAATTTATGGTTTAGTCATCTTTCCGAAGGTTCTAGGAAACATTGATGTGGCGTTGCTTGATTTCCTTGAACAACTGAAGGAAGGAGTCAATCCGGTACTAGCCGTACTTGCAAAAAATTTCATTTCTCTCAATGCCTGCCGAAAAGTTAAAGGTGTTCATTTTAGAGGATGTACTCCACTTCTACAAGTTTGGGCCCTCAACCATTTTCTGGAAGTGCCCGACAAGAGTTTTATCAAATGTGTTTTCCCTGATCTTCTCACCTCTTCGGGAATTTTTAGCAAAGGAGTGGCCTATTATTAAGAAGAACAAATGGATTGATATATTCAGGGATCGTCGTGACGAAGACATCAGATGGAGGGTTCCTTGGATGAGTCACACCAAGCTTTTGTACAAGTGTGGAGATTCCAACTTCCTAATGCTGCTAGGTTTGTGGGGAGGAATTGGATGTGCCCCTTTGCTAGTATCTCACCAGTATGGGTCTCGGCAGTTCATCCCATTCACTACCGGTCTTGGCTCATTAGAATTCGAGTTCCAAGGTGAGTTTAGACCGAAGGTTCAGACAATCAGTAATGCATGGAACCATTGTTATCACATGAAGCTAGAATCTGGTAGTCACTGCATGTACACCCCAGACTATGACATTTGGAGGCATACGAGAATGAATGAAAAAGTCATAGCACCTACATCTGGGAAAGCTAAGTCTCTAGAGGAACACTTAAAAGTAGTCTCTACAGAAGCTGATATCTTGAGAGAAGAATTAAGAAGGGCTAAGCTGGAGATAGAAGCTTTGCAAGAGAAAAACCAAAGAGACAAGTTTGAGTCAGGCCTCGATGTTGAAAAGTACAAAGGGGAAACAAAGCGAGTAGTGAAGTTGTATGAAGACCTAGAGAAGAAGTTTGAGATCCAAAGGGTCGACTTCCTCAAGCTTTAGATTATTGTTAAGAATGTTGATTTGAGAAAAACTCTCGAACAGTTGAAGCTAGAGATCGAGCATGCTGTAGGGAAAGAAAAGGAGCGAGGAAGGCGCGAGGTTGAGAAATGCAAACGAGCCCTTGTGGAAGAGAGGAAGAAAAGTAAGCCGGCAACTGAAAATGGAAATGGCAAACGGGTCTATGAAAGTGATAAAGAAAGCGTGGCCGCGTGGAAGAGGAAAGCCCACGACAACATGATTCGCTTATTGGAGTTATAGAAGGCATATGACCAAACCAGTGTAGAGCTAAAGTAGAGTCAGGCTTGTGTTGTTAAGTTGCAAGCCAAAATAGATTATCTGAACCACTCGTTGCACAGACTTCAGAACCATCACGCTTATATTGAGCTTTAGGCCTGTCTAACTGAGAATAATGCCTTGAAGAAACAGGTTGAAGGAATCGATAACATCATCCAGGAATGTAGGAAAAAGATCTTGGTCCTTGAAGACATCACTGAAGGAGGTAATGACTACTGGTTCACTCGTCTTAGGGACATGGCTAGAAGATTCCAAGAACGAGATGAGTTCGACAGGACTATCATGACCCAAGTACAAGATGTGGCCTGACACGTGATAATGCTAGCCACTGAAGTTGCAGCTCTTCATCGGTATATCAAGCCAACAAAAGAAGTGGGACCAAGGCTTTTGTGGCTCATTGAAGAAATCAAAGAATTGGGAATTCAAGGTGAAAAATATTTGTAAATAAAACTTGATGTAATAAGGACCATTGTTTCATGGAATTGATGGCCATTCGCTTGCATTCATGCATTTGCATTTCATTCCTTTATGTTTAATGTTTTTTGCATTTGTGCATACATACATGACATAATAAGAGTCTAACTTAAATAAAATAACAGAAAATCAAAATAGCAAAAACAAACCACAAGTACGATTCTCGGTCCCAAGTCAGAGCAATGGAAGACAGAGTGTTGGCCTTAGAAAGTAACCACAAGAGTACCCAGGATAGGTTAGACAAGCTGGAGACAGATCTGAAGCAACAGATGGAGTTAGTTCATCAAAAGACGGTTGGTTCAATTGCAGCCATGCTATGTTTTGAGGACCATAATGCAGTAGAAATTGGTGAAGAAGCAAATGATGTGCCAAAAATTCAGGGGATGGCCTTTGTTCATCCAAGAGAAGTTCAATCGTCTAAGGTCAAAATTTCTCCACATACTGCTGAGGCGTCAGCGCG
Organism: Hibiscus mutabilis; assembly: GCA_019671005.1. NCBI lineage: Eukaryota > Viridiplantae > Streptophyta > Magnoliopsida > Malvales > Malvaceae > Hibiscus > Hibiscus mutabilis. The sequence continues at coordinate 51,667,919 of CM033717.1, read as the reverse complement.
AAATGATGGAAGATAAGTTCTGAGGAAGTCATCGAGGTGCCTGATCTCGATGAAATTGCTGACAAGATGAAAGCTGAGAAGAAATGTGAGGATCATTATGAGAAATTAGAAGAAATGATTAAGCCATTCCAAGAAGGAGGTATATATGGAGGAGTGGATGCCAAGGATTTGAGCCTGGTAACTGATCTGATGGTGCCACCGAAGTTCAAGGTCCCTAACATTGAAAAATACAATGGAACGACATGCCCTGTAGCACATCTTACAATGTATTGCATGAAGATGTCAATGTATCTAGAGAACAAGAAGCTGCTTATCCATTGCTTCCAAGATAGCCTAGTAGGGTCAGCTGCGTGCTAGTATACGCAGCTAAGTCGAATCAACATCAGATCATGGACGGATTTGTCCAGAGCCTTCAGTGAGCAGTACAAACATGTTTCAGACATGGTACCAACCCGTTTAGTTCTGCAAGGATTGGAGAAAAAGCATCATGAGAGTTTCCACCAGTACGCGCAGATATGGAGGGACGTAGCTGCCCAAGTTCAGCCACCATTGCTGGAGAGTGAGATCACCCCAATGTTTATGGAGACATTGAAGGGATTTTTTTATGATCGTATGCTCAACCATGCCACAAAGAGTTTTGCGAACATGCTTATAAACGGAGAATTGATACTTGCAGCAATGAAAAATGGAAGGTTGGACAGTGGGGAAACTAAGAAACCCTACAAAAAGAGAGACAATGAAGTCAATGCTGCTAATGTCTATAATCCCAGCTATTCGAATGGGGTAGTCTTCAACAAACCCAATATCTCAACCACAACTCCAACAGTTACAAATCCTCCAAAAGAAGAATGAAGGTATCAAGGGAATTCGAAACCATATTTTCCTCCTATGCCGATGACATACGCAGAATTATTTGCTGAATTGATCAAATCCCATATGGTGCTGCCAAGATATGTTCCTCCATTCTCACCACCATACCCATAATGGTATGATGAGAAGGCATAATGTGAATATCATGCAGGAGTTAAGGGGCATACCATAGAAAACTGTACTGCATTCAAAAGGGTGGTAGATAACTTAAGAAAATCAGGGATACTCTCATTTGATACGTCAGAAGATAAATGAAACCCCCTGCGAAATCATTAAAAGGCAGGAGTGAATGCAATCATTGAGGAGGAGAATAAGATGGTTAAGGAATGTGTTGCTGAAGTTAGAGCTCTCATGAGGTGGATATGGGCTCAAATGGTGGCAGCAGGGGTGTTAGAAAAAGGGGCCCAGAAATTGAAAATTGAGGAAGAATCATACTGTGAGTACCACATGAAGGAAGGACATGAGATTGACTATTGCTTGGAGTTCAAGCAACTAATTCAAGACAAGATGAATAAGAAAGAACTTGAGTTCTTTGAGAAAGAAGACAAAGAATGTTTGTTGGATATGTGTGCATCAGAGGAGTCATCCTCTAGAAGAGACTACACCGGAATAAAGCCTTTGGTGATTAAGGCTAAAGCAAGAGTCGGTGAGCCAGTGAGGAATATAACCCCACGGCTCATAATTAAGGCACCAACGCCATTTCCCTGCAAGGATAGCAGGTAGGTCCCTTGGAATTACACTTGTGAGGTGACAGCTCTAGGAGAAACGTCTGTTCAATAGAAGGAAGAACCAGTCAATGAGGTGAGCCATTTCACGAGGAGTGGAAGACTCTATTCCCAGCCAATAACAGAAGATAAAGATGTAGCGCAGAGGAAAGCAATTGTGAGGAGCTTGGAAAAGAAGATGACAGAGATTTTTTCAAGGAAAAAAGACAACATATCATGAGCCTGTAAAGGTGTCAGAAGCTCAGGAATTCTTGAAGATCTTAAAACACTGTGAATACAACATTGTGGAGCAACTCCACAAGCTTCCGGCTCGAATCTCTATGCTTTCGTTACTACCGAGTTCTGAGGGCCACCGTGAGGCCTTGTTGAAGATTTTGAACTGGACGTTTGTATCAAAGGAGATCACAACTAATAAGATGGATATGTTAGTCGGTAACATTGTTGTTAACAACTTCATCTCGTTCAATGATAAAGAGATACCGGGTGAAGGAACAAGATCTTGCAAAGCTTTGCACATCGTCACCAAATGTAAGGGGCATATGTTACCATGTGTCCTAATCGATAATGGGTCGGCATTGAATTTTCTACCATTAGCCACTCTGAAGAAATTTCCAATAGACAGTTCTCATATGAGGACTTATTAGAACACGGTAAGAGCATTTAATGGAACTTAGAGGGATATGTTAGGAAAGATTGTGGTGCCTTTACAAATTGGACCAACAACCTTCGGTGTTTTATTTGAGGTTATGGATATAAGACCTAGCTATAGCTGCTTGCTTGGGAGCCCATGGATTCACGTAGCAAGAGCAGTCCCATCTACTTTACACTAGAAGCTAAAGTTTGTGATAGATGGACAATTAATAACTGTTGGTGCAGAGGAAGAAATCATTGCATCAGTAACTATTGATGCACCCTTCATTGATATCGATGAGGGTGCGCTCGAGTGTCATTTCAGGACATTAGAGCTAGTCAATGCAACCTTTGTCACTGAAGGAAGTAAGGTGCCAGAACCATAATTATCAAGCTACACAAAAATACAGGTAAAACAAACGCTCAGTAAATGAGCTAAAATCGGAAAAGAACTTGGAAGAAGACCTCAAGAAAGGTTGTATCCTATAGTAATCCCAGCAAAAAAGGATCGGTTTGGTTTGGGATTAAAGCCCAACAAATGGCAAAGAAGTGCTGAAATCAAAAAGCATCAAGAGAGGAGATGAGCTAGATTGAAGGGAGAAGAAATTGAATGGGAACCAATGATATTCCCACCCCTAAACCATAACTTTATATCTAGAGGTATGCTAGATCCAAATATCTCAGCCAGTGAAGAAGGAAAAGGAGAGAGCACTCTGTGTGAAGCATTTGAAAAGCTAAGCATCAATGATGTGACTGACAATAAAGAAGAGAACCAGTACCTGTCAATGATTCGCCCTTGCTCTGAGCTTGACAATTGGACTGTTGAAGAAATTCATGTAGTCTTTAAGACATGTTCAGAGTAATTCTCAAAACTAACCTCTTTGCTCCAGGCCCGGAGACAATAGGGGATCTTATGTAAAGGGTCGATGTCAAACATTTAATTTGAATTCAATAAAAGATGGATTTCCTTAAATCTTGTGTGGCAAACTTCCGTTCCATAACCAAAACCAAATAAAACCATAAAATTAAAAGCATAAAAAACATTCCATTCATTTTGTTTCTTCCCTTTGTTTATATCTTTTGCCTATTTGCTTTTCAGGTCTTCAGATATCATTAATCTAAATGAATCCGAGTCTTACTTTAAGGTGGATTTTGAATTACCTCTATGTTTGCAAGAAATTGGGAATATTGATGATGAGGAAGAATATGATGTACCCTGTGATATGCTCAGAATGGTAGGAGAAGAGAAAAAACATATTCTACCCCATAAAGAGGAACTAGAGATATTAAACCTCAGAACCGCAGAAGAAAAGAGAGAGGTGAAGATTGGTAAGTAATGAATACATACAATCCAGCTTGGAAGAAGCACCCAAATTTTTCTTGGAGTAATACCAACAATGCTCTAAACCAGAACAATCAGAATGCACAAGCATCGAGATTCCAGTAGAATATGCCACGGCAACAGTTGCCGCAGCAACAACCGACAACATCTAGTTCTTTGGAAAATTCTCTAAATGCTTTTATGATGAAAATTGAATCTTATATGGCTGAGAATAGTAATTTCATAAAAAGAACTAATGCTTTTATTAACAGGACCGATATGAGATTGCAAAACCAAGAGGCGGCAATCAAATCATTGGAAAATCAAGTCGGCAGTTTGCTCAAAATCTGAATACTAGACCGCAAGGAGGTTTACCTAGCGATACTGAAGTCGCAAGAGGAACTGGCCATGAGCAATGTAAAGCAATCACCACTAGAAGTAGCCAACAGCTTAGAGAGGCTCAAACCCGCTCATCAAACAAAACTCCACAAAAAGATCAAGACGAACCTAGCGACAAAGCCTCAGATGCTGAACCAGGAATTGCCGCGGCAACCGGCAATAAGCATGCCTCAGCAACCGACGATAAAGACGCCTCGGTAACTTGCGATAAGCATGCCTCGGCAACCCCAGTTGATAATGCCTCAGCAACTCCAGTTGTGCCGGCAATGCCGTCAATCAGGTTTCAAACCAATGAAAGGATCGAAGATATCCGGCTTCCGCCACCATTCCCACAAAGGTTGAAGCGACAAAAGCAAGAATACCAATTCAAGAAGTTTCTTGATATCTTAAAGCAAGTCCACATCAACTTGCCATTGGTGGAAGCAATTGAACAAATGCCAAACTATGCCAAGTTCCTTAAAGACATTGTGTCCAAAAGAACAAGGCTAGGAGAGTTTGAAACAGTTGCCGCAACAGAGGGATGCATGGCAATGTTGCACAATCATATTCCACCTAAGTTGAAGGATCCCGGAAGTTTCATAATACCTTGTTCTATTGGAAATCACTATGTCGGGAAAGCATTATGCGACCTTGGGGCTAGCATAAACTTGATGCCTAAATCGGTTTTCCAAAAACTAGGAATCGGGAAGGCAAGACCTACAACAGTTATGCTACAGCTAGCCGACAGATCCTATGTGCATCCAGAGGAAAAAATCGAGGACATACTGGTAAAAGTTGATAAATTTATTTTTCTCGCTGACTTTATTATTTTGGATTGTGAAGCAGATGAGCATGCACCTATCATTCTCGGGAGACCATTCCTAGCAACAGGGAGAACCTTGATCGATGTTGAAAAGGGAGAACTCACAATGAGGGTGAATGACCAGCAAGTTAAACTAAATGTGTTCCAAACACTAAGGCATGCCGATGATCCAGAAGAATGCCAATTTCTTCATGCCACGACAGAGTTTAACTTCGACGAGGAATTTAGTTGCCTCGGCAACTACATTGCCGATCAAGAGGAACCTGAGGAGTATGAAGAACCGGTCGATGAGGATCAACAAGAAGAGGCAAATTGGCTAGTCAATCAACCAGGTACATACTTTGAACCACTGGATTACTCAGGTAAGGAAGGTAACTCGAAAAATGCTCTATTGAACAACCACCGATTCTTGAGTTGAAACAATTACCAGAACAACTAAAATATGCATACTTAGGAACCGATAATACATTGCCTGTAATTATTTCTTCTAAGTTACAGCCTGAGCAGGAAAAGAAGCTGATCAAGATGTTGAAGCTACACAAAAAGGCAATAGGGTGGTCAATTGCCGACTTGAAGGGAATTAGCCCGCCAGTGTGCATGCACAAGATTTTGTTGGAAGATGATCACAAACCTTCAATTGAGGACCAGAGGAGACTGAATTATGCCATGAAAGGGGTTGTAATGAAAGAAATCTTCAAGTGGTTCGACGCCGGCATTATATACCCTATCTCTGACAGTACATGGGTAAGTCCGGTACAATGCGTACCGAAAAAGGGAGGTATAACGGTGGTAAGTAATGAAAACAATGAACTCATTCCAACCAGGACTGTGGTAAGTAATGACAACAGACTAATTGCCAAGATGTTGCAACGCTTCGGCATATCACACAAGATCGCCACGGCATATCACCCACAAACCAACGGGCAAGCAGAAATTTCCAACCGGGAATTAAAGGGTATACTCGAGAAAGATGTAAATCCCTCAAGGAAGGATTGGTCATTAAGACTAGATGACGCACTTTGGGCATATCGCACTGCATTCAAAATACCCTTAGGTATGTCCCCCTTCCGACTTGTCTATGGCAAAACATGCCATCTACCGGTGGAAATCGAACACAAGGCATACTAGGAAATGAAGACCGTGAATATGGATTGGGAAAGTGCTGGACAAAAGCGTTTGATGGATCTCAACGAGATAGAAGAATTCCGTGCACTCGCCTATAACAATGCACGAATCTACAAGGAGAAAACAAAGCGATGGCACGACAAGCAACTAGTTCTCCTATTCAATTCTCGGCTAAAACTTTTCCTGGGAAAGCTGAAATCAAGATGATCGGGACCATTCGAAGTCGTCAAACCATTCTCCCATGGTGCCATGATAATCAAGTCCATCTCTGACAACCATGAATTCAAAGTTAATAGACAAAGATTGAAGCACTACAATGGTGCCCATGTGGAACGTAACAAGGAAGTGGTCAACTTAGGAGATGCATGAGCATGCTCTCCCTTTTGATATTTTTATTTATTTATTTTTATTTTTATTTTTTGATTAATTATTTATTTTATTTTTTCAATTTTTTATTTTTTATTTTTTTCATTTTTTTATATATTTCTGATTATTAGTAATTTTTGGGATAGATTTTTTTTATTTAAGTTTAAGAATCCTATTACACATCTTTATTTATTTATTTTTATTAGTTTATCTTTAATTTTAATCCTTATTTGATTTGTCTTTGAATTGTAGGAAAAAAAGTTCAAGATAAAGAGGAATTTTAATCCAAGTAGGAAAACATCTTCAACAAGGAAACTAATGGGCTGAATCTAAGGCTTATATAAAGCCTCCAATTCACCCTAATCCCAACCCTTTGTCGTCAACTTCTCCCTCACCCTAAACCCTTTTTCGTTTTCCCCTAATCCCACCCACCTATCTTTTCTATAAAACCCATCACCCTTAACCTATTCCTACTTTCTATCTTGCAACTTTTTAGTTTCTTTTCTTTTCTTTTCTTTGTTTTTACAAAACTCACAACCAAGATCATCCATGGCATCCAAGATTAAATTTTTAGTTCATCCAAGTTCCTCCAAAGAACCAAGATACAAGAAGTTTGCTACACCGGTGGTTCAAGTACAAGCTGGAAGATTCATGAAGAACAAGGCTTTGAATACTCCAACTCTCATCAAGATTTCGTCCTTGAACCATTCATCTTCGAGAGGATTGCACATCAAAAGTGGCAAATCTTTTGCCATCAACCGGAACCGGGTAACATCTCATGGGTAAGAGAATTCTATGCTCACTCACCTAACCCGGATAATCCTTATGTTTTTGTTCGTGACAAGGTCATACTCATAAGTCCCGAAAGCGTCAACACCTTTTACAGGCTTTACATTGAGAAGGACGAGCATCAAGCCTTCGTTGATCAAATCACTCCCAAGCAACTCGACAAGGTGCTTCAAGAACTTACTCAACCGGGAACTCATTGGAACGACGGTAAATACAAGGGTACGGTAAATCGCCTTCGGCTTAAACCCGAGGCAAAACTATGGAATAAGTTTGTTAAAACTTCTTTAATGCCCACCAAACACAATACTACCGTTGATATACCACGTCTTTTGCTCATACATTCTATTTTGCATAATCGCATCATTAACATTGGAAAAATTATTTGTGATGAGATTTTTGTATGCAGTTCAAAAGATAAGAGTTCTATTTTCTTCCCTTGCTTAATTTCTAATCTTTGCAAGGAGATGCATGTCCCAAGTGAGTCCACCGATGAAAAGGCCCTACCCAAGTCTGGTTGGAATCAAGCACTAATCTGAAAGCTAATGGGAGAGGCACCGGGAGATTCTTCAAGGCCTCCAATTGCCACGGCAACTCCTGCCGCCCCGACAATCCCTGATGCCCAAGGACCTAATGCCCGGGCAACTCGGCCAACAACTCCGGGACACTTTGAAGCACTTTTGCAACCATTGGCAAGCCACCTAAGGCAAATTGAAGATCGGCAACTAATGTTCATGCGGTACATGAAGGAGCACAACAATGCCATCACCCAAGTCATCATAGAAAAGTACCCGGACAATCGTGTGTCATTCCCAATCTTTCCTGCCGAGATCCTTGCCCCGGCACCCAATGAAGTAGTCTCCATGGCAACCATAAAAGACGATGCCGCAAAAACCTACATCGTGCCTACACAAGCTGACGCCACGGTAACCAACCCTGAAGATGCCACGGCAACCAAAGCTAAAGAAATCCCGGCAACCACTGCAAAAGCCAAAGGTAAAGCACCTATGCCCGAATCAACTCCTACGGAATCATTTTTTGATTTTTCAGATTCGGAAGAGTCCATCATTGCACCAACAAAGACTGCACCAATTGAATCCTCCAAGCGAAAAGCCAATGACATTGATGAAAAGGACGATGAGGACAACCCCGTACGAGGATTGATTCCACCACCGGCAAAAAGAAAACAACCATCGCGTTCAAGCAAGAGAATCAAGACACCGACCAAAAGGAAACTAATCATCTACGATGACGAACTCTCGGAGTAAGTCCCGTATGCATTTTATTTTTCGTTATTTTTATTTTTCTTTAATGCATGCATTGAGGACAATGCCTCACTCGAGTTTGGGGGGGATTGTTATTAGTACTTACCATGTTTAGTTACATTCATCTTAAGTATTACATTTAGGATACATAAATTGCTTGCCATGCCTTTAATTGGAACAATAATTGCTTAGATTTGATGAATATCCGATGATGACTTTGCCAATGCACTTAATTGATAGAATTTTTATTCTAGGATAACCATGGAAAAACTTAGAATTTTATTATGATGCTAAATTTGATGAAACACTGTTGTGGTTTGATTGATTTAAGGAATTCTAGTGAACTTAGGTTGATAATTTACAAATTGGGGGATTAGAATAAAAATTGGATGAATTCTAGAGGTGCCCGAAATTGGCTCTAGCATGTGCTAAAAATTGATCGCTAGAGGTGCCCGAAACTGGCTCTAGTATGTGTTAAAAATAATTGATCACTAGAGGTGCCCGAAACCGGCTCTAGTCGAATAAATTAACTTATAAAACTAAAAACAGAACACTGGAGGTGCCCAAAACTGGCTCTAGTTAAAACATGTTAAAAAGAACCTAATAAAGTAATTTGAAAACCTCTTGTTTGCATAGAATCCGAAAAATCAACTTGCACACAACTCCGCACACACTCAAGTATTATAGTTTGATTCCGAGTAATTCCTAAATTTTCCGAAAAATAAAAAGCCAATCATACTTTGTGCTCGGTTCAGAGAATTGAAATCAAGTTCAAAGCTAAGTTTGTGAAAATTGAAGTCTTGGCAGGTAATTATGAGTTTGCATTGCTTGAGGACAAGCAGTAGTTCGAGTTTGGGGGTGTGATAAGTGTTAAAAAGTACTATTTTTCTTACCCTTTTTACTCATATTATTGTTAGACTTAGGCTCATATTAGTTGTATAATTAGCCATTCATGCATTAATCCATGTTTCCTTCCATCGTTGAGCTTGATTACATAACTTGGTAGTTTTTGTGGGAAAAGATGTTGCTTTGGTGTGTTTTGTGTGTATGTGCAGGATCACTTGCCAAAGCAAGGCTAGAGCTAGTTGCCAGGGCAATGCATGAAGGAGACGCCGAGCCAGTTGCCATGGCAATTGCCGACAAGAGCAAAGGTGATATGGTAGTCGAAATTGATGACTAGACAAGCCCAAGATGGCGTGGAGCAAAGCCCAAACCCAAAGGAATTTGATTTCCATGCAGAGATTAAAGAAGAATTAAATTCCAAGAAGATAGGAGAAGTTCTAGTAGGAATATAATTATAATAAAGAATTATATTCTTTAAAGATAATTTGATTCCAACTTAACTTCCTCCTCAAAGAAGGACTTTGGCCTAGCCCTATAAATAAGATGGAGATTTCGACAATCCATAGAGAGAGCAAGAGAAGGGAATTTTGACAAGTCCAAGGAGGGCAAGAGGAGAGAATTTTTGACAAGCATCTAGGGCAAGGAGGATTTCGACAAGCCTCCTTCTTCATCTTTTCTTTCTTGTTCGATTGGGTTCATGCTAGGGATTATTTATCTTGTGTTTCTTTGGAACCTAGCCATGAACTATATCTATTTGGCTATGGTTATTGTGTTTTGTGGTTGTGAGAAACTATTGGTTTTTGTTTAGGTAATAAGAGTTTGCACTTTTCTATTCAAGGTTTATTCATTCTTGGTTCTTATTCTTGTTTGCGAGTGAATTGGGAGAGGATCTCGTGATTTCATCTATTTATCTAATATCGGGAGAGTTAGATTCAAGAAACGAATGAATATGATCTTTATTCAATCTATTGATGGTGAAGATTAATCCGGCTTAGGAATAAGTTAAGGATTTCAACGGCTAAGAGGAGCGCAAGATTGGTTGTTGTTCACCCTTGATTCACGCAGGGATGTATTATCAAGGCATGCACAAGTAGCTAGAGTTTCGACTTAGGGATAAGAAGAAACCATTGAAGAACGCTCTGTCGAACCTTGAAGATTGCTGCCCAAACGCCCAAGTAGTTGCCCAGGCAACCATCGATTAGTTGCCAAGCCAACCTCGTTGTGCAAGTTGCCACGGCAACTGAGTTACCCGTGCACTATTTTACCAAGACGATCCAATCGGCTATCACACCTCAACTCACAATAACCTGGCCTATCTCTCTGATCTCATTTATTCTTTTACTTATTTGCTTTCTAGATTAGTTAATAGTTAAAACTCCTATAATCCTTTACTTGTGTTTTCTTTTACTTTTTACAGTGCAAGAGACTAGATTCTTTAAGTGGCACCAATCCCTGTGGAGACGATATCTTTTATACTATAACTTGCAATGTGTATACTTGCACAATTGCGTAGCACTTATTACGCGCAACAGTTACTACCATCACGGCTAAAACCAGACAAAGTTTGATCGAGCTCTTGAAAGAATTTAAAGATATTTTTTTCTTGGTCGTATCAAGATATGCCCGGTTTGGACACTGATATTGTCATACATAGGCTCCTCATAAAAGAAGAATGTGAACCTATAAAACAAAAGCTTAGAAGAATGAAGGCTGAAACACTCCTCAAGATAAGGGATGAGGTAAAGAAGCAATACGATGCAGGATTCCTCGAGGTAGCTAAGTACTCGGAATGGGTGGCGAATATTGTCCCGGTACCGAAGAAGGATGGAAAAGTACGAATGTGTGTTGATTACATGGATCTCAATAAGGCAAACCCAAAGGATAATTTCCCACACCCACATATTGATACTCTAGCCAACAACACAGCTGGTCATTCACTTTTCTCTTTCATGGATGGTTTCTCTGGGTATAACCAGATCAAGATGTGCCTAGAAGACATGGAAAAGACGACTTTTATGACGTTATGGGGAACTTTTTGCTATATAGTGATGCCCTTTGGACTTAAGAATGTAGGGGCAACCTATCAGAGGGCCATGGTCACTCTTTTCCATGATATGATGCATAGAGAAATAGAGGTATACGTTGACAATATGATTGCCAAATCTCGATCTGAAGAGGAACATTTGGTCAATTTAGAAAATCTCTTCCTAAGATTGAGAAAGTTCCAGTTAAAGCTCAATCCGACTAAGTGCACATTTGGAGTCACATCTGGAAAATTATTAGGTTTTGTTGTAAGCAGAAGAGGAATTGAGATCGATCCTGATAAGATAAAAGTCATACAGGAACTTCCCCTACCTTAAACATAAAAGGAAGTTCGAGGTTTTCTAGACGTTTAAATTACATTGTACGCTTCATTTCTCAGCTAACTGATAAGTGTGATCCAATGTTTAAGCTACTCAGGAAGAATAATCCGGGGACTTGGGATGAAGAATGTCAAGAAGCCTTGGAAAAGATCAAAGAACAGCTGAGCAATCCTCCAGTATTAGTACCACCTGTTTCAAGGAGACCATTGATCCTGTACCTAACGGTCTATGAAAATTCCATGGGTTGTGTGTTAGCACAACATGATGATAGTGGAAGAAAGGAAAATGCGATATATTACTTGAGCAGGAAGTTTACTGATTGTGAAACTAGATATTTGTCAATCGAAAAGATGTGTTGTGCTCTGGTTTGGGCGGCTAAAAGGTTAAGACAATACATGTTGTGTCACGTTACATGGATAATCTCAAAGTTAGACCCATTGAAGTTCATGATGGAAGCTCCAGCCTTATCAGGAAGGTTAGCACGATAGCAAATGTTACTATCAGAGTTTGATATTCAGTATGTGAGCTGAAAAACGATAAAAGGAAGTGCCATAACAGACCTTTTGGCAAGTCGTGCCTGTGATGACTATGAAGCATTAAACTTCAATTTTCCTGATGAAGACTTGATGTGTATCACCGAAGGTAATGAAGCTTTAATAGAATATTGGGTTATGAATTTTGATGGTGCAACAAATACATTAGGGAAAGGTATTGGGGCAGTTCTGGTTTCACCGAAAGGAGGTTATTATCCTTTTACTAGTCGTTTGAAGTTCTTCTACACTAATAACATGGCAGAGTATGAGGCTTGTATAATGGGATTAAGAGAAGCTATAAGAACAAAAATTCATACCCGAAGAGTTTTGGGGGACTCTACATTAGTCATTTATAAGATACGTGGTGAATATGAGACAAAGGATGTAAAGTTGGTGGAATACCACAAGCTGGTCCTCGAATTGACCAAGGAATTTGATGAGATTACTTTCAAATATCTCCCCATAGAAGACAATCAAATGGCTGATGTTTTAGCCACCTTAGCCGCCATGTTTAGGATAAATGAAGGTTCCGAAATGATGACCATCAGATTATATATGCTTGACTCTCCAGCTCATTGTTATGATGCGGAAGAAGAAGTGGATGGATTGCCATGGTATCATGACTTTTTGCAATATGCACAATTCCAGCAATACCCACCCCAAGCTACAGAAAATGAAAATAAAATGATTAGGAAGATGGCATCAGGGTATGTCCTTGATGGAGAGATTTTATACAAAAGAAGTCGTGATCAAGTGCTTCTAAGATGTGTGGGGGAAAAAGAAACACAATTAATTGTAGAAGAAGTTCATGAAGGAATTTACGGAACTCATCCTAGTGGTTTCACCATGGCTAGGAGAATCATGCAACTCGGATATTATTAGTCAACCATGGAAGGTGATTGCATCAACTATTCTCGCAAATGCCACAAGTGCCAAATTTATGCTGACAAGGTTCATACGCCACCTCAACCACTTCATGTTATGACAGCCCCTTGGCCATTCTCCATGTAGGGCATTGATGTCATCAGTTAGATTCACCCTAAGGCATCAAACGGGCATCATTTTATCCTGGTAGCCATTGATTATTTCACGAAATGGGTAGCAACAACCTCGTATGCAAATGTCACCAGATCCACGGTCTGCAAGTTTTTGAAAAAGGAAATCATCTGTCGATACGGCTTGCCTGAAAGTATCATCACTGACAATGCTTCAAATTTAAACAATAGGATGATAAGTGGAGTCTATGAGCAGTTCAATGTTAAACATCGTAATTCAGTGGTATATCGCCCAAAGATGAATGGGGTAGTAGAGGCTGCAAATAAGAACATTAAGAAGATAATTACAAAAATGTCTGATACTTATAAAGATTGGCATGAGAAGCTGACGTTTTCCTTATACGCTTATCGAACTACAGTAAGAACTTCCACTGGGGCAACACATTTCTCATTGGTATGTGGAATAGAAGCTGTGCTACCCATTAAAGTTGAAATACCATCGCTCCGTATCTTAATGGAAGCAAAGTTGAAGGAAGTAGAATGGGTTCAAGAAAGATATGATCAGCTGAACTTAATTGAAGAAAAGAGATTGAAAGCACTATGTCATGGGCAAATGTATCAGAGAAGGATGATAAGGGCTCATGAGAAGAAAGTTCACCCAAGAGAATTTGAAGAGGGAGATCTGGTGTTGAGGAAAAGCTGCCAATCCAAAGCGATGCTCAAGGAAAATGGGCACCGAATTGGGAGGGACCTTATATTGTAACAAAGGTTTTCTCAAGAGGAGCGTTAATTTTAGCCGAGATGGATGGAGACGAACTTCAAAACCCTATAAATTTAGATTCAGTTAAGAGGTATTATGTTTGAAGGAGAAAGAAAAAAAGAAAAAGAAAGGAAAAAGAAAGGGAAAAAAAGAAAAAGAAAAGAGAAAAGAGAAAAAGAAAAGAAAAGGGGGGTTCAAAATGAAAATCCGTAAAGGGAATTTTGAAATAAAAGGAGGATCTGAGTTGAAAACCCGTAAAAGGGCGGCTCAAACAATTTGTAAATAAGACCTTTCTCAGAGATTGGCTTGGGAAACTTCTTATCTTTCCGCATAATCAGGATTTTTAAGGTCTGCTCAGCATGGTGGACATTCAAGGCATCTTATGAAGTCATGACGGGAGAAGTTTAGGTTTATGATATCTGAATGCCTATTCTTTTCTTTGTATTCCCTTTTTGTGTTTGCCACAATACCAATAAAGTTTTGTTGTTAGACCTTTTCTTTCTATATCCTTTCATAAAGCATCTTGCATTGAAATGAAAATTAAAATTTGACATCATTTGAAATGTTCATAAGATTTCTTAGCATTACTTTGAAATTTGTCTAGAAGGGTATTGGAACTATGAGGTATTCAATGGTCAAATTTGGACCTTAGGGCGTAAAAAGCAGCAAACTTATAAGGAAATACAAGATGGAAATAGGTTTAGCTACAAACCTTGGCGGAAAGCCTCAAGAGATGCTTTGAATTTGCTTTAAGAAAGTATGATGCGAAACTAAGTTGCTTACATGAGAACCATTTTACAAACATCGGAGGAAAAGCTAAATGAGACATTGAGAGAGCAACAAGTTTCTAAGAAGCTTGTCACTGAATATTGATGTATCAACTACAATGATAAACAGAATGTTGAAGAATATGAGGATGAAGTCAGTCCTTCCAACCAAGGGTACAAGATAATTGAATTGAGTGAGCAAATGTGCAAAGATCATATGAAGCAAGGAAGTGCTAAGAATGGCAATGGTAAAACAGAAGCGATGGAGGTGACTATGATTAATCATTGAAACATACAGTGACTCTGAGTTAATGATGAAAAACTGATGCATTTCCAATATCCCCACGGAGTTTCGCTCTAGGACGTCCTAGCAGCAAAGAGCTTCCTTGTTTGAAAATCAGGACAGAAGTCACATGAAAAGATGAATGTATTGTCTAAAGTGGTATGGCCGATGAAGGAGTTAAGAGTGGACAATGGTGAAGATTGCTTTCCAAGGAATAGACGATGGAATTTTAACAACAAAAATTGGTGAAGCCAACTAGTATTGAAGAACTGTCATTTTTGATGGGTTGGGCCAGAGCAGACACGCGCCATCAGTTGCCAGAGTTGAAAAAATGTTTGAGATGATATAATCTGAGTTTCCTGGAGCTTCACAGTTTTCTTCTGTGTTAATTAAGGGAAAACATTAAGAAAAAGAGCAAAAGAAATAAGACATGCATCCATGACTAGGGATCCCTAGGGGCATATGCATTTTGGATCATTTGCATTTGTTTTGACAGATTTTAGAACCTGCCTATTCGTTCGGGCATTTGGAGAATGGAACCTACTTATCTATTCGAGCACGAGGAGAATAGAACTTGCTTATCCATCCGAGCATGAGGAGGATGGAACCCTTTTTTGAACTTGTTTATCTATTCGAGCACGAGGAGAATAGAACCTTCTTATCCACCCGAGCATAAGGAAGATGGAACCCTTTTTTTAAAACCTGCTTATCTATTCGAACATGAGAAGAATAGAACCTGCTTATCCATCCGAGCATGAGGAGGATGGAACCCTTTTGTTAAAACCTGCTTATCTATTCGAGCATGAGAAGAATAGAACCTACTTATCCATCCGAGCATGAGGAGGATGGAACCCTTTTTTTAAACCTACTTATCTATTCGAGCACGAGGAGAATATAACCCGCCTATCTATTTGGGTATGAGGAGAATAGAACCTGCCTATCCGTTCAAGCATTTGGAGAATGGAGCCTCCTTATCTATTCGAGCACAAGGAGAATAGAACTCACCTGTCTTCTTAGGCACAAACGGTTTGGTAATCGGTGAAAATCAGTGTCTTCTTTTCTTTGTTATATTCATGTTTCACCAGAATGACCAAAGAGGGGCAGCTGTTATCACTAGATTTTCACCTTTGTTTTAATTGTTAATTTAATATTAGCGTATTGTAATTATATGATATTGATAACATAGTTAATGTGTTTAGGAGTAAATATTAATGTTACTAATAACATAGTTAGGGGTCACATAGTATATAGTTAATGTATTTAAGTTACAAGATTAATGTAGTATTAATATAGTTTAGGTCTCATATAATGTGTTACAATGTGTATAATTGTTAGTTTATTAGTGTACCGTATATAGTTGTAGTTAGGATTAACGTAAATTGCATATTAGATAGTAGTTAATATATTAAAACCCAAAAATATGAAATGCATAGCCCATTTATAATTTGAGATAAATAAAAGGTACATTAGGAATTAATTTTAGATCAGAGTCCATTAAGAAATATACAGGGTCCATTATACAAAAGACCGGCTAGCCCAATTATAACCCAAAAAAATCCTAAATCTCGTCTTCTTCATTGCGCGTAGCTAAAGCAGGACCGTTGGATCAAGAGGGCGATCCAACAGTGCAGATTGTGCCAGATGGGGATCACCAAAGGCCGCGTCTTCCAGCCGTTCGATCAAGATGCTATCCAAGGGCCCAGAT
Organism: Hibiscus mutabilis; assembly: GCA_019671005.1. Lineage (NCBI taxonomy): Eukaryota > Viridiplantae > Streptophyta > Magnoliopsida > Malvales > Malvaceae > Hibiscus > Hibiscus mutabilis. Next base: position 51,651,381 of record CM033717.1, on the reverse strand, counting down.
TGCTTCTAGGTGTTCACGTGGATCACCACACGCGCGTGGCAGCCACGCGTGCGACGATTCAGCTTCGACCGTCTACCTCATCTTCTCCGACGCTCCACTCGCTCCGGTTGTTCCTCGCCAGCACAGTTTGAGTTATTAGAAACATGCAAACAGAAGAACAAAATGGGTTAAATCCCTAAATTGGGGCAGAAACAGGTCAAGATAAAATCAATAAGGATTTAAAATCCCTAATTCAAAGCCTTGGTGAGAATCAAGCTATGATTACATATGCAAAAGGCAATTCAAAAAACCAGAATCACCAAATCGATGCTATGGCAAGAATGAAGCAATTAGGGGGGAAGTAATCAGGGATTTAGGCTCAGGATTTAGGCAATTCTTGTACTATAAATAGCACTGTAAATCACAACAATTGAAGAAAAAACACACAAGAATCACACACAACCAGTAAATATTGTAGCATTCGAAAGCAGTAAGAGCAAACAATTGTAATCGACATTCAAAAGCAATAAAAAGCAAGTTCTGGTAATTCTTCTTATCTATTACTTTCAATTTCAGTTTAAATAAAGAAAAAAAGAATTATTTTACCTTTTTTGTGTTTGAAACGTCGCCGAAATCTGGGAATTTCACCGCCGGTACCGGTGGAAAGCGGCTGGCACGGCGGACCAACACCGTGTTCTTCAATTCATGAAGAACACGATGAATGTCTTCAGAGGATTTTATAAAACCGGTTTTGATTCATTTTGGGGAGGAATTATAAAATGAAACTTGTTTATTATAATTGATATAAATACTAACCCGTTTGACCTGACCCGAAACAGACTATGACCCGCGCCCTTCTTTCCCGGATCTCACGCTTTAGCTCCTCAGTTTTTAATTGTTTCAATTTCATCCTTTTTCCTTTCAATTCGGCACCAAATTTTTAATTATTTTCGAATTAATTCTCACATTTTGGTTTTATTTCAATTTAATCCTTAATTCAGATTTTCTATTTTAAAAAGATAAAAATCTAATTCTTTTTTTTCTTTATTTAATCTTAATAATTTCTTAGTTATTTATTTTATTACTTAATTAATTATTCCTTTTATGCCTACTATGTATATATTTGTATGTATGTTAAACTTTAGGATTAGGGACTTAAAACTTAGATCAGTGACATGTATGTTGTAAAATTTCCTTCATTTTCAATAAAATACACTTAATTATATTTAAATCTTAATAATTAAAAGGAATATAGACATTTCTTTAGGATTATTCATCATTTAGACTCTAATTAAAATTCATTAACACACTTAATTTTCCTATTTATTTGTTTAAAAAGCGAAAACTTAATTAATGTGGAGTCTTATCAAACGGGAATGACGGGTTAGCGTCAGGAGTATTGGCGGTGATTAAAGTTCATTTCTCGGGCGATATGGCCATTAAAATAGATTTACATTCATTTTACGGAAAAATAAATCAAAATTTTGTGAACTTTCAAATTCCAGTTTTAGAAATGTTTTTTGAAATCAATTAAGGTACCAATTTTTGGGCGTTGTGGGGGTCTAATCCTTCCCCACACGTAATCGACCCCCGAACCTATTTTCTCATGTTTTCCTGGACCAAAATGTAATTTTGCTAAATAAAACTTTTTATCAAAATACCCTTGTTTTAAAAGTGATCCAATCACACTTTTTTCAAAAACAAAGATTGGTGGCAACTTCGTGATTTTATAAAGTTTTCCAAAACGTCAAAACCTTGTCCTAAAAAAAGGGTTGCGACAGGATAGCTTAAAAAAGAAAAGGGGATGATTGAACAAGATAGGTTGTTATAGAAATCACAACAAAACTGCCATGTAATTTTGTGAGTTATAACCGAGACTGTTTTAGTATTTGAGCTCTCGATCAATGCAAGTAGCGAATTGAGTAATCAAAAAACTGTTTTGATCCAGTTTTGGTGCAGTTGGGACTGTATCAACTTAGTTTGGGCAAATTTAAATGTTGTTTCCAAATGTTAGTTATATTATAATGTATATGATTGCTTGGTAAGCTCTTGAATTATGTGTATGGGAGATGCATACTTGAAAAGGGTACGTAAATGAGGTAAGGTTTATCGAATTACCATAGTTACACTCATGTAATTGCATTTGAGATTGATGCACAAAAAATGGGACAATTGATTGATTCATAATATGAAGTCTTTTGGGAGATTTGATAATTTACAAAGAAGAAAGCCTTGAATCGAATTAGTTAGACATAAGTGGCATGCCATAGAGTCCGTCGAGCTCGCCAGTTAGGACTACGGTCCCCTGTTAATAAGATCTAATGATCTTTTAGTACCTATGGTACTCTTGCTCCATGTGAGATATTCGACACATAGATGTCCTTGACTTGGTACTATATGTACCCTTGATAACATTGTTCTTGTTTGGATTCGTGTGTCTAATAAGTCGATCAAGGCTCAAGTTAAATAAATGTATACCTGATTAGTTAAATGTCATAGATATCTTTACTTATTTATTGGTTATTTGATGGTTGACAGAAATCTCTTGAATTATAAGATGTATATAAATATATATATTCCATGGATAATGAGTTAGCTTTTGCAATGAAAAATCTAGTCTGAAATCATATTAAAACTAGTCTCAAGGACTCTTGAATCTTTGAAACACATGAAGAGAACTAGACTATATTGGTTGTATAATGTAAGTTCAAATTATATTCTTTGAATTTATGAATTTCTCTTGAATGTATTTCAGGTCATTTTGGGTGCTAGTAGAACTCTTCCAAGGAGTAAAGCAAGATCACAAGGTAAACAATGTATGTTTTGTTATTGAATTTGATTCCTAGGATGGTGGCATTAGTGTGTTAGGAACGTTTTGATTTACATTTTGGTATGTAAATAGTAAGTGATTTATGTCTTTGTGATGGCATTGGTGTATGTATAAACTTAACTATAGCCCTGTTATATGGTTTATGAATGTTGCTTTGGTTATGAATAATTTTGATGATATGTTTGGTTGTGATTGGTTTTATGTTAATGATTAATAACTCTATAGGTGGATGTTAGAATTTAAAACTACTATGTTAATAAAGAATTAAATTTGATCTCTATGATTAGGTAAAATGAAAATAAATGAGTTATTGTGCCAATTTTTTATGATAATCCAAAATGACAATATAGAAGTTTAGTAATTAATATAAATGTCAATACCTCATAACACATTCTAAGTTAATTTAAGATTTTTTAATCTTGGATAAATTCTTTTAATCTTCATGTATTGCATCATCATTGTTTGCTATGTTGAATGTTTGCTTGCAAGAAGGTCTTGTAGATGTATATGAAATTTTGTGGTTTGAACATGAGTTTTCTAGGTTGTGATTTTGAATGTTAGGTTGTAAGCATCTAGCTTTCTTGGATTCGATTTTCTTATTGGTGAACAAGTTAGCTTGTTTTAATTCTTTTTGATGAGTTGAATTATTTGCTAGGTTTAGGATGTTTTAATTGGTAATCAGAGCTAAGGTTTAGTCGGTTCAAGGGCTAAACCAGGATAGATTGTTTCATGCTATGCCACCTAGGAGTCAATTGTAAACTGTATCTGTGATCTTGCTTATTAAATCTTCTTTGAATTTTATTGTTTGTCAGATGTCTGAAACACATCTAGGAAGGGACAAAGATAGTCCCGCAACTTCCTCAAATGAAAGGGGAAGTGTACGGGTGAATCAAGAGCAACAAGATCCTAAAAAACCTGTTGAACCTCAAACTGAAGTACCTTTAATTAACCCAATCTAGAAAGAATGCTTCTTGAGCATGACCGAAATGTTTAACCAGTTCGTAGTCTCCCTAAAACAGAACATCTCTCTTGCACCTATTGCGGGACCAAGTAAAACACCTATTGATAAACTGGCTTCACATCGAGCCTATACCTTCTCGGGAACTAATGATGAGAACACCAAAGTAGCCGAATACTAGCTAGAGGCCACAACCAAAATCTTAACCAAGCAACTCCAGTGTTCAGATGAACATAAACTTGAATGTGCTTTGGCCTTATTAGCTGATGAAGCCCTGAATTGGTGGGAAACCACAATCTTAACTGCTCCATCACACTCTATCAATTGGGAATTCTTCCTCAAGGAATTCCATAAGAAATACATTAGTGAGCAGTATTTGGCAGAGCGAAGAAGGCGTTTCTTGTATCTCAAGCATGGGAACAAGCCTATAGAGCAATATGTAAGTGAGTTTTGTAAATATTGTAAGTATGGCTCGGAATAGATAAAGAAGGAGGAAGATAAATGTCGTATGTTCATAAACAGGTTAAATGATGATCTGAGCCCAATGTTTACAGCACTTGGGATCACTGACTTCCAAGAGTTGGTGAATCAAGTAATTTACACTGAATCGAAGTTGAAAGCTTCTGACAGAAGAAAAGAAAGCTACTCGAGAAATGATAAGAGACAAAAAATGATAATAAATCTTCATAGCCTTCTAAAAAACTAAAACATTAAGGAGCAAACTTTTCAAGCCAGTCTTCTCCTCCAAGGAGTAACTATTTGTCTAAACCTCAGACTATGATTAAGAACTCTATACCCAACATCTCGATAAACAGTTCGGGGAACTCTGGTAGAGAAACTAAATCCCTGCTTTGCAAGTTCTGCCAAAATTATCATACAGGACTTTGCAGAAAGCAAAATAATGCATGCTTCCAATGTTGTGGACTAGACCACTTTATTAAAGATTGTCCACAAGGTTCGAACAAAACCCCTACTAAAACTTCTTCTTAGGCCAATTCGAACCATCCATTCAAGGGTAAGGGAGCAAAGCAAGCTCACTCTGGAAATACTAGAAGAAATCAAAATCAACCTCCAACTTCAACTCCCCAAGAGTCTCGGGCTCTTGCTCGGGTTTATCATGTCCGGGGACGTGAAGAAGATGACTCTCCTAACGTAATTGTAGGTACTATTGAACTTTACAATCATCATGTCTATCCTTTATTTGATTCGAGATCAACCCACTCCTTTATATGTTCTAAATTGATTGAGAAATTTCATTTGAATCTCGAGCTTACTGATTATAATCTAATAGCTACCAACCCTTTAAGGGATAGGGTTTTTGTAAACCAAATGTGTAAAGATTGTCCCTTGTTTATTCAAGGCATTCCTTTCCCTGGAGACTTGTTAGTACTACCCTTTGATGAATTTGACCTAATTTTGGGCTTAGATTGGTTAGCCAAACATCAGGCTTGGGTAGATTGTAGTCAAAAACAACTCTATTTGCATGGGTTAGGAAAAGAATCCATAATCTTGATAGACAAAACTTTGAGGAGTTCGAATCCCACTTTTGCCTCAATATTTGAATTCAATAAAAATCCTTCGGTTATGGAACCTATTTTAATCGTGTCAAATTTTCCTGATGTTTTTCCTGAGGAACTCCCGCGCTTGCCACCAATTCGAGAGGTAGAGTTCAAGATTGAGGTTCAATCGGGATCTTATCCTGTGTCCATTACCCCTATAGAATGGCACCGGTTGAATTAAAAGAACTCCAAGAACAATTACAAGAACTTCAAGACAAATGCTTCATTCGACCAAGCTCATCTCCCTAGGGAGCTCCCGTTCTATTTGTTAAAAAGAAGGATGGGTCAATGAGGCTATGTATTGATTATCGCCAACTCAATCAAATCACAATCAAGAACAAGTATCCCTTACCAAGAATCGAAGATTTGTTTGATCAGTTGAAAGATGCAAGTGTATTCTCGAAGATTGATCTCCAATTCGGTTACTATCAAATGAGAGTAAGGGAAGCTGACATACCTAAAACAGCATTTAGGACTCGATATGGTCATTTCGAGTTCCTTGTTATGCCTTTTGGTTTGAAAAATGCTCCAGCTGCCTTCATGGATCTAATGAATCGGATTTTTAGACCCTTCCTGGACAAGTTTGTTGTTGTATTCATAGACGATATACTCGTTTACTCCAAAAACAAATAAGAGCATGTCGAACACCTTCGAATAGTGCTACAGACATTGCGGGAACATCAACTCTTTGCAAAATACAACAAATGTGAATTCTGGTTACCAGCAGTATCCTTTTTAGGCCATGTGATCTCGGCCGATGGCATCAAAGTCGACCTGAAGAAAGTACAAGCAATTTTTTATTAGCTATCTCCTAAAAGTGTCTGGGAAGTTAGGATTTTTCTCAATTTACCTGGGTATTACCGAAGATTTGTGAAGGGATTCTCCACCTTGGCTCTAAACTTAACCAAATTGCTTAGAAAGAAAAAAAGCTCTGTGTGGACAGAAAAGCAGCAGAGAAGTTTTGATCAACTCAAGCAAGCTCTTACCCACGCCCCGGTTTTGATTCAACCAGAACCAGGAAAGCAGTATACCATTTTCAGTGATGCCTCTCACCTAGGATACGGTTGTGTTCTTATGCAGGATGGCAAAGTTGTGGCCTATGCGTCGTGGCAACTTAAGCCACATGAATCAAATTATCCGACCCATGATCTCGAATTGGTTGCAGTAGCTTTTGCTCTAAAAGTTTGGAGGCATTACTTATTCGGAGAAAAGTGTCACTTGTTCGCAGACCACAAAAGTCTCAAATATATCTTGACACAAAAAGAGATGAATCTTCGACAAAGAAGATGGATCGAGTTGTTGAAAGATTATGATCTAGTCATGGACTATTATCCCAGAAAAGCTAATGTTGTAGCTAATGCACTTAGCCGCAAACATTCTAGTGGTAAGGGATACTATTCGAACCCTTTAAGTCTTTCATGCTTCGAATTAAACTCGAATCAAGTTGAAATTTTTGATAGAAAATATCATGATCAATCTCTTTACTTTTGTAGCACCGGTGGCCATTAACGCCCATTTTAAGCTCTTAAAGAATCAAAAACTTCTATCAGAAATACAAGTTATGTCCGAGCTAATGAACAGGATCAAGGCTTTACAAAAAATTGATCCCAAGCTTCGGAAGTTACTGGAAAGCCTAAAAAATTGAAGTTCATTCTGATTTCACCTTGAAGCCGAATGGAATACTATACTTTAAGGACCGAGTTTGTGTCCCTAATGACAAGGAATTAAGGAAAGAGATGCTAATTAAAGCCCATCAAAGTTCATTTTCAATCCATCCAGGATCAGTTAAGATGTACAAAGATCTTAAAGACTTGTATTGGTGGCAGGGAATGAAGAAGGAAATTATTGAATTGGTTTCCCAGTGTTTATCTTGTCAGCGAATTAAAGCTGAACATCAGCTCCCCTCGAGACTCTTTCAACCTATCAAACTCCCTAAATGGAAGTGGGAGCACATCACCGCTTTACCCATGTCAGCAAAAAGAAATGATTCAATACGGGTAATTGTTGATAGATTGACCAAATCTGCTCATTTTCTACCTATTCAAAAGACTCTAAGTCTAGAACATTTGGCCATAATTTATATTCGAGAAGTAATCAGATTGCATGGAATTCCAGTTTCTATTATTTCAGATAGAGATCCCCGGTTTACTTCTAAATTTTGGAAAGCTCTTCATAGAGCCTTGGGGTAAAAAATTAATTTAAGCACTACATTTCATCCTCAATTGGATGGACAATCTGAAAGGGTCATTCAAATACTTGAAGACATGCTCCGAACTTGTATTGTTGAGTTTGGAAAAGATTGGGAAAAATCTCTACCTTTGGCAGAATTTGCCATTGACAACAGCTATCAGACCTCTATCCAAATGGCCCCCTTTAAAGCCCTCTACGGTAGAAAATACAAAACACCACTTTGTTAGGTAGAATTGGGGGAAAGCAAAGTGTTAGGACCCGACCTTCTAAAAGAAACTTAAGAAAAAGTTTGAGTTATTTGTTGTGCGTAATAAGTGCTATGCAATTGTGCAAGTATACACGTCGCAAGTTATAGTATAAAAGATATCGTCTCCACAGGGATTGGTGCCACTTCAAGAATATAATCTCTTGCACTGTAAAAAGTAAAAGAAAACACAAGTAGAAGATTATAGGAGTTTAAACTAATAACTAAACTAGAAAGCAATAAAGTAAAAGAATAGATGAGATCAAATAGGAGAGATAGGCCAGGTTATCGTGAGTTGAGGTGTGATAGCCGATTGGATCGTCTTGGTAAAAGAGTGCAAGGATAACTCAGTTGTCGTGGCAACTTGCACAATGGGGTTCCCTTGGCAACTAATCGATGGTTGCCTGGGTGACTGTTGGGCAACTACTTGGGCGTCTGGGCAGCAACTTCAAGGTTCGGTAGAGCGTTCTTCAATGGTTTCTTCTTATCCCTAAGTCGAAACTCTAGCTACTTGTGCATGCCTTGATAATATATCCCTGCGTGAATCAAGGGTGAACAACAACCAATCTTGCGCTCTTCTTAGCCGTTGAAATCCTTAACTTATTCCTAAGCCGGATTAATCTTCACCATCAATAGATTGAATAAAGATCATATTCATTTGTTTCTTGAATCTAACTCTCCCGATATTAGATAAATAGATGAAGTTACGAGATCCTCTCCCAATTCACTCGCAAACACAAATAAGAACCAAGAATGAATAAACCTTGAATAGAAAAGTGCAAACTCTTATTACCTACACAAAATCCAATTGTTTCTCACAACCACAAAACACCATAACCTTAGCCAAATAGATTTAGTTCATGGCTAGGTTCCAAAGAAACACAAGATAAAGAATTCCTAGCATGAACCTAATTGAACAAGAAAGAAAAAAGATGAAGAATGGATGAAGCCTTCTTATCGAGATTTCCCCCTTGAAGCTTGTCAAAAATTCTCTCTACTCTCTCTCCCTTGGAGTTGACGGGTTGGTGATCTATTTATAGGGCTAGGTCAAAGTCCTTCTTTGAGGAGTAACTTAAGTTGGAATTAAATTATCTTTAAAGAATATAATTCTTTATTATAATTATATTCCTTCTATAACTTCTCCTATCTTATTGGGATTTAATTCTTCTTTAACCTCTTCATGGAAATCAAATTCCTTTGGGATTTAGCTTTGCTCCACGTCATCTTGGGCTTGTATATTCATCAATTTCGACTACCATATCACCTTATTCTTTGTCGACAATTGCCTTGGCAACTGGCTCGGCATCTCCTTCATGCATTGCCCTGGCAACTAGCTCGGCATCTCCTTCATACATTGCCCTGGCAACTAGCTCTAGCCTTGCTTTGGCAAGTGATTCTGCACATACACATAAAACACACCAAAGCAGCATCTTTTCCCACAAAAACTATCAAGTTATGTAATCAAGCTCAACGATGGAAGGAAACATGGATTAATGCATGAATGGCTAATTATGCAACTAATATGAGCCTAAGTCTAACAATAATATGAGTAAAAAGGGTAAGAAAAATAGTACTTTTGAACACTTATCACACCCCCCAGACTCGAACTATTGCTTGTCCTCAAGCAATGCAAACTAATAATTATCTTCCAAGACTTCAATTTTCACAAACTTAGCTTTGAACTTGATTTCAACTCTCAGAATCGGGGCACAAAGTATGATTGGCTTTTCATTTTTCAGAAAACTTAGGAGTTACTCGGAATCAAACTATAATGCTTGTGAGTGTGTGCGGAGTTGTGTGTAGGTTGATTTTTTGGATTCTATGCAAACAAGAGGTTTTCAAATTACTTCATTGGGTTCTTTTAGCATGTTTTAACTAGGGCCAGGTTCTTAAGTTAATTAATTTATTCGAGTAGAGCCGGTTTCGGGCACCTCTAGCGATCAATTTTTAGCACATACTATAGCCGGTTTTGGGCACCTCTAGCGATCAATTTTTTAACACATGCTAGAGCCAATTTCGGGCACCTCTAGCATTCATCCAATTTTTATTCTAATCCCCCAATTTTTTTAATTATCAACCTAAGTTCACTAGAATTCCTTAAATCAATCAAACCACAACAGTGTTTCATCAAATTTAGCATCATAGTAAAATTCTAAGTTTTTCCATGGTTATCCTAGAATAAAAATTCTATCAATTAAGTGTATTGGCAAAGTCATCATCGGATATTCATCAAATCTAGGCAATTATTGTTCCAACTAAAGGCATGACAAGCAATTTATGTATCCTAAATGCAATACTTAAGATGAATGCAACTAAACATGGTAACTAACTACTAACAATACCCCCCAAACTCGAGTGATGCATTGTCCTCAATGCATGCATTAAAGATAAAGAAAAATAAAATGCAAACGAGGACTTACTCCGAGAGTTCGTCGTCGTGGATGATTAGTTTCCTTTTGGTTGGTGTCTTGATTCTCTTGCTTGAATGCGATGGTTGTTTCCTTGTTGCCGATGGTTGAATCGATCCTCGTACGGGGTTGTCCTCATTGTCCTCTTCATCAATGTCATTGGCTTTTCGCTTGGAGGATTCAATTGGTGCGGTCTTTGTTGGTACAATGGAGGACTCGTCCGAATCTGAAAAATCAAACAATGATTCCGTACGAGTTGATTCGGGCATAGGTGCTTTACCTTTGGCTTTTGCAGTGGTTACCAGAACGTCTTTAGCTTTGGTTGTCGTGGCATCTTCAGGGTTGGTTGCCGGGGCATCCTCTGTTGCAGTTGCCGTGGCAAATAGTCGGTAGTGAATTTCCTTAGCATGGTGGTTGTGAGTCTTGTTGTGGAAAAGAAAACAAAGAAAACCTAGAAACTAAAGATAATGAAGAAAAATAAAATATCTCCTAAAAAATAAAAAGAAAAAGAAAATATTGAAAGGAGAGCATGCTCATGCATCTCCTAAAGTGACCACTTCTTTGTTACGTTCCACATGGGCACCATTGTAGTGCTTTAATCTTTGTCCATTAACTTTGAATTCATGTTTGTCAGTGATGGACTTCATTATCATGGCACTATGGGAGAATGGTTTAACAACTTCGAATGGTCCCGACCATCTTGATTTAAGTTTTCCTGGGAAAAGTTTTAGCCGAGAATTGAATAAGAGAACTAGTTGCACTGGCATGAATTGCCGCGGCAATAGTTTCTTGTCATGCTATTGCTTTGTTTTCTCCTTGTAGATTCGTGCATTGTTATAGACGAGTGCACAGAATTCTTCTATCTCGTTGAGGTCCAACAAACGCTTTTGTCCAACACTTTCCCAATCCATATTCACGGTCTTGATTGCCCAATATGCCTTGTGTTCGATTTCCACCGGTAGATGGCATGTTTTGCCATAGACAAGTCGGAAGGGGGACATACCTAAGGGTGTTTTGAATGCGGTACGATATGCCCAAAGTGCGTCATCTAGTCTTAATGACCAATCCTTCCTAGAGGGATTTACAACATTCTCGAGTATACCCTTCAATTCCCGGTTGGAAATTTCTGCTTGCCCATTGGTTTATGGGTGATATTCCGTGGCAATCTTGTGTGATACACCAAAGCGTTGCAACATCTTGGCAATAAGTCTGTTGTCAAAATGCTTGCCTTCGTCACTGATAATTGCTCTCGGTATCCCAAACCGTGTAAATATGTTTTTCTGCAATAATCGTTGCACGGTCTTGGAATCGTTGTTGGGAACTGCAGCTGCCTCAACCCATTTAGACTCGTAGTCGACGACAAGTAGAATGTAGAGGTTGCCGAATGAAGATGGTAAAGGTCCCATAAAATTGATCCCCATACATCGAACAATTCCACCTCGATGATGTTTTGGAGCGACATCTCATGTCGTCTGGAGATATTGCCCGTCCTCTGGCAACGATCACATTGCTTGTAAAAGCCTTGGGCATCTTTGTACAATGTTGGCCAATACAAACAGGATTGCAAAACTTTGGCCGTGGTACGAGTTCCTCCAAAATGTCCTTCATAGGGTGAAGAATGGCATTGTCGGAGTACATTCTGCTCCTCCTCTTCTGGGACACATCGGCGTATAACCTGATCTGCATATTGTTTAAACAAAAGAGGCTCTTCCCAAAAGTAATGCTTAGCATCATGGCGGAACCGCTTCTTCCCTTGGTGAGTAAGACCATAAGGTAAAATACCAAAAACAAGGAAATTAACTAAATCCGCGTACCAGGGTATTACCGAGGCATATGCTGCCGTGGCGACTGCTCCCAAAATTACCGAGGCGTGTGCGTCTAGGGTTGCCAAGGTGTGCGCGTCAAGGGCTGTCAAGGTGTCGAGGGTTGCCGATGCATGCGCATCATTGGTTGCCGAGGCATGCGCGTCAAGGGCTGCCGAGGCGTCGAGGGTTGCCGAGGTAACTAAAAGTTGCTCATCCGGGAATGCATCGCATACCTCTAGGTATGCGTCCTCCTCCCTATTGCGTTCTAAAATTGATAAGTGATCGGCCACTTGATTTTCTGTTCCTTTCCTGTCCTTAATTTCAATATCAAATTCTTGTAAAAGTAATATCCAACTAATCAAACGAGGGTTGGCATCCTTTTTAGCAAATAGATATTTGATTGTCGAATGGTCCGTATGAACAATTACCTTTGTACCAATCAAATAGGATCAGAACTTGTCAAATGCGAAAACTACAGCTAGTAACTATTTCTCCGTTGTTGTGTAATTCACTTGAGCACTATTAAGAGTTTTACTAGCGTAGTATATCACATGGAAGGTCTTACCTATGCGTTGGCCTAGGACTGCTCCTACCGCAAAATCACTTGCATCACACATGAGCTCAAAAGGTAACGTCCAATCTGGTCGAACGACAATGGGTGCTGAGGCAAGCTTTTCCTTAAGGGTTTCAAATGCTTGGGTGCAAGAATCATCAAAATCGAAGACTTTATCCTGTTCAAGAAAATTTCACAAGGGTTTAGTGATTTTAGAAAAATTATGAATGAACCTCCTGTAAAAACCTGCATGTCAAAGAAAGCTTCGAATTCCTTTAACCGAATTTGGTGGGGGTAATCTCTCGACCACGTCCACCTTGGCTTTGTCTACTACAATTCCCTTGGATGAAATCTTGTGGCCGAGCACTATTCCTTCATCTACCATAAAATGGCACTTCTCCTAATTGACGACTAAATCAGTTTCTTCACATCTTGCCAACACCTTCTCTAAATTGCCGACCCAGCTGTCGAAGTCATTCCCAAAAGCAGAAAAATCATCCATGAAGATCTCAAGTAAGTCTTCAACCATGTCTGAAAAGAGTGCCACCATGCATCTTTGGAAGGTTGTCGGGGCGTTACACAATCCGAACGGCATCCTTCGGAAAGCATAAGTACCGTATAGGCATGTGAAGGTTGTCTTTTCTTGATCTTCTGGTGCTATGGCAATTTGATTGTAACCTGAATAACCATCAAGAAAACAATAAAAGGGTTTGCCTGCGAGATGGTCAAGCATTTGATCAATAAAGGGTAATGGGAAGTGATCTTTCCTAGTGGCTTTGTTTAGCTTTCGATAACCCATACAAACCCTCCAACCGGTCACAGTCCTAGTTGGAATGAGTTCATTGTTTTCATTACTTACCACCGTTATACCTCTCTTTTTCGGTACGCATTGTACCATACTTACCCATGTACTATCAGAGATAGGGTATATAACGCCGACGTCAAGCCACTTTATGATTTCTTTCATTACAACCCCTTTCATGGCATGATTCAGTCTCCTCTGGGCCTCTATTGAAGGTTTGTGATCATCTTCCAACAAAATCTTGTGCATGCACACTGGCGGGCTAATTCCCTTCAAGTCGGCAATTATCCACCCTATTTCCTTCTTGTGTAGCATCAACATTTTGATCAGCTTCTTTTCCTGCTCAGGCTGTAACTTAGAAGAAATAATTACAGGCAATGTATTATCGATTCCTAAGTATGCATATTTTAGTTGCTCTGGCAACTGTTTCAACTCAAGAATTGGTGGTTGTTCAATAGAGGGCTTTTCGAGCTTACCTTCCTTACCTGAGTAATCCAGTGGTTCAAAGTATGTATCTGGTCGATTGACTAGCCAATTTGCCTCTTCTTGTTGTTCCTCATCGACCGGTTCTTCATACTTCTCAGGTTCCTCTTGATCGGCAATGTAGTTGTCGAGGCAACTAAATTCCTCGTCGAAGTTAAACTATGTCGTGGCATGAAGAAGTTGGCATTCTTCTGGATCATCGGCATGCCTTAGTGTTTGGAACACATTTAGTTTAACTTGCTGGTCATTCACCCTCATTGTGAGTCTCCCTTTTCAACATTGATCAAGGTTCTCCCTGTTGCTAGGAATGGTCTCCCGAGAATGATAGGTACATGTTCATCTGCTTCACAATCCAAAACAATAAAGTCAGCGGGAAAAATAAATTTATCAACTTTTACCAGTATGTCTTTGATTTTTCCCTCTGGATGCACATAGGATCTATCGTCTAGCTGTAGCATAACTGTTGTAGGTCTTGCCTTCCTGATTCCTAGTTTCTGGAAAACCGATTTAGGCATCAAGTTTATGCTAGCCCCAAGGTCGCATAATGCTTTCTCGACATAGTGGTTTCCAATGGAACAGGGTATTGTGAAACTTCCGGGATCCTTCAACTTGGGTGGCATACGATTGTGCAATATAGCCATACATCCCTCTGTTGCGGCAACTGTTTCAAACTCTCCTAGCCTTGTTCTCTTGGACACAATGTCTTTAAGGAACTTGGCATAGTTCGGCATTTGTTAAATTGCTTCAACCAATGGCAAGTTGATGTGGACTTGCTTGAGGATATCAAGAAACTTCTTGAATTGATATTCTTGCTTTTGTCGCTTCAATCTTTGTGGGGATGGTGGTGGGAGTCGGTTATCTTCGATCCTTTCATTGGTTTGGAACCTGATTGACGGCATTGCTGTGACAACTGGAGTTGTTGAGGCATCATCAACTGGGGTTGCCATGGCGTGCCTATCATCGGTTGCCGAGGCATGCTTATCGCCGGTTGTCGAGGCACGCTTATTGCCGGTTGCCGCGACAATTCCTGGTTCGGCATCTGAGGCTTTGCCGCTGGGTTCGTCTTGATCTTTTTGTGGAGTTTTGTTTGATGAGCGGGCTTGAGCCTTTTTAAGTTGTTGGCCACTTCTAGTGGTGATCGCCTTACATTGCTCATGGTCAGCTCCTCTTGCGACTTCAGTATCACTAGGTAAGCAAAACACATAAAATAGGCATGTATACTATCAAACTAAATTAGAATGTAAAATCACGATAACATACTCAAAAACATAAATAAATACACTATAAACGAAACACAAATAATTAACCACGTAAATATGCAAAAAACATAAATAAATAAAGAAAGAAAGAAATAGATGAATACTTAAAATACAAAATGAGACTGTAATAAAATAGAATTAAAACTGAAGCTGGAATTAAAAACAACTAGAAACACGATTTGGGGATGGGATTATAAACTGAACAAAAATTAAAAAGACCAGATATGTAAAATGACCAAGGGGCAAGCCCAAAACGCAAAACTCAAAAACGCGGGATGACTTGGTAATTTTACCTCTTTGAAACTGATTCGGTTAAAATTGGGGGCTAGATTGAAAGATTTTGAAAAATGGAAAGGGCAGGGGTTGTAAATATACCATGCGGCATGCTTAATTCGAAAATGTCAAGGGCAAGGGAGGATTTAATGAGTAATTAGACCCTTTTGACCAAAATCAAAATTCTTTAAAAACCATTTATCCGGCCGAAATTAAAACATTTAAATTTTTTTAAAAAAAGCCTTAGGATAAACATCCACTCTTCCTTATCTCCTTTCAAATCCAAACCCTAATACCCTCTGAAAATCACCCCAGTAACCATGCTCGACAGGTTTCAGGAGAAGCCTGGTAGACCGGCCGCCTCTAGCCCTCCTTAACCCATGCCTTTCGGCCTCCAAAAACCAAACCAGAAGAACCCTAAACGCCACTATTTTGAACCCTAAGAAATCTAGACTACCCTATTTTGCCCAAAAAAACATCCTTTTAAACGGTTCACCAAATGGTTCATCGTCGGTGAGACGCGAATTGACCCAAGGTAACTACTTTCGTTTCTTTTCTTTACTCTTTTCTTATTTTGGTTCATGCATGCATAGAGAGGAAAAGAGGGAGAAAGAAAAATACCACTGGGAAATTTTTTTCTTTCTTGTATATTTTTTTGTTACTGAAAAACTGATAACTCTTACAAATTTCGTTTCATACATATATCCTGATGAGTTTTAGTAGAAAGCAAAATACAAAATACATACATCTCAATCTGATTTGGTACTGACAAGTCTAAATTTTTGGTGTTTTCTGATGATTGACACGGTGGTTGGAGCCGATATGGAGAGGTATGGCGGTGGCATGGTGGAGGTGGAGTGGTGCCAGACGGAACCCTGGTCATTGGATCAGATTTGATCCAACGGTCAGGATTTCTCAAAGTTTGAACGGCCAGGATTCAATCTTGAAGCTGGAAAGACTGTATCAGATTATGACGCGTGGCAGGTGAGGGGTCAGGTGCGTGTGACACATGCGCGCATGGGAGGCAGACAGTCCCGAGCGTGTACCCACGCGGCAGGTAGAAGGACGCTCTTCTTCAATCACGATCGTTAAATCAAAAATTGATCCAACGACTCTTGATTAGCTGCGTAAAAGAAGATGGGGATTAGGGTTTAGTTAATTAGGCGGGTTAGAGCTCTTTAACCGGTTTGGGCTTGGCCAGTTGGGCCATGTACACTTAATTTTGGGCTATGTAATATGTATTTGGGTCATGTAATAATATTGGACTAGACATTTAATTTAAAAGTGGTATTATTTTCAGATTCATATGTAATAATAATATTATTATTATTAATAATAATAATACACACACTCAATCATACATAGGTGTACATACATACATGCAAACACACATACGTGCACATACATACACATACAAACATACGGACATATACGTAAGACATTAAAATACACATACATATCACATATTCATACAATCACATATACATACATACATATGCGAACCCATACATTACATATATATTAATAACTCCCATGCACATAATGAACACATGACATAATAATATAATATATGAATACATGCACTAGTAATAAATATTAATAATTACATATTCTTTGTAAATTAACACAAAATCTTTCCCAGATAAAAATGAGTGATTACACCAAGCGAGTTCGATAAAATGCATAATGATTTCCATGTTTCCATGTTACGCAAGTATATGTCTGATCCTTCTCATATCCTTAAGCATGAAGAGATGGAGTTAGACACTAAACTCTCCTATGAAGAAGAGCTGGTTCAGATACTTAATCGTCAAGTTAAAAGGCTTAGAAACAAAGCAGTATCCTTTGTTAAAGTCCAGTGGAGAAATCATAATCAAGAAGAAGCTACGTGGGAACCGGAGTCTCTAATAAGATATCAATATCCTCACTTATTTCCCTCAAGTAAATTCAAGGATGAATTTCTTTAAGGGGGTCTAGGAGGAAGTTATGATTTAATTAATTAATAAAACATTCTTATTTGGTTAAAATGAATTCTTGAGGGCTAGATTGAATGTTGGCATAACCAAGTGACCATTTTTGAAAGGATCATTTTATGCAAACTACACAATCATGAGATTACATGTAACATAGTGAAGAAACCAAGGACTTATCTTAGGTGTCCCTTTTTGCATGTTTCTGTCAATGCATGTAGACCATGTTCCTCAATTATCTTATCCGATTACTATCTATAGAGAGGGAGAGAGTTAGAATTCTTAGAAAAATCCTTGAATAAATCGGTGAGTTTGAGCTTGATTGGGAGGAAATCTTAATGCTAGATTGATGTCTAATTTATGACAAGCAAGGTAACTCTTATCTTTACATCTTGATTGTTGATTGTAGTTCGAATTATGAAATGGGTTGATTGGAATTGAAACTAGGCTATGGTTGTTTGAATTTAAGATAATTAGATGATAAATGAATAGAAATTGATTTGAAGGAATGTATGAAAGCTTGAATTTCTTGTCAATTATACATGTATGAATTGGTAATGTTGCTTGAATATGGAATTTAGATGTTACAGTTCTTGTGTTTGGCCGTGGGTGTCTAAGAAACCAAATTACTATGAATCTTCGATTGTTTATACGAATTTGAGCTTCATGAATGACTAAGGGATAGCTTAAAAAAAGAAAAGGGGATGATTGAACAAGATAGGTTGTAATAGAAATCACAACAAAAATGCCTTGTAATTTTGTAAGTTATAACCGAGACTATTTTAGTATTTGAGCCGTCGATCAATGCAAGTAGCGAATTGAATAATCAAAAAACTGTTTTGATCCAGTTTTTGTGCAGTTGGGACTGTCCTATTTCGGTTTAAAGTACAAGAACTCTATAAGGTAAATAGATGGAGAATTAGCTAACAATAGATTGATAAGTGAGTTAAACTATAAGAACTTTGGTCAAAACGACTAAGGGACTTAATTGGGGAATTGGAAACTGTTTTGATAGTCAATTTTGGGGCTGCTCTATTATAAATATAAAAGTACAAAAAGATAGAACTAGTTAAAGTTCGAATTAGAGATATTTTATTAAATGATTATGTATGTTCAAGAGAAGATATCAAATTGAGGTAGTTGGTTCTAAAGATTCGAGCCTCTTAAACATTATATTATAATATGTTAGAAGATCAAGAAGATTTGGAAGAAAAGAAAGCTGTGGTCGAACCAAACGGTGATAGGAAGAAAGGAATTGTAATTCGTGATCATAACTAGCTCAGGAGATATTGTAAGTGTAACTTAGTTTGGGCAAATTTAAATGTTGTTTCCAAATGCTTGTTATATTAAAATGTATATGATTGCTTGGTAAGCTCTTGAATTATGCGTATAGGAGATGCATACTTGAAAAGGGTACATAAATGAGGTAAGCTTTATCGAATAACCATAGTTACACTCATGTAATTGCATTTGAGATTGATGCACATAAAATGGGACGATTGATTGATTCATAATATGAAGTCTCTAGGGAGATTTGATAATTTACAAAGAAGAAAGCCTTGAATAGAATTAGTTAGACATAAGTGGTATTCCATAGAGTCCGTCGAGCTCGCCAGTTAGGACTACGATCCCTATTAATAAGATCTACTGATCTTTTAGTACCTATGGTACTCTTGCTCCATGTGAGATATTCGACACATAGGTGTCCTTGACTTAGAACTATATCTACCCTTGATAACATTGTTCTTGTTTGGATTCGTGTGTCTAATAAGTCGATCAAGGCTTGAGTTAAATAAATGTATACCTGATTAGTTAAATGTCATAGATATCTTTACTTATTTATTGGTTATTTGATGGTTGATAGAAATCTCTTGAATTATTGGATATATGTAAATATATTCCATGGATGATGAGTTAGCTTTTGCAATGAAAATCTAATCTGTAATTATGTTAAAACTATTCTCCAAGGACTCTTGAGCCCTTTGAAATACATGAAAAGATCTAGAATATATTGGTTGTATAATGTAAGTTTCAAGTTATATTCTTTGAATTTATGAATTTCTCTTGAATGTATTTCAGGTCATTTTGAGTGCTAGTAGAACCTTTCCAAGGAGCAAAGCAAGATCACAAGGCAAATAATGTATGTTTTGTTTATTGAATTTGACTCCTAGGATGATGGCATTAGTGTTTCAGGAATGTTTTGATTTACATTTTGGTATGTAAATATTATGTATTTAAATCTTTGCGAAGGTATGGGTGTATATAATAAGATAGTTATAGCCCTGTTATAAGGTTTACAATGTTGCTTTGGTATGAATAAGGTGATGATATGTTAAGGGTGTCTAGTTTGTGTCAAAGATTAATAACTCTATGGTCGGTTGCTAACACTTCAAACTATCATGTTAATAATGAATTAACTTTGATATCTAAGATTATAGGAAATGCGTTGTTGGATTGTCTATTTTGTACAATAACCCCAGAATACTCAATAGAAACCTAGTAATTAGTCTATTTGTTAACACTTCATAACACACTCTAAGCTAATTCAAGATTTCTTTTTAACTTGGATGAATCTTTTAATCTTCACAAGTTTAACTTACCCCAGCTTGCCATGTCATATGTTTGCTATAAGAAGGTCTTGAAATTCAATATGAATTCTGTGGTTTGGCTATGTAATCCTTGGTTTAAATTTCGATATCTAGGTTGTAAGTATCTAGCTTTCTTGAATTCGATCATCTTATTGGTAAGTAAGTTAGTTTGTTTCAATTCTTTTTGTGTGGTTGAATTAGCTGGGTTGGGGGAAGTTTCAGAAGCAAACCGAACCTTGATCGTGTTGTCGAAGTTGCAAGTCACTTCCACCAATTCCATGTATGCTTACGTTTTGATTTGAACTCCTAGAAGGGTGGCATAAGGTTTATACATGTTACATTTGCCTATTTTGATATGTGTGTAATAGCCTAATACTGCCTAAGTGTTAAATGTGAAATATAGTGTATTGGTGAACTAGTAAAACCAACTAATTTTGACCTAAAGGTACTAAAAGGTGAAAATGGGGTAAACGGATTCGAATCGCTCTAAAATTTTGTATTATATTATAATTATGAATTAATAACTTACTGGTAAAATTTCATGGCATTTGGACATCATTCAATAGGTTAATTCGAATAAAGACCAGATAAAATTTGTCATTACAAGACATGCGTATCGATTTAGGTCAAGCCGTATCGATACGGCCTTGCATATTTGGACCTAGGAAAATAGTGCATACTGATATGGGTCAAGCTGTATGGATACGGATCTTGGCAGTGAGGTTTAGGAAATTAATTGCATCGGTACGACCTTTAGATGTATCGAAACAGGTCAACCTTGGTTAAAGCGTATCGATACAAGTTTGGATGTATAGATACGAGCTTATCACACCTAGTTCTAGAATTGATAAATTTGGCTTAGCTTACCGATACGGTCCTAAGTGTATCGGTAAGGTGTCTGTTAATTCTGTTAAAATACTTAAACCATAGTTCTAAACACTTTACAAAATAGTCATTAAATCTTAAGAGGGTTAACTTGATGGATAAATGACCTCCATTAATAACAAAATTTTACAGGATAATAATTTATAAGTTTAATTGAAGTCTAGGAAAAGAAAATTTTGATATAGACCCTTAATTTGCAAAATTTACAATTTAGTCCCTAAATTTGAAAAAGTTTAAAATTGACCGCAAATTGAATTAGCTATTAGTAAGTTAATCCGTTAGGTTTTAAAAGTAATTAATAAGACATTCTGAATAAGATTCCAAACTCCAAATAAGTTTTCGGTAATACTTTTCAACTCGATTCTCTACCAAGTCGGGAAGAGGGTGTTACATTTGTGGTATCAGAGCTAGAGTTTAGTCGATTCTAGGACTAAACCGAGGCTTGTCATGAGTATGCATGTTCATATGCCACTTAGGAGTTTATATCCCTGAATTTCAGCTAACACAATTTAATTTCTTCTTTTCGACTAGCTTTAAAAATGTCCACACCTGGGGATAGACGTGATCCAAATGAATCACATCCAGGCTCCTCCTCGACACAGGGAGATAATCTTGGAGCAGGAGTCCAACCAGAACAGGTGGGGTAGAATCACCCACCTAATCTTCCTCTGATGCCTCCCGCTCAGTAGGAGTACTTGATATCTATGGCGGAGATGATTAAGCAGGTGATCATGTCTCGCAGGCAAGAGCAGCCACTGCAACCTGCTAAAGCACCGTATCTATCTCGAGAGGCCTATTGATAAGCTCTGACAATACCCGGTCTACACTTTCACTGGCCAGGATCAAGACAATCCCAAAGTAGCTGAGTACTGGCTGGAAAACACTCTTAAAGTTATGAATGGGCAAATGAAGTGTCCGAATGAACATAAGTTGGAATGTGCTTTGGCACTGATCTCTGAGGAGGATCAGAGTTGGTGGGACACTGTGACACTCACCGTACCTGAGCATAGATTCACATGGGACTTCTTCCTTCAAGAGTTCTGTAAGAAGTACATCAGCGACCATTACCTTGCTAAAAGGCGTAAGAAGTTCCTTCATTTGAGACAAGGAGGATGACCCGTGGAGCAGTATATCCATGACTTATGTAAGTACTTGAGGTATGGTTCAGAGATTATACGCGCTGAGAAGGAGAAGTTTATGGTGTTTATCGATGGCTTATGTGATGAAATTACGTCCTATCTTCACTACTTTGGAGTTGGAGGACTTCCAGAACTTGGTCAATCGGGCGATTGCTACTGAAGCCTCTTAGAAGGCTTGTGAAAGAAAGAAAGGTAACCAATCCCGATCTGATAGAGGTTTCGAGATGATTCTAGATCTCTTAAGCCTTTGAAGAAAGTTAGATAGTGGGACTAGAAGTCTGCCACCTTTCAACAGCTGCCAAGAACGTGATATGTGCCACAATCCAATCTTCAAGAACATTTGTTGCTCATACAGCTTCGGTTGATGGCACGAGTGGTTTTGGGAGAAGATCGTAGATTCCCTTGTGCAATTTTTGTCAGAAGAGACATCCTGGGTAGTGTCGCAGGTAGTCCGGGTCCTGTTATCTTTGTGGTGAATCAGGCCACTTCATGATATAATGTCTGCAGAATCCCAACGCTCCAACCTCTGTGGCTTCTTAGAACAATCCTAATAAGGGAAGATGAGCGAAGCAAGTGCAATCTGGATCAGTAGGAAGACCCCGCAACTCAAACACTCTTGTAGTTGGACGTGACCCTCATACCTCCACTCAGATGTACCATGTTCGAGGTTGAGAGCAGGAAGACGACCCTAATATGATTGTAGGTATGGTGGGATTATGTTATGATCTTGTTTATGCTTTGGTGGATCCTGGTTCTACGCATTCCTTTATTAGTGAATCATTGATCGAGAAGTATGCCTTAGAACCTGAACCGGTCACTTCTGAGATAGTTGTCTCTAACCCTCTAGGAGATAGTGTGGTTGTACGGTTGATCTGTAAAGCTTGCCCTCTGAGGATCCAAGGGATCCTATTTCTGGCCAATTTGATGGCCTTGCCTTTCTACGAGTTCTATCTTATCCTAGGCCTTGAATGGTTAGTTGAACATCAAGCCTGGGTAGATTGTTCGAAAAAGAAGTTGTATCTCTGCAAACTTGGCAAGAAGAGCATAGCCTTGATGAAGACCAAACCTGAGCCTAATAAAGCTATCATGTGTGTTATAGAGTCTAAAGAGGATGCAAATCTCGAAAATGTGTCGATAGTGAAGGAATTTCTTGATGTGCTCCCTGATGAACTTTTGAGACTCCCTCTTACCTGGAAAGTGGAATTCGAAATTGAAGTATAACCCAGGACTACACCAGTCTCCATTGCTCCGTATAGAATGGATCTAATCGAATTAAAAGAGTTAAAGGCCCAAATACAAGATCTTTTGGATAAGGTATTTATCCGACCGAGTTCCTCATTCTGGGGAGTATCGGTCTTGTTTGTCAAGAAGAAAGATGGATCAATGTGACTATGCATTGACTATCGTCAGCTGATTAAAGTAACAATCAAGAATAAGTATCTGTTACTGAGGATCGATGACCTCTTCGATCAGTTGAAGGATACTTCTGTCTTCTCTAAGATAGACCTACGATTCGGATACTATCAAATGCTAGTAAAGGAGTCTAATGTTCCAAAGACTACCTTTTGAACTTGATACGACCACTATGAGTTCTTGGTAATGCATTTTGGGCTTACCAATGCACCTACAGCCTTCATAGACCTGATGAACCGTGTGTTCTGGCCCTATCTAGATAAATTCGTGGTTGTGTTCATAGATGACATCCTGATCTATTCCAAGGACACTGCCACTCATGAAGAACATCTCTAGATTGTGCTTCAGACTCTCCGAGAGAAAAACTGTATGCTAAGTTTATTAAATGCGAATTCTGGCTACCTGAAGTATCCTTCTTGTGTCATGTGATTTCTTCTGCGGGAATTCAGGTGGACCCGAAGAAGATTTAAGCGGTTCTTGATTGGATCCTTCTGAAGAATGATGGAGAATTACGTAGCTTTCTAGGCCTTGACAAAGCTTCTCCGTAAAGAAACTCCCTTTGTTTGGAGAATGGAACAACAAAGGAGTTTTGATCAGCTTAAGCAAGTCCTAACACATGCCTCAATTTTAGTGCAACCCGAGTCAAGCAAGGACTTCACCGCATACAATGATGCATCCCACCTTGGATTAGGTTGTGTACTTATGTAAGAAGTAAAGTCATTGCTTATGCCTCACGCCAGCTTAAACCACACGAGCTAAACTGCCTGACACATGATTTGGAGTTAGTTGTTGTTGTGTTTGCCTTAAAGATTTTGAGGCACTATCTTTACTGTGAGAAGTGTTACTTGTACACTGATCATAAAAGCTTGAAGTACCTTCTGACTCAGAAAGAGTTCAATCTATGTCAACGCCGGTGGATAGAACTTTTGAAGGATTATGATTTGGTCATTGATTACCATCCGGTAAGGTCAATGTTGTGGCTGACGCTCTTAGTCGGAAGCCCACTCCCTCCCCGAGATGTTTGAATGCTCACTTCCGGCTCAAGAAGCGTGGCAAACTATTAGCTGAATTGAGAGTTCAGTCAACTATCATGTCTCGAATTAGAGCGCCAGGAATCTGATGAGGAGTTGTAAACTCTCATTGCTAAGATCAAGGATAAGACAGATCCTGACTTTGCTATAAATTCTGAAGGTTTATTCTGTTTTTGAAATCGTATTTGTGTCCTTAACGATGATGATCTTTGGAACTAGATTTTGAGGGAAGCTTATTCGAGTCATTTCTCTGTTCATCCTGGAGCTATCAAGATGTATAAAGACTTGAAAGAGTTGTATTGGTGGTCTGGTGTGAAAGGTGAGATCACAGAATTTGTGGCTATGTGTTTGACCTGCCAGCGGGTTAAAGCCAAGCACAAGGTGCCTACTGGTCTCTTGCAACCTATCGAGCTTCCACAAAGGAAATGGGAACATATTATGATGGATTTCGTAAGCGGTCTACCATTGACACGGAAGAAAAATGATGTTGTATGGGTCATTATAGATCGATTAACCAAGTCTGCTCATTTTCTTTCGGTAAGAATGGACTTCGGCTTGCCTAGACTCGCTGAGTTGTACATTCACGAAGTCATCCATCTACACAGAGTTCCTGTATCCGTCATCTCTGACCGCAATCCACGTTTTGCTTCCAAATTTTGGAGAACCCTACACGAAGCTTAGGGAACTCAAGTGCACCTAAGAACCACCTTCCACCCTCAAACTGATGGTCAATCTGAAAGGGTTATTCAGGTAACCTTATGTCATTTCTATTCATGTGTATAATTATTTCGTATCCATCCTGATTCTTCCTTGTAGATCCTATAAGATATGCTAAGAGCCTGTGTTATCGACTTCGGGAATACAAGGGAAAAGTCTCTACCCTTGGTAGAGTTCGCGTACAACAATAGTTATCAAGCTTCGATTCAAATGGCCCCTTATGAAGCTTTGTATGGAAGAAGATGTAGAACTCCTCTTTGTCGGACCGAGCTTGGCGAAGGCAAAGTGTTAGGTCCTGACTTACTTCGTGAAACTGAAGAAAAGGTAACTGTTATTCGTGACCAGCTCAAGGCGGCGTTCAACCGTTAGAAAGCTTATGTTGATTTGAAAAGAAGAAACATTCAGTATGATGTGGGTGAGAAAGCCTTCCTTACGGTATCGCCGTGATATAAGGTCCTGTATTTTGGCAAAAAGGGGAAGCTCAGTCTCCGTTTCATTGGCCCGTTCGAAGTGATCGAGCGAGTTGGACCTATTGCTTACTGATTAGCTCTTCTCGAAGAGTTAAGTCGTATACATAATGTCTTCCACGTATCTATGCTACAAAAGTACTGATCTGATCCTTCTCATGTGATCGAATCAGAATCCGTGGAAATCCACTCTAATTTGACATACGACGAGGAACCTGTGCATATCCTCGTACGAAGGTTTTGTTGAAAACAATAAATATTTGGAGTCACCACTGCCCACTTGGGTAAGGAAGGTCGGACACCATAAAATCAGAGATTCGTTTAGAAAGGTTTGGGATTTGGTTACGTATGGGGAAGGATTAGCACCGCCATCATGCCCGAAAATCGGTACCACAATATTTGTAGCTTTTAAAATAATGGAAATTGTTGAAAATTAGATTGAATTTAATTAAGCGTGCTCAATTGAAAATTGACCTTAGTTGGACAGGCTTTATCAAATCGGTAGGTTGAAGTTAATAGGACATTTAATTAATAAGGTTGACGATAAATCGGACCATAGATTAAACCGACATCATATAAGACTGACTGTCGTGTTCACTTATGGTTTGAATCCCGTATATCACCTTTATGCATGATGCAAGTATTTAAGATATAATGTTATGGTTTGTCAATTTTTAATTATCACTTACCTTTGGACGGTAATGATTAATTCAAATATTTGGTCAACATCCTTTAAGCTTGGACTATTGCAACACAAATATCGGAATTAATATATACCTCCCTTTTTATGATTTAAATTAATTAATTCAAAATAAACGAGTCTCATGAATGACAATTAATACGGATGTCAAATAAGGGCTTAAAAATAAACACACAAAAAACCCACCAAAGCCCTAACCTGAAAGGCCCAAGTTATGAAAAATCAATTAGTGATCTATTCATTAACCAAATGAGTCTAATATTAACCCTAAATTAATTAACCCTGAGACTAGAAAACCTAACAATTTATGAATTATCTTATACCATGATGATTAATTTGATTAATTTTGAACTAGTATCCCAATGAGCCCAGAATACTATTAAAATGAATCAAGTTAATTAATAATAATTTTAAAACAAATGTCCATCTAATTATGATGCCAATTTTATCCCAAGGGTAATTAAGAGACATTCAACCAATTTAATGAATTTGACATTTATCCCAATAAGCCAAGGGTAAATTCAAAATCACTAAATTAATTCGAAACTTAACTCTAACTACAGCTCTAAAAAAACTAACCCTAAAATTAACTTAATTAACTAAAGATTATACCCCTATAAGACAAGCGCACACTTTAAATTAATTAGATTAATTTTGCCTTAATATAATTTATAAGATTAACCTAACAAGCCAAAAACCCATCAAGCACCATAAGCCCTAAACCACATAAACCATGTACATACTAAAAAACCACGCATATGTATATACCAAAAAAACTTTTACTATATAATATATATATATATATAGAACATATACTATATGTATATATTTAAAACTATAGTATACGTGTTAAAAACTATGTATTATATACGTTGTAAAAACCCTATTATATATATTATAAGAACCTTATACTATAAAGACGTATATTACATATTAAAAACTATACATTATATTTTATTATAAAAACTATACTATATATACCATATATTAAATATTATATAAAAACATATATTACATGAAAAATCATATGCTATACAATAAAACTATATATTACAAGAACAATATATATATATAACCATGTGTTATTTATATGATATGTTATAAGTACTATGAAAAACACATGTTACATACAAAAATACATGCCACAAGTTACATCACACATCACATACATGTCACATTTGCATTCGACATACACTTATCATCATAAAACTGAAATTAATGACTAAAATAAAAAGAAACTGAAATACAGTGCAAAATTTAAACAAGGCATAAAAGAAAGGGAAAAACAACAAGCGTTTTGAAAAACGGCAAACTACGGCCGAGATTTCCAAAGGTGGAAGGACTGCGACCGTAATTAAAAATAGCGGTGATTTTAAAAAAACCATTTTTATTTTAAAAGACCTATAAAAACCTATTTTTAGCCAAAAACGACAAAATCTAAGAAAAAAATGAGCCTCTCTCTCACCCTCTCTCAACCTTCTATAGCCAGGGATGAACGTCGTCGTGGCGTTCATCTTCAAACCTAGAAACTGCCCCTATTTCTAGAATCCAGCGAGTCCCCGCCACGTCAGTCGTCGTTCGCCAGTGGCCAGCGAACCAAAAACAAGCCAAAACGACTTCCCCTTTTCCTTAATCCCCAAATCTAACTTTTGTTTCACAAAAACACCTCGATTTACCCAAATCTAGGAAAGCCACAATGAAATCTCCCCTTTTTAGAACAAACAAGTCTGACTCCTCTCACACTTTTAAAAAACCTTGGCCCTCAACCAACTCACCCCGCTTGGTTCGAAGAGAACCCTAAGGGCTTATCGTCGGTGTAGACAGATCAAGACGGCACCAGAGAGAACCGACGGTCGCTAAGGTAAAAGACTCAAAACTTTAATCTAGTTTTACATCCTTGAAATGGAATGAAGAGAGGAGAAATACCTCTGGAAAATGCTTCATTTCTTGTATTGCTATCTGAATCCTCCCCGTCTTGATGCTTAGGGTTACAAATAGTTTGGGTTCGGTTTTTATAACCAAAATTACATGATTTTCACAAGATCAAGATTAATATCCTATTGGTTACCTATTTTCTCTTGTTTTTATTCATATGCAGCTCTAGAATGGCCGGTTTGCCTCTAAAATTCTTGGTATTTTTGCGCATACTTGTCCTTTCTGACATTCTTGCTTCCTTTCATATCATGGCCAAACGCGAGGAGAGAAAGGGGGGACTAGAGAGCTGCTGGCAGACGCCAAAGTGGAAGTTGAACAGATCTGACGGTACCAAGGGCTATGCTCGATGCGGTACCAAGGCAGAAGATGGCCAGCTAGGTTTTCATCCATCAGTGCGATATGGACCGTCAGATCTAGAACAGATCTAACGGTTGATAGCTGGCTATGCAAAAGTGGAAAACAAGTCATTGGATTAGGGTTTTGATTTTACTTAAGTTAGGCCCAAAACGAGCCATGTGTAATTTTATTTTTGTTTGGGCTTAATAATATGTAATTTTTTGGGTTTTTTAATAATGTAAATAAACTTTATATATATGGATTTGGGCCTTTTATTTAATAAGGTGTATATTTTTGTAATATATATTCTTGGGTTTTTATTATTTATTGGGCTGCTGATTAATTATATATATTTGGGCTTTTGTTTAATATTAGCTTAACAATCTTTTGGCTTTCTAATTTTTAGTACCAATAATAATAATGATCGATAATAATAATACATATAACATCTAATAAGGTTAATAGTATTTTGGGGGTTTTATAATTGGATAACAACATAGCAAATTGTCATAAAAAGATAATTAATAGCAATATATATATATATATACCAATAGTATAATATAAGACTATTAATACATAACTAGTAACATTTTTTTGTGTTTAGGTTTTAATCATACATGCCTAATAAAATAGGTAAAGTAAGGCCCTTTAATATAAAATGGGTTAAAACCCCGGACAAAATTAGTGATTACAGCTGCCCCCATTTGCTCATCCTTGTGGAACAAGAATAAAGCAAAGACCATAAGCACTAATTTTTTCTCACTTCCTTGTTTGAAGATTCCGAGATGCGAGTTCCTCCTATATAGAACTTGTTTACCCTTCTTCTTCCTGAAATCTGGAGCTATGAGTTTTTTTCTATAAAACTCTTCACTCTGAAGTCCTTGAGCTACGGGTTCTTCCTCTATAGAATCGTTCGCCCTTTTTTCTTTTCTGAAATCCAGAGCTACAAATTTCTTCTCTATAAAAATATTCACTCTGAAGTCCTTGAGCTGCAGGTATCTGCCTCTTTTGCTCTAAAATCCTGATGCGGCGAGTTTGAAATCTTTCGTCTAAGATCTTTAAACTTCGAGTATCTGCCTCCTTTGCTCTGAAAATCCTAGTGCGGCGAGTTTGAAATCCTTCGCCTGAAATCTTTAAGCTTCAAGTACCTGCCTCCTTTGCTTTGAGATCCTGATACGGCAAGTTTGAAATCCTACGCCTAAAATCCTTCTTGGGCTCTCACTTTGTCGCTTAATCCTCTTCTTAAAAGGTTTCCGATCTATTTTTTTAGATATTTTTGGAAAGAGATGAAAAAGCAATGATGATATGAATTAGCATGCCCCTAACCTAGGGATGTCTAACTAGATATTATGCATGAGAAATGGGATCTAAACATTGCTCCGACACTTTAACTTCCATGTTTAATCTTCCTTGGTCTTCTTTGCTTCTTTAATCTTTAATGGTATTTTATCTCATATTTGGGTTCAACCATCAGTCTTCTCCTTTTTTGAATTTCTGCTCTAAAGCACCTCTTCAGGTTTTTACTTTAGATCTGTTTTCTCTTAAAGCACCATTTTTAGGTTTTCACTTTAGAGGTTTCTCTTCTTTCTTTCTTTCTTTTCTCTTTTTCTTATTCTTTTTTTTTCTTTTTTCTATTTTTTCTTTTTCTTTTTTCTTACTTATTCTTTTTGTTTTTTCCTTTTCCTTTTTGGGTGTCCTTTTGTGTATTTACCTCTATCCTCTTGGATTTTAACGCGAGTGACAATTGGCGTCTTTTCTTGGTGGATCTTGCCAACTTCGCCTCAAATATCTTCTTGCCTTGACTTCGGCAAGCTCTTTTCTTATCTGAGAACATCATTGCACTTAATAGGTTAAATCATAATAATGCCAAGAAATCTTTTGCTTTTCGTGAATCTATATCAACCTACTTGTAGAACGCTTGTAGAAAGAGTAGGAGAAGGCACAAGACAATACTTCATTAATATTTTGAAAGTTTGGAGTGATTTACAAAGGTCATGGCAAACATGAAAGGGAAGAAGACAAAATATGATGTAATGTCTTAATCATCCACTGTATGAATGATATGAGAACCCATGAACCCATCGACCGAAGTGGATCCCTCGCCAAAAGTACTTCACTAAAATTCTTGACCCCCAAGAAGGTCTATTTGTCGGATGCCCAACCCTTAGAGATTATATGAACCACCCTGTTCGGGTTTTCAACTCAAATCCTCCTTTGGTTTCAAGACACCCTTTTTGGGTTTTCATCTTGAACCCTCCTTTTTGTTTCTTCTTCTTCTTCTTTTCTCTTTTTTCCTTTTTTGTCTTCATGCATAGTACTTTTTTACTGAATCTGGGTTGATTGGATTGTTCAACACCTTACCGTCCATCTCCGTTAAGATCAATGCTCCTCCGGAAAAAGCCTTTTTGACAATATAAGGTCCTTCCCAATTAGGCATCCACTTTCCATGGGAATCTCTTTGAGTTGGAAAGATTCTTTTAAGTATTAGATCTCCCTCTCAGAATTCTCTTGGACGAACCTTCTTATCATAATCTCATATCATCCTTTTTTGATACATCTGACCATGACAAATGGCTTTCAGTCTTTTCTCCTCAATGAGATTCAACTGGTCAAATCGAGCTTGCACCCACTCGGCTTCATCTATTCTTGCCTCATTTAAAATTTGAAGCGATGGAATCTCTACTTCAATAGGTAGCACTATCTTTGTGCCATAGACCAATGGGTATGGTGTTGCCCCCGTTGAGGTACGTATAGACGTTCGGTAAGCAAATAGAGCACATGGCAGCTTTTCATGCCAATCCTTGAAGGTGATTGTGGTCTTTGATATGATCTTCTTGATATTTTTTTTATCTGCTTCTACCGCTCCGTTCATCTTGGGACGATATGTAGTGGAATTATGGTGTGTTATTTTGAATTGCTCTCACACTTCGGCTATCATCTTGTTATTTAAATTGGTAGCATTATCGGTGATGATCCTTTCTAGCAGACCATAGCGATATATGATTTCTTTCTTTAAGAACTTGCAAACTGTAGCCTTTGTGATGCTAGCATACGAAGCGGTCTCTACCCACTTGGTGAAGTAATGAATGGCTACCAAGATGAATTGATGCCCATTAGAAGCCTTTGGGTAAATTTGACCAATAGCGTCCATGCCCCAAGCGACAAAAGGTCATGGTGAATTCATGGTGTGAAGTGGCATTGGTGGGC
Source organism: Hibiscus mutabilis (assembly GCA_019671005.1). NCBI lineage: Eukaryota > Viridiplantae > Streptophyta > Magnoliopsida > Malvales > Malvaceae > Hibiscus > Hibiscus mutabilis. Next base: position 51,619,650 of record CM033717.1, on the reverse strand, counting down.
AGTGTATCTTATCGGCATAGATTTGACATCTATGCATTTTTTCACGTAACTGATGCAATCTCCCACCATAGTTGACCAGAAATAACCATATCTCATGATTTTTCTAGCCATTGAGAATCCACTGGCTTAGGTCCCGTACGACCCTCCGTGGACTTCTGTCAAAATGGTTTCGGCCTCTCGAGCATCGACACACCTCAACAACATCTGGTCTTGGCTCCTTTTGTACAAAACCTCCCCATCTAGAACGTATCATGCCCCCATTCTTCTAATGGTTCTTTTATCATTCTCATTGGCCTCTTTAGGTTACATTTGGAACTTGATATACTGAAGGATATCATAGTACCATGGGTTAACATCCACTTCTTCTTCCAAATTATAGCAATAAGCCAGTATTTCGAATATTTGCATCTCGATTGGCTTTATTTTGGCTTCAAAACTTGCTTCAAACATTGCGGCCAATGTCACCAAAGCGTCTGTCATTTGATTATCTTCCCTCGGGAGATAGGTGAAGCTGATTTTTCAAAGTTTCTAGCTAACTCTTGGATCAAGTCATAATACTTGACCAACTTCGGATCTCTTGTTTCCCACTCTTTCTTAAGCTTGTAAATTACCAAAGAGGAATCTCCAAAAACTTAGAGCACCTTGACTTTCCTTTTAATGGCAGCATATAAACCCATAACACAAGCCTCATACTATGCTATGTTGTTTGTGCAAAAGAATTCTAATCTACTGGTGAAGGGATAGTAGAATTTTTTGGAGAGATTAACACTGCCCCAATTCCATGGCCTAAGGCATTAGATGCTCCGTCGAAATAGAGCTTCCACAACTCATTCTCTGAAGTATTCTCTTGGATAGTTATGCACATCAAATCTTCATCTGGAAAATTAAAGTTCAAAGACTCATAGTCATCTGAAGCACGGCTTGCCAGAAAATCCGCTATAGCATTCCCTTTTACCGCCTTTTAACTCACATATAGTATGTAAAATTCAGACAACAACATTTGCCAACGAGCCAACCTTCCATTTAGTGTTGGTACTTCCATTAAGAATTTTAACGGATCCAATTTGGATATCAACCAAGTAGTATGATACAACATGTATTGCCTGAGCCTTTTGGTAGCCCATACCAGAGCACAACATAATTTTTGAATCGGTGAATATCGCGTTTCACAATCGGTAAACTTCTTGCTCAAATATTAGATCACTTACTATTTCTTCCTGGGCTCATCATGTTGCCCCAAAACACAGCCCATCGAATTCTCAAAGACTGTCAAGTACAAGATCAATGGTCTATTTGGTACCGGTGCTATCAGAATTGGAGCATTAGTCAAATACTCCTTGATCTTGTCTAGAGCCTTTTGGCACTCTTCATCCCACACCCCCGGGTTGTTCTTTCAAAGCAATCTAAAGACAGGTTCACATTTGTCGGTTAACTAAAAAATGAATCGAGATATATAATTTAATCTTCCCAAGAAACCTCAAACTTCTTTTTGGGTCTGGGTGGTAGGAGGTTTGGGATAGCTTTTACTTTGTCGGGGTTAATCTCGATTCCCTTTCAGCTAACCATAAAGCCTAAGAGCTTACCGGATGTGACGGCAAAGGTGCACTTCGCTGGGTTGATCTTTAGTTGATACTTTCTCAATCTTTGGAAGAGCTTCCTCAGGTTTTGAATATGCTCATCTTTCGTTCAAGACTTGGCAATCATGTCATCTACATATACCTCAATCCCCTTATGTATCATGTCGTGGAAAAGGGTTACCATAGCTCTTTGATAGGTTGCTCTGGCATTCTTTAATCCGAAAGGCATCACCTTATAATAGAATGTTCCCCACTCAGTCACAAATGTAGTTTTCTCTATGTCATCAAGATGCATTTTGATTTGGTTGTATCCTGAGAATCTATCCATGAAAGAGAACCACGAGTGTCCCGCGGTATTATCGACCAAAGTGTTAATATGAGGCAAAGTGAAATTATCCTTGGGCTTGCCTTATTTAGGTCTCTATAATCTAAGCAAATGTGAACCTTTCCATCTTTCTTGGGAATAGGGACTATGTTCGCCACCCATTCCGAGTACTTGACGACTTTCAAGAAACCAGCCTCATACTACTTTTTTACTTCTTCTCGGATCTTCAACAACATTTCTGCTCTCATTCTTCTTAGCTTTTGTTAGAGTGGTTTACATTCTGTCTTGATTGGTAGCTTATGCATCACAATATCCGTGTCTAACCCTGGCATGTCTTGATAAGTCCGCGCAAAAACATCCTTGAATTCTAGCAGCAATTCATGCCTGGTTTTAGATGAGAAAGCGATGCTAATTTTCACCTACTTTCTTTCTTCATTCGTCCCCAAATTGAGTATCTCCAGCTCTTCTTGATGAGGCAAGATTTATTTGTCCTCACTTTCTATTAACGTGAGTAATTCATTCGGGACCTTAGCTTCTATCTCATTATCCCCTTCCTCTATTTCAGCCAAGTACGAGGATTACTCAAAATCTACCTCGGGATTAGATTCAGAATCATTCATACAGTTAACAATATGGACCCTGAAACAATTTTGAAATGAATATGTATTGGGAAGAATATTATTACGAATGAATGAAAATAATAGATATAAATGTAATAAAAGAATGCGATAAATGTGATGTTTGCCATTTGAGAAAAAGTGGAAAGCATATGTTTCATTGAATTGAAAAGTAAGCAAGTTAATATAGAAGCCCTTTACAAAATATCCCTATTGCTCGTGGGTAAAAGCGAATAGGGTTGGTTTGAGCATTACTCTGATTCAATCCTAGAAACTACAGGTAAGTTCACACTGGTCCAATTGTTCAGCGTCTCCCAGGGAAGCAAGGGCGGATTGTGGTCAAGAATCGACCACTCTTACCATCTTCAGTTATTACATTATCATCCATTACCTATAACACCTCACTGAACTTTTCCTCCTCACTGAGCTTGGCACCCTCTAGACTAGCCTCGTGTAGCTTTTATCCCACGTTGATTATCTCGCCAGACACAAAAATATTCTTTATGTCGGGATAAGTCATAGGCTCCCACGAGATGTCCTCACCCTTAAATATGGCCTTCCTTTGTTCCCTCTCTTCTTCCATTCTAACTTTCTTTGCTGAAAATTGGGTTTATGGCTGAGCCGAATCGATCTTTCTTGTCGATGACAATCTTAGCGCACATGACCCTTGTAAGTTCCTTCCGAGTCCTTTACCTTTCTTAGCTCCTCATCCCAAAGTTTTCCAGACCGTCATTTTGGTGCAATTTGATAGTCTAGGGCATGGGATCTTGCTTCCTTCTGCCACAAAGGTAGCATTCACAAATCCCAAGGCCCTAAAGGAGCATTCAACAGCATCCTTCTCGGTTTAGATGTAAGGAGCGTCGGTGGTTATGGAAAAAATGATGTCTTGTTCATCTCCCATACTCACCAACTTCCCATCGATAACAAATTTTAGTTTCTAGTGTAGTGATGAAGGAACGGCCCCGGCTGAGTGAACCCATGGCCTCCCTAACAAACAATTGTAAGTCAGTCGAATGTCCATTACTACGAACTCAACGACATACTCAGTAGCAATTAGCAATGGTATCTTAATCTTCCTAATGACGTCCCTTTGATTGCCATCAAATGCCCTAACAAAGTTCTGACATGGCTTCATATGCGAACTATCTATTGGTAACCTTTGCAAAGTCGCCATTGGCAGTACATTCAAAGTGGACCCGTTGTCGATAAGTACTCCTGGCAAGACATACCCTTTTGCAAGAATAACATAAATTATTTGTGAAAAAGAGGGAAAAGAGATTTTCAAAGAAAAAGAAAAAAAAAGTGAAAGTAAAAAAGAATTTCAAAAAGAAGATAACAGTGAAAAGAATGAGTTTGACAATAAATTATTTGTGCAAAAGAGAAAGAGAGTCGGATTTCATTTTGCACTAACAAATTTAACCATTCTTCTTTTATTCTTGATTTTTCATTGTCACAAGATTGTGGAGCGATAAATTTAAGAGAAATTCGATGTTACCGGTGTTTGGAAAGAGGACACATCCTGAGCCAATGTCCTAACCATAGCACCATAATTCCTAAAGGAAAATGAAGATTTGTCACCAATGATGATTCTGAAAAAGAGTTCATAGAAGAAACAAGTAAGTTTGATCATCCCTTGTTTACTTGCACCACTAATGATAAAATTGTTTCTAGTGTAAGTAAAGGCGAAGGAGAAATTACATCCGTGGATGTTTTGGAGGACAAAGAGGCAAATAAGATTGCATTTTCTACTGAAAGAGATTTTTCAAAACTCAATCAATCCATGATTGTTTGCATCACACATGAGACTTTGGTGGATCAAATTGAAGTGCCATCAAAGGATATTCAACCTTTCAAATTGGAGTGGTTGATCGATGGAGAAATTTTTTTCTAAGGCCCTGGCAAGAAACTAGTCAGATCTTGTTTGATAAAATCTACATCAAATGTCCAGTTTTGTTCAATGGAATGTTGATTGTTCAAATTGTCAAGGCCATGAAACAAGAGCAAGACGCCTCATTTCAACTAAAGAAAGTTGGAAAGCCACCACGAGGAGTTCAAAAAAACTTATCTATCTATGGAAAGGACTTCTTTTTACTTATGATGAAGAATATTTTCCCAATGATGTTTGTAATTTGGGGATGAACCATTCTCAAGGGCGAGGAACTAAATTGAAGTATTCTACCTATGGCAAAGAGTCTTTCTTGTTTTCTAATGAAGTTCGTTCTTTTATCGATATTTTTGATTCGAGGACGATTCGCCTTAAAGAGGGAGGGAATGACGTGAGCACGGCCACGCGCCTTACATTATTTTATGTAACCTTTTTGAGACCGTTTGATCGAGGCAAGTTGTTTACATTCGAGAAGCTTCAAGAAGCTTATTCAAGCTTAATCTGGGATGTTCAAACAAAGGTCAGATTTATGAAGGTTTATTTCAACCCAAAGGAAGAACCTTCACCAACATCGAAGATCTTCAAGGCTAATTCTAAGGGAGTTCTTCCTTATTCCATCTTTTACTTGTGCATGAATTTGCATGAGTATTATTGGTTTGCATCATAAATTATATGAATAAATAAGCATGCTACTTCATTCAAAGCATGTACTTCATTTAGCAATTAGAACATTTAAGCATGTTAGTTTATTTAATGCAAGTTAGTCATTTAAAGCATGTTTGTTTATGTTTGTGAGTTCATTTAGGGTGTTAGTTTCACTTAATTAAATTATTCCATTCTATGCAACTAGTTTTATTAATTAAACTAGCTCATTAGAACTAGTTTGGAATTTGCTTTCTTTTTAATAAACAAGTTGTTGTCTAATGGATGTCTAATGTGTTAGGGAATTCATTTGGGCAAATGGCTGATCATTTTCTTCAAGAATGACAAAGCATTTACCACCAATTTAAGGCACTTAAAGACACTTGAAAGAGGATGATCGGTTTCATCTAGGAATTCAAGGCATGAATTAAAAACAACACTTAAAGAATGAATTCAAGGAGTCTCATACTTTTAGACAACTTGTCCACCATTTTAGGATGGGATCCAGGCAGATCTAGGTTTGGAAGTCTTCTTCAAATTTATTCCCCTACTTCTTAGCTTTCCAACACATTTTTAATTACCTCAATCCGATATCGGGAGCTTGAGATGTGATAGTTTTACCGAAGATAGTGCATTACGGGAAATTCATGCATGGGAGACAATCAATTAAAGTCCATCATTATCAACCATTTGGAGAGGCTTTTCAAATTCTACAAGTAAGACAAGCCTTAAAATATATCTTTATCACTCAATTGAAGGCCTCCATTATTCATATAATCAAGACATTCAAGTTATTCTTTATCATCTTTTTAGAGGCTTTTCATATTCTACAAGGAGACATGTAATGAAGGCCATCTTTATGTCATTCAAGAAGGATGAATGGCTTATAGATGAGCATGGAATAGGAAGAGACACTCCCCTTTTGGAAGGCAATGCGTCTACAGACATCAAGTGTCCACATTCATTCCCCTTTCTTTCATGAGTGAGCCAACCAAAGAAGCCCAAGAGTCATCCACCCGTTTGGACAAAATTTTGTCTCCATTTAGCCTCAAAAGTGTCTAAATTCATCCTAGACTATTTAGAATATTCAGCCACTAAAGGAGATAAGAAGAAACAAAGCATTCAAGATCATTCAACGCCATTTTGATGCAGCACTCATATCCTTTGTGAGACCTTTCATATCCAGCCTATGAACACTATAAATATGCCCCTTTTTCTTTCATTTGTAATCGGAATTTGATATATAAAAATCCTCTTTGAGAGTTACTTTCTTTCTAGTTCTTTTGAAGAACTTTATCAGCTTCAAGTTTGTCTTGTGGTCTTCGTCCATTCATTTCTTTATAGTGTTGGTTCCTAGCTTTTCTATAGCTAGTGGATCACGTTCCACCCCCTATCACTTTGATTCCATCGTTTTATATTGATGGTTCCTAGTTCATATAACTAGAGGGTCACAATCCATTTATCCTTACACCTATATCTTTCTTAGTCGTATTTCCTTCATATACCTTAATTTCCCTCATTAGCCATTCATATCATAACCGCAGTTGCCTCGGCAACTAATTTGCCACAGCAACTTCATATCCAACTTGCCACGGTAACCAACTTGCCACGACAATCCACTTACCATGGAAGCTAACTTGCCTCGGCAAATGATATTCAAGTTCTTACTCGAATCACGATCGGGCAACAACATATATAATTCAGAATTCTTAACTGGGATCATATCACTCAAGATCCAAACAATCTTTTCTCTTTCCTCGGACTCATCGTCCATGCAGTCATGAAGCTCGGCAGCATCTTCCGCTAGAAACTGTGTCTTCTGCGCTACCTCAAACATTTGAGTTTTCATTGTGCCAATTCCTACTCTTGCCTCCAAATAGTGTAAGCGGTGAACTGTAGTTGCTCCAAAGTTGGCCTCTGATACACTTGGACTGCTCCCCTAAAGCTTGTTAAATGGTCTTTGAGTCGCTGAACCTCGGCTTCCAAATCTTCGACACGAACCTTCAAATCCTGATTCTCTGAGCTACTGGCTTTAATCTTGCTGGTTGAACCCTTGTGCTTGAAGAGAGACATTTCCAAGACTTTTACTTGCTCTCTCAATGCTTTGTTTTGGCGTCACTCTTTCTCAAGCTGCCTTGAGTGAGAAGTTCGTAGGTTCTCCATTTCCTGTGTCAAAGCAAGTACTTGATCCTTGTGTTTGTAACACTTTCTCCTGTAATTCTCGGTTCTTGGCTTCTCCTCTTTGAGTTGGAGTTCCAACCCTTCATTCGATCCATCATTCATGCTTCTCTTGCTCTTGTTTAGCCTTTCTAGTTTTTAAGTCTCCTTCTTTTCCAACTTAAGTTCGAGTTCCAACTCCTCTTTCTTTCTTTGTAGACCTTTAACCACCCCTTCAAACTATGTCTTTTCCAGCTCGAAGTCGAACCTCTCTTGGTTGGCTTTCTCTTCAAGATTGGCATAACTTTTTTGTTCTTCTTCAAGCTGCTTCCTCATTAAATCAGCCTCAGTAGAAGCATAGACAATCTTTCCTCCACTGACCTCTTGCCATCGGGGTTCAATTTGGGAACATTGTCGTTGACTCGATTAAACTTCCACTCTTCATGCTCGAGGGTGACCATTTAAGGAGCATTCATAATCCTGACACGCCTTGTGTCGTTCAAAGTTGATGAAGCATTATACACCACCCCCTTGTAGCCTTTCCCTTTCTTGTAGTCCATGTTGAACTCGTTCAATCCTTTTGTGGCTGGCACAAATTGCTTCGAACCATACTGTCTCAAGACCAAAAGGGGTGCATAAGCTATGTGTCCCCAAAGACCAATTAGTGGTACCCAAGAGTGCTCCCTGCATCTATAGAGGTATTTTCCTTGCTGACAGCCACGGAGCCCTCCAAACTAAGTCTTCCTCCTTTAGATTTTGGAGAATGTCTAACCAAACCTCCTCGGATCTTCTCGTCGGCCAATCCCCTTTTCGCATGAATTCCTCCAAAGGTGAGAACTTGCCGTCATAAATAGGCCTTGTGAAGTTGACATCAGACCAAAGATGACTGTAAAACCAAATGGTCAAAAGCTGTGGGCATCCCCGAAAGTGACCCCCACTGTGTTCTCTATAAAACCTCGAGGACCGAAAAGTCTCCAACAGAATTACGGGTACCGGATTGGTATCGTTACCCAGACGATCAAACAAATCCAAAACTAATGGGTCGATAAGACATAATGCATTAGGAAACAACACCAAACCATAGATCAAAAGTGTAATTAGGTCCCACTGAACTCGACCCACAGGATGTACCGAAGCTAAGGCTAGAATTCCTTCCCACTTGAGATATTCCTTATTCCAAGTTGTAACTTGATTGTCGACCCAAGATGGCAAAGTATCCGAAAACCTATCGAGCTTGGCCCGAAAAGATTTATTCTTGTTTGGTTTAGAGTAGACTTGGTTCTCATTGATCTTCTTGCAATTCACGAGGGCTTGATACTCCTCAATTGTTGGGGTTAAATCGAAGTTGCCAATTGTGAAACAGTTGTATGCTGGATTCCAAAACCCTACCAAGGCTTGAAGCAGTGATTGGTCGACCTGAACATCTAACAATTATGCAATGTGGCCATACTCATCTTTGAAAGCATTTCTTGTCTCAGAATCCCAACCATTCCATATTGGCCTCAATTCGGATACATCATTAAGTTCCGTGTTCATGAAAGTTTCGGCTGACATCGCTGACCTAAACCCAGCAGAAATATTATCCCCATCATGAAGTTGCTCTCCTTCTGTCCATACTTGCACATCGAAATTCTTCTCGTTATTGCTACGGATCAAATATCCCATTGACCTAGCCTTTAATTTCAGACTATTTCCTGACTCAATGTGCTCTATATGATATGACAAGATATGCAAAATAAAAGGTAGAAAAAAAGAGCAGAAAACAAAAGGAGTGTTAGTTAGTTAGTTAAAGGATAAACAATAAATTCGGAAATGAGAAAAGATAAACGCAAACAAAACAAATAAGCAAAAGACAAACACATAAAGAAAAACCCTAACCACATGAATTCTAATTCGCTATGGTTATCCGCATGGCTCTAATCGGGGTAGGCTTCCTAGATTTTCACGCATGGGTTCGGTTCTAATTAAGGGTACCCGAACCTATCTTATTTCCTACTAGGGTAACAAGAACCCTAATTTTGTTCCATTACAAGCTTGCAAATTGGATTAGATTCAAGGGAAAGCACTACCTAGTGACGTGGAGGGTTGCTCACGTGTCAAAGGCATGGATTCCGAAAGTGAATTATTGACCCCTGGACGTGGGTATGTGGCGTTTCACTCCCACTTAATGGATGGACCTCGGGCATAAAGCTTGATGAACATGATGCAACACATGTCGGTGATTCCTTATAAATTAAATGAGAAATTAATTCAAAAGCCCCCAACTATCAAAGTTCGTGCAATCAATGTCACATTTTTAAGAAAGAATCGACCTTACTAAAGTCAATTAAAATTTCAACAATTTCCATCATTAAAGCAATAAATATTTTCTTAGCTTAACTCTCTTTTTGTTTTGTAAAAACAAAAAAAAATCCTCAGCAGAGTCGCCAAGCTGTAGTGATATTTTTTCCTTTAAAAATTTAAACTGTAGGGGTATCCCCATATTTTCTGAAAATTTTGTCTACGGGGGAATTTCTTTTGAAAAATCTTGTTATGTTGAAAACAATAAATATTTGGAGTCGCCACCGGCCACTTAGGTAAGGTAGGCCGGACACCATAAAACCAGAGATTCATTTTGAAAGGGTTCAAGAGTTGGTTACAAATGGGGAAGGATTAGCACCCGCATCACACCCGGAAATCGGTACCACAATATTTGTTGTTTTTAAAAGGATGGGAATTGTTGGAAATTAGATTCAATTTAATTAAGCATGCTTAATTGAAAATTGACCTTAGTTTGACGGGATTTATCAAATCGTTAGGTTCAAATTAATTAGACATTTAATTAATAAGGTTGACGATACATCGGACCATAGATTAAACTGACATCATATAAGCCTACTGTCGTGTTAATTTATGGTTTAAATCATGTACGTCACCTTCATGCATGATGCAAGCATATAAGATATGATGTTATGGTTTGTCGATTTTTAATTATCACTTACCTTGGGACGGTAAGGACTAATTCAAATATTTGGTCAGCATCCTTTAAGCTCGGACTATTACGACACAAATATCGAAATTAATATATACCTCCATTTTTATGATTTAAATTAATTAATTCAAAATAAACGAGTCTAATGAATGACAATTAATATGGATGTCAAATAAGGGCTTAAAAATAAACACACAAAAAGCCTACCAAAGCTCTAACCTAAAAGGCCCAATTTATGAAAAATCAATTAGTGATATATTCATTAATCAAATGAGTCTAATATTAACCCTAAGACTAGATTACCTAACAGTTTATGAATTATCTTATACCATGATGATTAATTTGATTAATTTTGAACTAGTATCCCAATGAGTCGATGATACTATTAAAATGAATCAAGTTAATTAATCATAATTTTAAAACAAATGTCCATCTAATTATGATGCCAATTTTATCCTAAGGGTAATTCAGAGACATTCAACTAATTTAATGAATTTAACATTTATCCCAATAAGCCAATGGTAAATTCAAATTCACTAAATTAATTCGAATCTTAACTCTAACTACGGTTCTAAAAAAACTAACCCTAAAATTAAATTAATTAATTTAAAGATTATGCCCCTATAAGACGAGCTCATACTTTAAATTAATTAGATTAACTTTACCTTAATCTAATCTATAAGATTAACCTAACAAGCCAAAAACCCATCAAGCACCATAAGCCCTAAACCACCTAAACCATGTACATACTAAAAAACCACGTATATGTATATACCAAAAAAACTTACTATAATATATATAACATATACTATATGTATATATTTAAAACTATAGTATATGTGTTAAAAACTATGTATTATATATGTTGTAAAAACCCTATTATATATACTATAAGAACCTTATAGTATAAAGACGTATATTACATATTAAAATCTATACATTATATTTTATTATAAAAACTATACTATATATATACCATATATTACATATTATATAAAAACATATATTACATGAAAAATCATATACTATATAATAAAACTATATTTTACATGAACTATATATATATATAACCATGTGCTATATATATCATATGTTATAAGTACTATGAAAAACTCATGTTACATGCAAAAATACATGCCACAAGTTATATCACACATTACATACATGTCACATTTGCATTCGACATACACTTATCATAATAAAACTGAAATTAATGACTAAAATAAAAAGAAACTGAAATACAGTGCAAAATTTAAACAAGGCATAAAAGAAAGGGCGAAACAGCAAGCGTTTTGAAAAAAGGAGGACTACGGCCAAGATTTCCAAAGGCGGAAGGACCGCGGCTGTAACTAAAAAGGGGCGGGAGATTTTAAAAAAAACTTAAACCATTTTTATTTTGAAAGACGTATAAAACCCATTTTTTAGCCAAAAACAGCAAAATCTGAGAAAAAAATGAGCCTCTCTCTCAACCCTCTAAAGCCAGGGATGAACACCGCCCTGGTGTTCATCTTCAAACCCAGAAACTACCCCCATTTCTAGAATCATGCGACTCCCCGCCGCGTCGGCCGCCGTTTGCCAACGGTCGGTGAACCAAAAAAGCCAAAACGACTTCCCCTTTTACCTAAACCCCTAATGTGACTTTTATTTCACAAAAACACCTCGATTTACCCAAATCTAGGAAAGCCGCAATGAAATCTCCCCTTTTTAGAACAAACAAGTCCGACTCCTCTCCCCTTTTAAAAAACCCTAGCCCTCAACCAACTTACCCCGCTTGGGTCGAAGAGAACCCTAAGGGCTTATCGTCGGTGTATACAGATCGGGACGACACCAAAGAGAACCGACGGCCGCTAAAGTAAAAGACTCAAAACTTTAATCTAGTTTTACATCCTTGAAATGGAATAAAGAGAGGAGAAATACCTCTGGAAAATGCTTCATTTTTTGTATTGCTATTTGAATCCTCCCCGTCTTGATGCTTAGGGTTACAAATAGTTTGGGTTCGGTTCTTATAACCGAAATTACATGATTTTCAAAAAAGGTAGATCAATATCCTATTGCTTGCCTATTTTCTCTTGTTTTTATCTATATGCAAATCTGGAATGGCAGGTTTGCCTCTAAAATTCCTGGCATTTTTGTGCATACTTGTCCTTTCTGACATTCTTGTTTCCTTGCATATCATGGCCAAACGTGAGAAGAGAAAGAGGACCAGAAAGCTATTGGCGGACGCCGATGTGGAAGCTGAACCGGTTCGAATGGCGCACGTAGGTGAAGATGGAGAGCCGAGCGTGGACTGTACACGCGTTGGATACAATCTCAGCCGTTTGATACGCTCCCGATCCAAGGGCTATGCTCAATGCGGTGTCAAGGCAGAAGATGGCCAGCTAGGGTTTCATCCATCTGTGCGATCTGGATCGTCAGATCTAGAACAGATCTGACGGTTAATAGTTGGCTGGGCAAAAGGGGAAAACAAGTCATCGAATTAGGGTTTTGATTTTACTTAAGTTAGGCCCAAAACGGGCCATGTGTAATTTTATTTTTGTTTGGGCTTAATAATATGTAATTTTTTGGGTTTTTTAATAATGTAAATAGACTTTATATATATGGACTTGGGCCTTTTATTTAATAAGGTGTATATATTTTTGTATTATATATTCTTGGGTTTTCATTATTTATTGGGTTGTTGATTAATTATATATATTTGGGCTTTTGTTTAATATTAACTTAGCAATCTTTTGGCTTTCTGATTTTTAGTACCAATAATAATAATGACCAATAATAATAATACATGTAACATCTAATAAGGTTAATAGCATTTTGAGGTTTTTATAATTGGATAACAACTTAGCAAATTGTAATAATGTGATAATTAATAGCAATATATATATATATATATACCACTAGTTTAATATAAGACTATTAATACATAACTAGTAACATTTTTTGGTGTTTAGGTTTTAATCATACATGCTTAATAAAATAGATAAAGTAAGGCCCTTTATTATAAAACGGGTTACACCCCGGACAAAATTAGTGATTACACACTCTTTTTCCTCTCAGAAAGCTTGAATAAGCTCTTCCATTAGGAACCTCCCAATCTTTCTGTCAAGGGTAACCGCAAAGTTTGAACTAGTTCTTCTCATTAGGAACTCATTCATTCCTCTTGGTCATTCTAAACAACCTCTCTGCAAAGGTATCGAACAAGTGAGCTCTTCTCATTAGGAACTCCTCATTCTTCTTGAAAATGTTGATCTGCCTCTCTGTAAAGGCATTGAATAAGCAAGCTCTTCTTATTAGGAACTTCTCATTCTTTAAAAGGTGAACTCTTCTCATTACGAGTTCTTCATTCTTCTTGCAAATGTTGATCCACCTCTCTATAAAGGTGTCGAACAAGAGAGCTTTTCTCATTAGAAACTCTTCATCCACTATTGGAAACGTTGATCCACCTCTCTGTAAAGGTGTCGAACAAGCGAGCTCTTCTAATTAGGAACTCCTCGTCCACTGCTGGAAATGTTGATCCACCTTTTTGTAAAGGTGTTGAACAAGGGAGCTCTTCTCATTAGGAACTCTTTGTTCTTCAGGGAAAATGTTTATATGTTTTCATAAATGACCTACAAAAGTCAGAACTAACATTAATATTTTGGTATTAATCATAAGGGAAATATACGAATAAAACTTAAAATGCTCCCCAAACAAGCGATGCTGAAACTTTTACCTCCTTAGAAATCTCGAACAAGCTCTTCTTATTATGAATTTCTCAATCTTTCTGCATAGGAAAACCGCAAAGTCTAAACTAATTCTTCTTATTATGAGCTCATTCATTCTTCTTGGAAATGTTGGGCCACCTCTCTGCAAAGGTGTCGAACAAGCAAGTTCTTCTTATTAGGAACTCCTCATTCTTCTTTGAAAGCATTAATCCACTGCTTTGTAAAGGTGTCGAACAAGCAAGTTCTTCTTATTAGGAACTTCTCACTCTTTGAAGGGTAAACTCCTCTCATTAGGAGTTCTTCATTCTTTGTTGGGTGAACTCTTCTCATTAGGAGCTCTGGGTGATTTCTTCTCATTAGGAACTCTGTATTCTTTGTTGGGCGAGTTCTTCTCATTAGGAACTTTGTATTCTTTGCTAGGTGAGTTCTTTTTATTAGGAACTCTGCAATCTTTGCTTAGCGAACTCTTCTCATTAGGAGCTTTGTAATCTTTGCTTGGCAAACTCTTCTCATTAGGAGATCACAACTCTTTTCTAGGAATGTTCATTCACCTTCTTCTTTGGGGAAAAACTGAACCTGCAAAGAGAAATATCTTTAGTTAATAAAAGTTCAACCTGAAGTAATATGAAATCTCTTTAATTTCAGCTTGAAGCCTTGAGATCTTTAGAGTTACTGCTTTTTTCTATCTATGGTGTCTTGATCTTTCAATCTAAAGCTCATATCAACTCTTTGGTTTCTCTTTCTCTGTTAATAGATCTCCATATATGATTGGGTCTACTCCTCTAGTCTTGAAGCTGTAGGTTGAAATATTTTCTTATTTCTTGCTAACTCTGCAAATTCTGGCCAAAATATGCAAAAATGCTCTGAATGTATGAGTTAGCATGCTCCTATTTTATGGATGCCCGACTATATATGATGCATGAATGATGTTAGTTGAGGACAACTTGGGTGAGCTTTCATCTTCAAGGAAGCTCAAAATTTCTTTGCTCCATTTTTAAAAAACTCTTTTTGTTGCTAAAATAACCCATCTCACACTCAAGTTCAATCTTCGCCTTTTCAAGTTTTCACTTTAGATTGCTTTTCTCAAAATGCCCTTTCGAGGTTTTACTTTATTTTTTTTCTTTTTCTCAAGGCACCCTTTCAAGCTTTCACCTCGGTTTTTTTTCTTTTGCTTTCTTTCTCTTTTTTAAGGCGCATTTTCGGGTTTTCACCTTGGCTTTTCTTTTTCTTTTTTCTTTTTGTTTTTTGTTTTTCTCTTTTTTTCTTTTGCAATGATATTTTTCTTTTGTTCCAAATAAAACTAACTTCCATTTCGATGGAACTTGTACTATCCTCTTCTTGGATTCAACACGTTATCCTTCTCTTGTTGTGTCTCACCATGCATTTCTCAAAACTCGAGTTCTGTTGATAACTCCTTTCCTAAAAAACCACTCTTGCAATGTCTTCATTCAGGTTCTTTGACAACATTGTTTCTCATGGTTGTGAAAGAGATCGTCACTTTTGTTAATTCAGCTTGCACACTTTATTCACTGGACTAAAACATATTCTTCTGTAAATTTCTTTGTAGCATTGCCCCAATCTTGAATTCAACTATCATCTTTGTTCACTCTAGTATGCACAAAGCCCGTTTTTTTCTTACAATGCCCCAGAAGTAATGATCTTTGTTTTGAATAGTGTGAACCTTTCATGGACAGATCTTACTCTAGCTTTTGCCCCCTAAAATAGTCCAAGTTTTCTCTTTGCCTCAGAATTGTATATGTTGCTTCCCTGCAGCTTTTGTTTAATTTTCTGACACTTGGAGTTGTGTCTTTTCCTCAACATACTTTTCATCATTAAACAAGTACTAAGTCCATCTTCAGTTCTACATGCACTTAAAGGATTAGTACTTCGTAATAATACCCACAAAATCCTTTATTTTTCTTGTATCTAATCGATTTATATGCAAGATACTTGTTGAAACAATAAATGAAAGGCTCAAAATATTATTTTATTAAATTTGAAAAAAATGGAATAATTTGATAAGTCATGGAAAACATGATAAATTTAATACAATACACCAGGTATCAACTATATGAAAGACGTGAGATCCCATCACCCAAAATAAAGCTTCCAATCCAGAAATTCCTCAAAACTGCAGATTTTGAGAAGGTTCCTTGCTGGATGCCTAATCTCAAAATATCTAAGCCTCCCTTTGTGGGTTTTTAACCCATATTCTCCTTTGGTTTCAAGATGTCCTTTGCGGATTTTCATCTTGAACCACTTTTTCTTTTGATTTTTCCTTTTTTTCTTTTTTGATTTCTTGTTCTTTTTTTGTTCTTTCTCTTTTTTTGATATCTAAGACGCCTTTTTGGGTTTTCACTATAAATATTTTCATTTTGTAAAGCGCCCTTTTAGGTTTTAACTCCACTTTTTTCCTTTTTTCAATATCTTTTTTAATTCTTCGAGCGTAGATCTTATTTTTCATTCTCAATGAGCGATAAGGGCTTCAAGGGGATAACATTCATCGTATAAGCATGAACCCTATTAGTTATGTGCTTCCCCTAACACTTCTTGACCGAGTCTAAGTCCATTAGATTACTTAACTCATCTTTAATCATCACATTAAGATCAATGCTACTCCAAAATGAGGCCTCGTTGATGATGTATAGCCCTTTCCAATTAGGCATCCATTTCCCACGAAAATCTTTATGAACTGGCAAGATCTTTTTAAGTACTAGATTCCTTTCTCGGAATTATTTTGGACGAACTTTCATTGTTGTGAGCTCGCATCGTTCTTTCTTGGTATATCTAACCATCGTAAATTAATTTTAGTATCCTCTCTCCAATAAGATTCAACTGCCCTTATCCAGCTTATACTCATTCAGCATCGTCCAATCTCACATCTGTCAATACCCAATGATGGAATCTGAATCTCAATTGATAATGTTACTTTCATCCTATAGACCAAGGAATACAATGTTGCCCCTGTTGAAGTGCACATTGTGGATCAATATGCATACAAGGAAACAAGTAGTTTCGCATACCAGTCTTACAAATCTTTGAGATAATCTTTTGATGTTTATGTTTGCCGACTCTACTGCCCCATTCATCTCTCAGCCATAAATTACAGAATCATGGTACTTTATCTTGAACTGCTCACCAAACTTCTAATATCATCTTGTTGTTAGGTTAGAGGAACTATTAATGACGACTCTCTCTGGCAAGCCATGTCGACAAATAATATTTCTTCAGCATCTTGCAAGTTTTTACTCTTGTAATACTGCCATAGGAAGCAACTTCCGTCCACTTGGTAAAGTGATCAATCGCAACCAGGATAACATGGCGTCTCTTGCGGCTTTTGAATAAATATGCTTTATACAACAAAAAGGCATTGCATGCTCTCAAACATAATGCAGAGGTTTGTTTTCTTTCACCTTATGTTATACACATCGAATCATCATTTGGGAGATTAAATTTCAAGAACTCATGATCGTCTGAAGCACATATCACCAAGAAACTCGTCATTCTGGCTATATCAAACTCTGATAATGACATTTTCCATCAAGTCATTCTCTAGTCAACACTAGTGTTTCCAACAAGAATTTCAAAGGATCCATTCTTGAAATTAGATAGATGGAATGATACGACATATATTGTCTGAGCCTTCGAGCTACTCAAACCAAAGAACAAAAAAGCTTTGGAATTGGTGGGTACCGAAGTTTATAATTGGTGGATCTTTGCTCAGATAATAAATGGCTCTTTCCTTCCTATTTCATCATGTTGGCCTAGTATACCCCCATTGATTTTTCATAAACTGTTAAAGAATCAATGACCAATCTAGAACCGGTGCTATCAGAATTGTGTACTTCGATAAATATTTCTCGATCATTCTAGGGTTTCTTGGAATTCTTCATCCCATACTCCTGGATCAATCTTTGTCAGCAACTTGAACATTGGACCACATTTTTTTGTCTGTCACGATGAATAATTCAATCTCTCTAGGCTTCTTCTTTTTTCTTTTTTTCTTTTCTTGCATTTTGCTTTGCTTTCGTTTTTTGCTTGCTTTTTTTCTTTCCTTTTTCTTGTTTTTTTTTCCTTTTTTTGCCCAAAGGGAGAAAATTCTGAATAACTTTCACTTTGTCATGATTAGTTTTAGCTCCACTTTTGCTGACCCATGAGTTTCCCAATACGGCTCCAAAAGTATATGTTGATGAATTGGACTTGAATTGATACTTCATCAATCACATGAGACTCATAAAGAAATCCAAATGAGTCTCATGTGATTGTAAATGTTGTTTTCTTTGTCTCGTTTGGATCAAAAGAAGATTGTCTTTTGGGCCCACTTGATTAAGTTCTCGGCCATATTGAGGAATTCATCATCAAACTACTTCTACAACATTTCTAGTCCCATTCTTCTAAGCTTTCGCTAAACAGTCTCACATTCAAACCTTATAAGTAACTTATGCATAACATTGTATGTATCTAACCCCTGATATATCTTGCTATGATCATGTAAAGATGTCTTTGAATTCTTGCATCAATTCAATCAAATTATACTTGGTTTTTCCTAAAGAAGCCGAACAGATCTTTACTTCTAACTTTTCATCTCAAGTCCCCGAATTCAAACTCTCAATTTCCTGCTTATGAGGTAGAGTCTATTTTCCTCATTTCTGATCATCCTTGGCAATTCCTCAAGGACATCAATTTCCTCTTCATCTTCGTATTCGTTTACTTTCATCAATCATATGGATGGCTCTATTTCAAGATTTGAGTATGATTCATTCATACAATTAGTAATAGGGGCCCTGCAAAGAATATGACAATATATACATATATTTGAAGAGAATGAATATTTTAGGAATGCATGTTTTCCATTTGAGAAAAATTATGTGACAAACAAGCATCGAATAGAAATAAACCGAATAACCTCCCTAACAAAGGACCCCTAATACTCGTGGACAAAAGCGATTGGGATGGTTCAAGGTACTACTCTGTAACGATCCTAAAACTGTAGACAGATCTCATATGGTCCAACTATCAATCATTATTCAAGGAAGACTTGAGTGAATTTCAGCCACTCCAATTCTATCAACAATTCTTCATTTATTTCTTTTACCAGCACGAAGACATGCTCCATCTTGCTCATGTTCTGATGTTCTCATTGAGTCTTGAATTAAGATCATCATGTCTATGAGTCTTCTTGTTTCTTTAATCAATTTCTTACTCGTTTCCATAGAATGTTCGATCATTTGTATGTGAAAATTAACAACATCTTCTGGCTGGCGACTAGATGAACTCTGTTTCACAAGATGCTGGCTGGATGTGTTGAAGCCTTTAACGGGCATGTACATTCGAGGTTTCTTCATTGTCACCTGCTGATTCTCAATTACTTTCACCTTGCTCTTCATTCTCTTTCTTTTCTTGACGTCTTTCAGAACTTAATTTCTGGGTAATCCAGTTGCATTGGATCTAATCAAGTGATCACCTCTTGAGTTACAAATCTTAATAGACTGATCTTTAGTGTGGACTTCCAAAATCCCCTGATTTAAAAGGTTTTGAACTTGTTGCCTAAAAGTGCAATGTTCTCACAATGATTCATAATGTTGTAACAACTTGCATGATGGGCCTTTGAAGGTTTCAACTGATGCGATGAAGCTTCGAACAATTTGAAGTATAGCTTGTGATAGGAAACATGAATGAGATCTAGTTTAGTCTTTAATTTTCCACTGACAGTAGCATCTTGAGCATCTGACTTTAGAGTATTCTTCGGTAGAGAAAACGTTGAAGGGGTAGATGTCCAAACATTACTTTGATTCTGGTATACCCCAAACTATAGCAGATTACCCATAAAAGATTGTTGTAGATTCAGACATTTCTCTTTTATCTCAATTCTTATAAAAAATATGATCTTTTGTAGAATCGGGGTTCTCCTTTATCAAAACATAAATGTCCATTCCTAATGAGACCACTGACTATTTGTTTCAAAAACATACAATCTTCCACAGAGTGATAAAGATCTCCACAGTAATAACTGCAAGCATTTGTTATGCTATAGAAAGACTTATAAAATTCAGGTGGAACCATCATCAATAAGTGATTGTGTACAAGGTATAGCAACAAATTTGAATGTGGCAATGGAATAGGAATAATCGTCTCTCTTTTCTTGCTAAATCATTCAACCTCTTTGTCTTCTGTTTTTGTGCTTGTTGCTCTTGTTTTCATTGACGGAGGCAATTCCAATATGGGAAAATTTCTAGCCTCAACTAAATCCCTGGCTTTCATCACTTCAGAGAAAGGTTCTGCAGTCCCTCAACTTTGCTAGAATCTTCATATCCTCTAACTGTCACTGAACCATTAATCAACAAGATTTTTTGGCAAAAACACAAGAATTTGTCTACTAGGCTACCATCATCTCAGCTTTTTAAAATTCCACCAGTGTGTCAAGTTCAATCACTTTATTATTTCCTTCAGATCTACTAAATTTCTCGCAGATGCCCCGGCTCATATTGCACGTATATTCCTTCTATATTATATCATGTGATTTTTGTTTTAGACTTTACGTACCTGAACTGTCGTTACCGTCTACTGCGACAGCAATACATCGATTAGAGAGTAAAATTGCACGTATATTCCTTGTAGGGAAAAACCTCATGATTTGATAAGTTTTATCAATAGATTCGTGTTTTGGGATTCTTAATCCATAAGGTTTTTCGTTTAGAACAAATTTTGTTCCTGTGCAAAATACTACCAGCCTTAAAACTCCATATTGAATATGTTAACAATTAACATATAATATTTCAAACCCTATCGACAAAGATCTTGATGATTAACTCTTAATCGTCGATCTTAGGAACATATTTTAACTAGATTAACAGGTTAACCGTGTTTGAAATGATTCGCTCGTACAAATATCATATATTTGCTAAATAAATCGAAAAATAGCATGTATCTCATACAATTGCATCACCCAAGTAATTCAGAATCCGAATTTGTATTGTACAAGTGGCTCTGATACTACTGTTAGGAAACCTTAGTACACCACATGGTGTAGAGGAAAAATTATTCGGCAAATTCCACCAGTGATCCATGTACGAGGAACGAATTTAGAGTGAAAAGGGGATGAAACGTTACCTCAATTAAAGCTGATAAACGTAAGGACGTAGGAGAATCCAATTCTTCCAGCACGATGTCGAGTCCAAATCATCACAGCAGCATTCCGACCTCTACGTAGTTCACCCAGTTGAACGAGCATACAAAACTCTCTAAACTATTTAGAGGGTTTTTCCAAAAAGCATTAATGACTGCTAGATCGTTCATGCCTTTATATAGCCTTTGTAATACTAATTCAACTCATATTAGGATTTCAGTATATATAGTAATATATATATTCCTAATTTAATTTTAATTAAAATTTCAATATATATATAATCCTAATTCAACTTAATTAGGATTTCAATATATATCTATATTAATATATATAATCTCAATTCAACTTAATTAGGATTTCAATATATATATAATACTAATTTAATTTTAATTAGAATTTCAATATATATATTAATATAAATCGAATTATATTATTTATATATTAAAAGAGTCATAATTACAATAATTATTTTCTTTTAATATTTATCCAATAGTTAAATTATATATATCAAATATATATTAATTTAACTAAATTCGTGTACAACAAATTTGTACATATATAATTCGTTTAATATATGCTAATTTCAACTGTGGATGTGACCGTGTAGGTTCTTTTTAACGTTAATAGTAATTAGTAGTAAATATTAGAACATTTCTAATATTACAAACAATGAGTGACATCTAGCAATATGTCATTGTCACCTAAGTTACAAGGAATTATGATTTGACATAACATCTTTGTGATTAACTCTTTTCATGTATACATCTTTTTGTCCTTATACCTAGATTGGACACAAGTCATGGAATAGTCACACTTGTATAGTCCATCTAATATTTCTTGATATCTTGAGTAGAATATTATAAACGAATAACTATGATATCTCATATCAACTCATTTGAGCATGGCCATGCATTTCTAGTCTCATTCAATCAAGTGGCATATGATATTACTCATACTATGTATGAGGGACAAATCCTATCTTGATCAACCATATCCCACTACATAGCTTGTGACATATCCAATATCAATCTTTATAGTGTAGTCAGTTACGACACACGTTTGATTGTATCAAAATATGTCACTCACAATGTTAAAATAATGACGTTCTCAACTCTGAGGAGCATACATGTAGTTATCACTATGAACAATGTTGTGACTGTCACATAATAATCCAAGAAACATGCTCATAGCGGGTCAGTTCACTATGTTGTTCTCTAACACATACTTATGTATTGATTTTGACATTTCCATGTCAATGAAGACACTTTGTCATCAATCAAATACAAATTAGTCTTAATTCATTATTGTTGTCCATGCCCACAATAATACTCGACTAAGAAAATTTAAGAATAACCATATTATTCTAAGGACTTATTATAATTTAGTTTTTTATGCACACAGAATAGTAACTGAAAATAATTATGGCAATGCCTCTGTAATAAAACAAGGTAAAACAAATATCATTTACAATCATCTTATGATTGGTCTTTGGGCATACTCTAACAATCTCCCACTAGCACTAAGACCAATCACTCATGTATCTAATAGCAAGTGACTTAGTGTGATGATAATGCTTCTGCTGCTTCAGAAGCGTTGTTAGTGGATCGGCGATGTTATCATTTGTTGGTACTCTACATATTTCCACATCTCCTCGATCTATGATTTCTCGAATGAGATGGTAAGGCCTAAGTATGTGTTTGGATCATTGGTGAGATTTGGGTTCTTTTGCTTGTGTGATGGCTTTGTTGTTATCACAATGTAGATCTATAGCATTTAATATGCTCATCAAAATCCCTAGTTTAGATATGAACTTCTTGATCCAAACAGCCTTTTTTGCAGCATCGCTTGATGCAATATACTCAGCTTCTGTTGTAAAATCAGCTACTATAACTTGCTTTAAACTTTTCCAGCTCACAGAACCTCAATTAAGGCAGAATATAAAACCCGATTGTAGTCGTGAATCATCCTTATCAGTTTGAAAGCTAACATCAGTATAACCTTTTATACTTAGCTCTTCCTCCCCTCCATATATAAGGAATGTATCCTTAATTCTTCTTAAGTACTTAAGGATATTTTTAACTACGACCCAATAACCTTTCACTGGGATCTACCTAGTACCGACTTGCCATACTTAAAGTGTATGATACATTTGGACGAGTACATAGCATGACGTACATGATAGATCCAATTGCTGAAGCATATGGAACCTTACTCGTGCACTCTTTTTCTTGAGGTGTTGAAGGACACATTTCCTTTGAGAGTGAAATTTCATGTCTCATAGGCAATAACCCCTTCTTGGATTCTTCCATACTAAATCTTTTCAATACTTTATCTATGTATGTATTTTTGACTCAGGCCTAGGAGTCGCTGATAAGTGTTCAAAAGTACTATTTTTCTTACCCTTTTTACTCATATTATTGTTAGACTTAGGCTCATATTAGTTGCATAGTTAGCCATTCATGCATTAATCCATGTTTCCTTCAATCGTTGAGCTTGATTTCATAACTTGGTGATTTTTGTGGAAATAGATGCTGCTTTGGTGTGTTTTTGTGTATGTATGTGCAGGATCACTTGCCAAAGCAATGCCGAGCTAGTTGCCAGGGCAATGCATGAAGGATATGCCGAGCTAGTTGCCAGGGCAGTGCATGAAGGAGACGCCGAGCCAGTTGCCATGGCATTTGTCGACAAAGACCAAAAGCAATATGGATGTCGAAATTCATGATTTTACAAGCCCAAGATGACATGGAGCAAGGTCCAAGCCCAAAGGAATTTGATTGCCATGTAGAGATTAAAGAAGAATTAAATTCCAAGAGGATAGGAGAAGTTCTAATAGGAATAAAATTATAATAAAGAATTATATTCTTTAGAGATAATTTAATTCCAACTCAAACTCCTCCTCAAAGAAGACTTTGGCCTAGCCCTATAAATATCAAGGAGATTTCGACAATTCAAGAGGGGAGAGCAAGAGGGAAATTTCGGCAAGTCCAAGTAGGGCAAGAGGAGAGAATTTTCGACAAGCATCAAGGGCAAGGAGGATTTCGACAAGCCTCTTCCTTCATCTTTGTTCGATTGGGTTCATGCTAGGGATTAATTATCTTGTGTTTCTTTGGAACCTAGCCATGAACTAAATTTACTTGGCTATGGTTATTGTGTTTTGTGGTTGTGAGAAACTATTGGTTTTGTGTTTAGGTAATAAGAGTTTGCACTTTTCTATTTCAAGGTTTATTCATTCTTGATTCTTATTATTGTTTATGAGTGAATTGGGAGAGGATCTCGTGATTTCATCCATTTATCTAATATCGGGAGAGTTAGATTCAAGAAACGAATGAATATGATCTTTATTCAATCCAATGATGGTGAAGATTAATCCGGCTTAGGAATAAGTTAAGGATTTCAACGGCTAAGAGGAGCGCAAGATTGGTTGTTGTTCACCCTTGATTCACGCAGGATGTATTATCAAGGCATGCACAAATAGCTAGAGTTTCGACTTAGGGATAAGAAGAAACCATTGAAGAACGCTCCGCCGAACCTTGAAGTTGCTGCCCAGTCGCCCAAGTAGTTGCCCAACTAGTCGCCCAAGCAACCATCAATTAGTTGCTACGGCAACCCCGTCGTGCAAGTTGCCACGGCAACTGAGTTGCCCGTGCACTCTTTTACCAAGACAATCCAATCGGCTATCACACCTCAACTCACGATAACCTAGCCTATCTCTCTCAATTGAATTCATCTTTTCTTTTACTTAATTGCTTTCTAGATTAGTTATTAGTTAAAACTTCTATAATCCTTCACTTGTGTTTTTACTTTTTACAAATTGCAAGAGACTAGATTCTTGAAGTGGCACCAATCCCTCGTGGAGACGATATCTTTTATACTATAACTTGCGACGTGTATACTTGCACAATTGCGTAGCACTTATTACGCGCAACAAGTTTTTGGCGCCGTTGCCGGGTATTGGCAATAGCGACTTTGTGTTTATTTTCTTGCACATTCTTTTTATTTTTCTTGTTTAAAATTCAAAGGGCTAACAAACTTTGGTTTGGCATTGGTATATGACCATGGCGAGACCGACTTCACAGAATATCCCTTTGATCCGTAAATCGAACGAACCTTACAAAGACTTAGACGAAGGATAAGAGAAGCAATGGCAAATCAAGACGACAATATTAATCAAGATGTTCGAGCGGGAGGAGGAGTGATTCTTGCACTAAAAACAGAACTATTCGAGACTATCTTGAAGAAGATCTTGATGGACTTAACCCAGGAGTTGTCGCACCGAAATTGAAGCCAACCACTTTGAGTTGAAACCGGTAATGTTTAATATGATCAACACAATAGGTCAATTTGGCGGCTCAAAGAATCAAGATGCACGACAACATCTGAAATCTTTCCTCGAGATTTGCAACTCGTTCAAGATACACGGAGTCACCCCCGATGTCTTACGATTAAGATTATTCCCTATTCACCGAGGATAGGGCGAAAGCATGGCTAAATAGCATTCTGCCGGATCCATAGCATCTTGGACTGATCTTTGTCGTGATTTCCTTGCTAGATTTAATCCTACAAATTTAATCGATAAGCTTCGAACGACATTACTTCTTTTTTGGCAGGCTGATGATGAATCCATGTACGAGGCTTGGGAGCGATATAGAGAACTTCTACACAAATGCCCTCTACACGGATTCCCGGTGTGGACTCAAGTAACAATGTTTTACAACGCCGTGAATACACCAACAAGGATGATGCTAGACGCCTCAAGCAAACGGCATACTCTTAGATAAGTCGCCGGAGGAAGCAATGCAAATTTTAAACAGGCTGGCCAAGAATGACTATCAATTCCCATCTACTAGAAGAGGAGGAGTTAGACGCTAAGCCACAATACATGAACTAGGATCATCGATTCAATTTCGCACAATTGGCCGCTTTAACCAAGATGGTCCGAACATGCAAAAAACCAAACAACACACATGAAGTCAAGGTAATGGATTCTTTTTGTGAGTTATGTGGTGATAACCATAATTCTTCCGAATGTATGCGAGAATCCGAATCCGGCTTCTATGTGGGGAATTACAATCGGGCAACAACATGATGTCAAATACATACAATCCAGCTTGGAAGAAGCACCGAATTTTTCATGGAGTAATCCCAACAATGCTCTAAAACCAGAACAATCAGAATGCACAAGCATCGGATTCGACAAAATATGCCACGGCAATGATTCAAAGCAACAACCGACAACATCTAGTTCTTTGGAAAATTCTCTAAATGCTTTTATAATGAAAACTGAATCTTATATGGCTGAGAATAGTAATTTCATAAAAAGAATCGATGCTTTTATTAACAGGACCGAGATGAGATTGCAAAACCAAGAGGCGGCAATCAAATCATTGGAAAATCAAGTCGGACAATTTGCTCAAAATCAACACTAGACCACAAGGAGGTTTACCTAGCGATCTGAAGTCGCAAGAGGAACTGCCATGAGCAATGTAAGGCAATCACCACCAGAAGTGGCCAACAACTTAGAGAGGTTCAAACCCGCTCGTCAAACAAAACTCCACAAAAAGATCAAGACGAACCTAGCGGCAAAGTCTCGGATGTTGAACCAGGAATTTGCTGCGGCAAGCGGTGTGACGCCTCGGCAACTTGCGATAAGCACGCCTCGGCAACCCCGGTTGGTAACGATCGACAACTCCGGATGTCCCAGCAATGCCGTCAATCAGGTTTCAAACCAATGAAAGGATAGAAGATATCCGACTTCCACCACCATTCCCACAAAGGTTGAAGCGACAAAAGCAAGAATACCAATTCAAGAAGTTTCTTGATATCCTAAAGCAAGTCCACATCAACTTGCCATTGGTGGAAGCAATTGAACAAATGCCAAACTATGCCAAGTTTCTTAAAGACATTGTGTCCAAGAGAACAAGGCTAGGAGAGTTTGAAAACGATTTCTTGACAGAGGGATGCATGGCAATGTTGCACAATCGCATGCCGCCCAAGTTGAAGGATCCCGAAAGTTTCACAATACCTGTTCTATTGGAAATCACTATGTCGGGAAAGCACTATGCGACCTAGGGGCTAGCATAAACTTGATGCCTAAATCGGTTTTTCGAAACTAGAATCGGGAAGGCAAGACCTACAATGATTATGCTGCAGCTAGTAAATGCAGATCCTATGTGCATCGAGAGGGAAAAATCGAGGACATCTTGGTAAAAGTTGATAAATTCATTTTTCCGCTGACTTTATTATTTTGGATTGTGAAGCGGATGAGCATGCACCTATCATTCTCGGGAGACCATTCCTAGCGGCGGGGAGAACCTTGATCGGCGTTGAAAGGGAGAACTCACAATGAGGGTGAATGACCAGCAGCAGGTAAAACTAAATGTGTTCCAAACACTAAGGCATGCCGATGATCCGAAGAATGCCAACTACTTCATGCCACGGCAGAATTTAACCGATGAGGAATTTAGTTGCCTCGGCAACTACATTGCCGATCAAGAGGACCTGACGAGGAGTATGAAGAGCGGTCGATGAGGAACAACCGAAGAGGTAAATTGGCTAGTAAATCGACGGTACATACTTTGAACCACTGGACTACTCGGGTAAGGAAGGTAAGATCGAAAAACCCTCATCGAAAATCCACCAATTCTTGAGTTGAAACAATTGCGGATCAACTAAAATATGTATACTTAGGGATCGATAATACATTACCTGTAATTATTTCCTCTAAGTTACAGACTGAGCAGGAAAAGAAGCTGATCAACATGTTGAAGCTACATAAAAAGGCAATAGGGTGGACAATTGCCGACTTGAAGGGAATTAGCCGGCGGTGTGCATGCACAAGATCTCTTTGGAAGATGATCACAAACCTTCAATTGAGGCCCGGAGGAGACTGAATCATGCCATGAAAGGGGTTGTAATGAAAGAAATCATCAAATGGCTTGACACGGCATTATATACCCTATCTCCGATAGTACGTGGGTAAGTCCGGTACAAATGTGCCGAAAAAGGGAGGTATAACAGTGGTAAGCAATGAACATAATGAACTTATCCAAACCCAGGTGTGACGGTTGGAGGGTTTGTATGGACTATCGAAAGCTAAACAAAGCCACTAGGAAAGATCACTTCCCATTACCCTTTATTGATCAAATGCTTGACCGTCTTGCGGGTAAACCCTTTTTCTTGTTTTCTTGATGGTTATTCAGGTTACAATCAGATTGCCATAGCACCGGAAGATCAAGAAAAGACAACCTTCACATGCCCATACGGTACTTATGCCTTCGAAGGATGCCGTTCGGATTATGTAACGCCGGCAACCTTCCAAAGATGCATGATGGCGCTCTTTTCGGACATGGTCGAAGACTTCCTTGAGATCTTCATGGATGATTTTTCGGTTTTTGGTAATGACCCGACGGCTGTCTCGGCAATTTAGAAGGTGTTGGCAAGATGCGAAGAAACGGATTTAGTCCTCAATTGGGAGAAATGCCACTTTATGGTAGATGAAGGAATAGTGCTCGCCATAAGATTTCATCCAAGGGAATTGAAGTAGACAAAGCCAAGGTGGACGTGATCGAGAGATTACCCCACCAAATTCGGTTAAAGGAATTGAAGTTTTCTCGGACATGCAGGTTTTTACAGGAGGTTCATTCATAACTTTTCTAAAATCACTAAACCTTTGTGTAATCTGCTTGAACAGGATAAAGTCTTGATTTTGATGATTCTTGCACTCAAGCATTTGAAACCCTAAAGAAAAAGCTTGCCTCGGCACCCATTGTTGTTCCACAGTTTGACGCTACCTTTTGAGCTCATGTGTGATGCAAGTGATTTGCGGTAGAGCAGATCCTAGGCCAACGACAGGTAAGACCTTCCATGTGATATACTACGCTAGTAAAACTCTTAACGATGCTCAAGTGAATTACACAACAACGGAGAAAGAGTTACTAGCTGTAGTTTTCGCATTTGACAAGTTCGATCCTATTTAATTGGTACAAAGGTAATTGTTCATACGGACCATTCGGCAATCAAATACTTATTTGCTAAAAAGGATGCTAAACCTCGTTTGATTCGTTGGATATTACTTTTACAAGAATTTGATATTGAAATTAAGGACAGGAAAGGAGGCAGAAAATCAAGTGGCGATCACTTATCACGTTTGGAACGCAATAGGGAAGAGGACGCGGATCTAGAGATATGCGATGCATTCCGGATGAACAAATTCTAATCGCCTCGGCAACCCTTGGCGCCTCGACAGCCCATGACGCCTCGGCAACCATGGAAGCACACGCCTCGGCAACTCTTGGCGCCCGCGGCAGTCTTTGCGAGCACGCCTCAGCAATTTTGGGAGCGAGACACTACGGCAAAGACATGCCCGGTAATACCACGTACGCAGATTTAGTTAACTTCCTTGTTTGTGGTATTTTTCCGTATGGCATTACTCACCAAGGAAGAAGCGGTTCCGCCATAATGCTAAGCATTACTTTTGGGACGAGCCTCTTTTGTTTAAACAATGTGCAGATCAGGTTATACGTCGATGTGTCCTGAAGAAGAGCAACAGAATATACTCCGGCAATGCCATTCTTCACCCTATGGAGGACATTTTGGAGGAACTCGTACATGGCCAAAGTCTTGCAATCCGGTTTGTATTGGCCAACATTGTACAAAGATGCCCAAGACTTTTACAAGCAATGTGATCGTTGCGGAGGGCGGGCAATATCTCTAGGCGACATGAGATGCCACTCGAACATCATCGAGGTGGAACTGTTCGATGTATGGGGATCGATTTTATGGGACCTTTCCCATCTTCATTCGGCAACCTCTACATCTTACTCGCCGTCGACTATGTGTCTAAATGGGTAGAGGCAGCTGCGGTTCCCAACGATGATTCCAAGACCGTGCAACGATTTCTGCGAGAAAAACATATTTACGGTTTGGGATGCCGAGAGCAATTATCAGCGACGGGGGCAAGCATTTTGACAATAGACTAATTGCCAAGATGTTGCAACGCTTCGCATATCACACAAGATCGCCACGGCATATCACCCACAAACCAACGGGCAAGCAGAAATTTCCAACCGGGAGTTGAAGGGAATACTCGAGAAAGTTGTAAATCCCTCAAGGAAGGATTGGTCATTAAGACTAGATGACGACTTTGGGCATATCGCACTTTGCATTCAAAACACCATTAGGTATGTCCCCTTCCGGCTTGTCTATGGTAAAACATGTCATCTACCGGTGGAAATCGAGCACAAGGCGTCTTGGGCAATCAAGACCGTGAATATGGATTGGGAAAGTGCGGACAAAAGCGCTTGATGGATCTCAATGAGATAGAAGAATTTCGTGCACTCGCCTATAACAATGCACGAATCTACAAGGAGAAAACAAAGCGATGGCATGACAAGAAACTATTGCCACGGCAATTCACGCCAGGGCAACTAGTTCTCCTATTCAATTCTCGGCTAAAACTTTTCCCGGGAAAGTTGAAATCAAGATGGTCGGGACCATTCGAAGTCGTCAAACCATTCTCCCACGGTCTTTGTGATAATCAAGTCCATCTCTGACAACCATGAATTCAAAGTTAATGGACAAAGATTGAAGCACTACAATGGTGCCCGTGTGGAACGTAACAAGGAAGTGGTCAATTTAGGAGATGCATGAGCATGCTCTCCCTTTTGATATTTTTATTTTTATTTTTATTTATTTTTATTTTTGTTTTTGTCGATTATTTAATTATTTATTTTTCATTTTTTTTTTTTCGAGTATTATTTTTTTATTATTATTTTGCCGATTATTAGTAGTTTTAGGATAGATTTTTTTTTTCAAGTCTAAGAATCCTATTACACATCTTTATTTATTTTCTTTATTAGTTTATCTTTAATTTTAATCCTTATTTGATTTGTTTTTGAATTGTAGGAAAGGAAGTTCAAGAGAAAGAAGGAATTCTAAACCAAGTAGGAAAACATCTTCAACAAGGAAACTAATGGGCTGAATCTAAGGCTTATATAAAGCCTCCAATTCATCCTAACCAAAACCCCTTTGTAAAAAAAAAATTCCTACCAAACCCTAACCCAATTGTCGATTTCCCTAATCCCACCCACCTATCTTTTCTATAAAACCCATCACCCTTAACCTATTCCTACTTTCTATCTTGCAACTTTTTAGTTTCTTTTCTTTTCTTTGTTTTACTCACAACCAAGATCATACATGGCATCCAAGATTAAACTTCTAGTTCATCCAAGTTCCTCCAAAGAACCAAGATACAAGAAGTTTGCTACACCGCGGTTCAAGAAAGATTTCAATCCAAGTTTGAAAGCCGGAAGATTCATGAAGAACAAGGCTTTGAATACTCGGATCTCAAGATTTGGCCTTGAACCATTCATCTTCAAAAGGATTGCACATCAAAAGTGGCAAATCTTTTGCCATCAACCGGAACAGGTAACATCTCATGGGTAAGAGAATTCTATGCTCACTCACCTAACCCGGATAATCCTTATGTTTTTGTTCGTGACAAGGCCATACTTATAAGTCCCGAAAGCATCAACACCTTTTACGGACTTTACATTGAGAATGACGAGCATCAAGCCTTCGTTGACCAAATCAATCCCAAGCAACTCGACAAGGTGCTTCAAGAACTCACTCAACCAGGAACTCATTGGAACGACGGTAAATACAAGGACACGGTAAATCGCCTTCGGCTAAAACTCGAGGCAAAACTATGGAATAAGTTTGTTAAAACTTCTTTAATGCCCTCCACACACAATACTACCGTTGATATACCACGTCTTTTGCTCATACATTCTATTTTGCATAATCGCATCATTAACATTGGAAAAATTATTTGCGATGAGATTTTTGTATGCAGCTCAAAAGATAAGGGTTATCTTTTCTTCCCTTGCTTAATTTCCAATCTTTGCAAGGAGATGCATGTCCCGAGTGAGTCCACCGATGAAAAAGCCCTACCCAGTCTGGTTGGAATCAAGCACTAATCCGGAAGCTAATGGGAGAGGCACGGGAGATTCTTCAAGGCCCCCAATTGTCACGGCAACTCACGCCGCCGCGGCAATCCCTAATGCCCAAGCACCTAACGCCCGGGCAACTCGGCCATTAATCCCGGGACACATTGAAGCACTTTTGCACCCATTGGAAAGCCGCCTAAGGCAAATTGAAGATCGGCAACTAATGTTCATGCGGTACATGAAGGAGCACAACAATGCCATCACCCAAGTCATCCTAGAAAGGTACCCGGACAACCGTGTGCGTTCCCAATATTTCCGCCGATATCCTTGCCCACGCAACCAAGGAAGGCGACGCCACGGCAACCAACCACGACAACGCCCGGCAACCACTGAAAAAGCCAAAGGTAAAGCACCTATGCCTAAATCAACTCCTACGGAATCATTTTCTGATTTTTCAGATTCGGACGAGTCCTCCATTGAACCAATAAAGACCGCACCAATTGAATCCTCCAAGCGAAAAGCCATTGACATTGATGAAGAGGATGATGAGGACAACCCCGTACGAGGATCGATTCCACCACCGGCAACAAGAAAACAACCATTGCGTTCAAGCAAGAAAATCAAGACGCCAACTAGAAGGAAACTAATCATCTACGATGTGAACTCTCGGAGTAAGTCCTCGTATGCATTTTTATTTTTATTGTTATTTTTCGTTATTTTTATACATGCATTGAGGACAATGCCTCACTCGAGTTTGGGGGGGATTGTTATTAGTAATTACCATGTTTAGTTACATTAATCTTAAGCATTACATTTAGGATACATAAATTGCTTGCCATGCCTTTAATTGGAACAAAAATTGCTTAGATTTGATGAATATTCAATGATGACTTTACCAATGCACTTAATTGATAGAATTTTTATTCTAGGATAACCATGGAAAAAAAAACTTAGAATTTTACTATGATGCTAAATTTGATGAAACACTGTTGTGGTTTGATTGATTTAAGGAGTTCTAGTAAACTTAGGGTGATAATTAACTAATTGGGGGATTAGAATAAAAATTGGATGAATGCTAGAGGTGCCCGAAATTGGCTCTAGCATATGCTAAAAACTTAATCACTAGAGGTGCCCGAAACTGGCTCTAGAAGGCGTTAAAATTTTTTACTAGAGGTGCCCGAAACCGGCTCTAGTCGATTAAATTAACTTAAGAAAACTAAAAATAAAACACTAGAGGTGCCCGAAATTGGCTCTAGTTAAAACATGTTAAAAAGAACCCACTGAAGTAATTTGAAAACCTATTGTTTGCATAGAATCCGAAAAATCAACTTGCACACAACTCCGCACACACTCACAAGCATTATAGTTTGATCCCGAGTAACTCCTCAGTTTTCCGAAAAATAAAAAGCCAATCATACTTTGTGCCCCGGTTCAGAGAATTGAAATCAAGTTCAAAGCTAAGTTTGTGAAAATTTGAAGTCTTGGCAGGTAATTATGAGTTTGCATTGCTTGAGGACAAGCAATAGTTCGAGTTTGGGGGTGTGATAAGTGTTCAAAAGTACTATTTTTCTTACCCTTTTTACTCATATTATTGTTAGACTTAGGCTCATATTAGTTGCATAGTTAGCCATTCATGCATTAATCCATGTTTCCTTCAATCGTTGAGCTTGATTTCATAACTTGGTGATTTTTGTGGAAATAGATGCTGCTTTGGTGTGTTTTTGTGTATGTATGTGCAGGATCACTTGCCAAAGCAATGCCGAGCTAGTTGCCGGGCAATGCATGAAGGATATGCCGAGCTAGTTGCAGGGCGGTGCATGAAGGAGGCACGCGAGGCAGTTGCCATGGCATTTGTCGACAAAGACCAAAAGCAATATGGATGTCGAAATTCATGATTTTACAAGCCCAAGATGACATGGAGCAAGGTCCAAGCCCAAAGGAATTTGATTGCCATGTAGAGATTAAAGAAGAATTAAATTCCAAGAGGATAGGAGAAGTTCTAATAGGAATAAAATTATAATAAAGAATTATATTCTTTAAGATAATTTAATTCAACTCAAACTCCTCCTCAAAGAAGGACTTTGGCCTAGCCCTATAAATATCAAGGAGATTTCGACAATTCAAGGAGGGAGAGCAAGAGGGAAATTTTGGCAAGTCCAAGTAGGGCAAGAGGAGAGAATTTTCGACAAGCATCAAGGGCAAGGAGGATTTCGACAAGCCTCTTCCTTCATCTTTGTTCGATTGGGTTCATGCTAGGGATTAATTATCTTGTGTTTCTTTGGAACCTAGCCATGAACTAAATTTACTTGGCTATGGTTATTGTGTTTTGTGGTTGTGAGAAACTATTGGTTTTTGTTTAGGTAATAAGAGTTTGCACTTTTCTATTTCAAGGTTTATTCATTCTTGATTCTTATTATTGTTTGCGAGTGAATTGGGAGAGGATCTCGTGATTTCATCCATTTATCTAATATCGGGAGAGTTAGATTCAAAAGCGAATGAATATGATCTTTATTCAATCAATGATGGTGAAGATTAATCCGGCTTAGGAATAAGTTAAGGATTTCAACGGCTAAGAAGGAGCGCAAGATTGGTTGTTGTTCACCCTTGATTCACTTGAGGATGTATTATCAAGGCATGCACAAATAGCTAGAGTTTCGACTTAGGGATAAGAAGAAACCATTGAAGAACGCGCTCCGCGAACCTTGAAGTTGCTGCCCATTCGCCCAAGTAGTTGCCCAACTAGTCGCCCAAGCAACCATCAATTAGTTGCTACGGCGCAACCCCGTCGTGCAAGTTGCCACGGCAACTGAGTTGCCCGTGCACTCTTTTACCAAGACAATCCAATCGGCTATCACACCTCAACTCACGATAACCTAGCCTATCTCTCTCAATTGAATTCATCTTTTCTTTTACTTAATTGCTTTCTAGATTAGTTATTAGTTAAAACTTCTATAATCCTTCACTTGTGTTTTTACTTTTTACAGTGCAAGAGACTAGATTCTTGAAGTGGCACCAATCCCTGTGGAGACGATATCTTTTATACTATAACTTGCGACGTGTATACTTGCACAATTGCGTAGCACTTATTACGCGCAACAAGTTTTTTTTGACTCAGGCCTAGGAGTCGCCTCGATCTATCTCTATAGATCTTGACTCCTAGTATGTATGTTGCCTCACCCAAGTCTTTCATGGAAAACATTTTCCTAACCAAATTTTTTACAGGTTGTAAGTTAGGTATGTCATTTCTTATTATCAATATGTCATCCACATACAGTACCAAGAATATGATAGTGCTCTCACTAATTTTCTTGAAAACACATGGCTCGTCTTTATTTTTTATAGAACCAAACACTTTGATTGCATCATTAAAATGAAGATTCCAACTTCGAGAAGCTTGCTTCAATCCATAAATGGACCTTTGAAACTTGCACATTTTTCTGGAATCTTTTGGATCGACAAAACCTTCAGGTTGTGCCATGTACACAATCTCATCTAGTTTTCAATTAAGGAAAACGGTTTAACATCCATTTTCTATATCTCATAATCATAAAATGTAGCTATCGCAAGTAAGACCGGATGGATTTAAACATAGCAATAGGTGAAAAGGTTTCATCATAGTATATACCATGAATTTGACGAAAACTCTTAGCGACTAATTGCCCTTTGTATGTTTGTACATTACCATCCATGTCGGTTTTCTTTTTGAAAACCCACTTGCACCCTATGGGCTTAACCCTTTCAGATTGGTCAACCAAGGTCCAAACTCAATTTTCTAACATGGAATCCATCTCAAATCTCATGGCCTCTAGCCATTTCTCAGAGTCTGAGCCCGTCACTGCTTCTTGATAAGTCATGGGCTCATCTTGATCCATGAAGAGAACATCACCATGCAATGTGACAAGAAATCCATATTTCTTAGGCGTATTGCGTTCTCTCAAAGATCTTCGCAGTGGTTATGTTTCCAAAACTTTTGAATGTTCCTCAACAACTTGTGGAACTTTTTTTTGTTCAATCTCTAGTTCAATGATCTGTGGTTGATCTCGAATTTCATTGAATTTCGTATTTCTTCCACTTTCTTTTTGATAAAAAATTCTCTTTCTAGAAAGATTCCTATTCGAGAAACAAACAGTTTGTTCTCAGTAGAATTAAAGAAATAATATCCTTTAGTTTCCTTAGGATAACCCACAAAATTACATTTATGAGATTTGAGTTCAAGCTTTGTAGACATCTGATGTTTAACAAAAGCTTCGTATCTCCAAATTTTCATAAAAGACATACTAGGACATTTCCTAGTACATATCTCATACGGTGTCTTTTGAACTGATTTAGATGGAACACAATTTAGTGTGAAAATAGTTGTTTCTAGCACATGTCCCCAAAAAGAAACTAAAAGATCAACGTGACTCATCATTAATCGAACCATGTCTAACAGTGTTCGATTTCTTCTTTCAGAAACTCCATTCCATTGTGGAGTACCACGAGGTGTAAGTTGTGAAACAATGCCACATTTCTTAATAAGGTCACTAAACTCTAAGCTTAAGTATTCTCCTCCTTGAACTAATTGAAGAGTCTTAATGCTTTTTCCTAGTTGTTTTGTACTTCATTTTTAAATTCCTTGAACTTTTCAAGGGCTTTAGATTTATGATGCATTAGGTAAATGTACCCATATCTACTGAAGTCATATGTGAAAGTAATAAAGTATTAAAACCCTCCTCTGACTTGTGTATTCATTGGTCCATATACATCACTATGTATTAATCCCAATAAATCACTTGCTCACTCATTTTTACCATTAAAATGAGCTTTGGTCATCTTTCCCAATAAGAAAGTCTCGCATACATCGAATTGTTCAAAAACAAATCCAAAAATCTATCTTTATAAAGTTTTGAAATACGTTTTCACTTATATGACCCAAGCGACAATGCTAAAGATAAGTTTGATTAGAGTCATTTGTTTTTTTATCTTTTCATATTTATGTTGCAAATGTAATTCTCTTAATTCAAAATATTAAGGCCATTTATTAATTGTGTCACACCATAGAAAATATTATCGAGATAAAAAGAAAAACAATTATTCTTAATAATTATCTCAAAACCAATCTTGTCTAAACAAGAAAACAAAATGATGTTTTTTTAGTCAAACTAGGCACAAAGTAACAATCCTCTAAACATAAATTAAGTCCACTAGGCAACTATAAAGTATATGTTCCTATAGTTAATGCAGCAACTCTTGCTCCATTACCAACCTGTAGGTTCACATCTCCTTTTCTCAGATTTCTACTCTTTTGTAGTCCTTGTACAAATGTACAAATATGAGAACCACAACCGATATCCAATACCCAAGAAGTAGGTGTTGATAAATTAATATCAATAGCATAAATATCTAAGGCGGACACTCCACTTTCATTTGACATCTTGACTTTTTCAAGATCAATGGGGCAGACCTTCTTCCAATGGCATGTCTCATTATAATGAAAAAAATTATTTCAGTGACTTGTCAATGAAGTTCACGTCGTTCAACTTGTTCTTCTCAAGGACCGATCGTAATGATAACAAATTTGTATTTTCCATAATAAGTCTACTATAATAAAATATGAATTTTTGAGTATGTTTACCAAGTTTGATTATAAAAGGACTTTATATTGCCACTACTTTTATTAAAATTAATAACCCTCAAATATTAATATCGAAAATATTTTCTATAAAGCTTTTCTAGTTGGTAAGGATCCAAAATTCACATTCTCTTAAGTCAGCTTTGGCTTTTCTCTTAAGATTATGTTTTATCTAGGTAAGCAACATTTGTTAATTACATTGGTGAACAACTCTTGTTCATAATCATCTTATGATTATCCAAATAACCAGCTTTTAGGTTTCTAATCTTATTAGAGCAACCTAGTCAAGTCTTTAACCAATATTACAACCAACGAATATCACTTGCTTATTCTTCGCGTTTGGCCATGGTAGATACAAGTATCTGCTTTAGCAGAACGTACGTTGTGTCGATCTAGACTTTAACGAGGGTTAACATTGGTAGGTAATAAAAGACTTAATATTTATTGAGGGATTTTGTGAATATTATCTCACCATTTAACATTTGATCATGTCAATTAACTAGCATGCATCTCATACATTCATTTTATCACATACATGAAAAGCAGTAAATATGAATGCAATAGTTATAGCCCATATCCTAAGGTGGCTCGTCCCAAGCCAATGGGAGAACAAAATTATTCTAAGGATAAAATCACTTCTCAAGCATATTTTTGTTGGCCCATCCTTTTGTTCCTCTAGTCCGTTCTTTTTTGTATAGATTACAATTTCAGAAACTCGTTTTACATACGAGGGAGTAAGATGAGAAGAGAATTACAATAGAAGTAGTGAGAGGCATGACATGCATGTCGTATTTATAAAATCTTATAAATCAAACTAAATGGACTATTGAGCTATAACCATGCATTTCAAACACCGTGCATATCAATCATAACATACACTTGTTTTATCTTGATTATTAAAAATTACCGATACGTACCTATGACCTTTGTTGCCTTCGTAAGGTTAAAAGGGCAAAATTTTAAATTGCGCGTATATTCCCTGTAGGGAAAAACCTCACGATTTGATAAGTTTTATCAACAGATTTTTATTTTTGGGATTCTTAATCCATAAGGTTTTTCGTTTGGAACAACTTTTGTTCCTGTGCAAAAATACTACCAACATTAAAACTCCATATTGAATATTTTAACAATTAAAATATAATATTTCAAACCCTATCAATAAAGATCTTGATGATTAACTCTTAATCATCAATCTTACAAACATCTTTTAACAGGTTAACTGTGATTGAAACGATTTGCTCGTACAAATGTCATATATTTGCTAAATGAATCGAAAAATAACATGTATCTCATACAATTACATCACCCAAGTAATTAAAAATCCAAATTTGTATCGTACAAGTGGCTCTAATACCACTATTAGGAAAAGTTGGTACACCCCATAGCGCAACGAAAAAATTATCTGGCGAATTCCACCAGTGATCCATGTACGATGAACAAATCCGGGGTGAAAAGTGGATGAAATATTACCTAAATTAAATCCGATAAACGCAGGGTTGTAGGAGAATCCAATTCTTCCAACACGATGTCGAGTCCAAGTCGTCACAGCAGCGTTCTGACCTTTACGTAGTTCACCTAGTTGAAACGAGTATACAAAACTCTATAAGCTATTTAGATAGTTTTTCCAAAATGCATTAAAGACTGCTAGATCTTTCATGCCTTTGTAATCTTAATTCAACTCATATTAGGATTTCAATATATATATTAATATATATAATCTTAATTTAACTTTAATTAGTATTTCAATATATATATATATATATTAAATATATATAATCCTAATTCAACTTAATTAGGATTTCAATATATATCTATATTAATATATATAATCTCAATTCAACTTAATTAGGATTTCAATATATATATATATATATATATATATATATATATATATAATCCCAATTCAACTTAATTAGGATTTCAATATATATATAATTCTAATTTAACTTTAATTAAGATTTCAATATATATTAATTTAAATTTAATTATATTATTTATATATTAAAAGAGTCATAATTACAATAATTATTTTCTTTTAATATTTATCCAATAGTTAAACTATATATATATACATCAAATATATATTAATTTAAATAAATTCGTGTACAACAAATTTGTACATATATAATTCGTTTAATATATGCTAATTTTAACCATGGGTGTGACCCTGTAGGTTCTTTGTAACATTAGTAGTAAATATTATAACATTTCTAATACTACAAACAATGAGTGACATCTAGCACTATGTCATTGTCACCTAAGTTACAAGAAATCAGGATTCGACATAACCTTTTCTTGATTAACTCTTTTCATGTATTACATCCTTTTGTCCTTTTTATCTAGATTGGACACAAGTCATGGAATAGTCATATTTGTATGTCCATCTAATATTTCTTGATATCTTGAGTAGACTATTATAAACAAATAACAATGATATCTCATATCAACTCATTCGAGCATGACCATGCATTTCTAGTCTCACTCAATCAAGTGGGCTATGATATTACTCATATTATGTAGGAAGGACAAATCATATCTTGATCAACCATTTCCCACTACATAGATTGTGACATATCCAATATCAGTCTTTATAGTGTAGTCAGTTACGACACACATTTGACTGTATCAAAATATGTCACTCACGGTGTTAAAATAATAATGATCTCAAGTCTGAGGCTCATACATGTAGTTATCACTATAAACAGTGTTGTGAATGTCACATAATAATTCAAAAAACATGCTCATAGCGAGTCGGTCCAATATGTCGTTCTCTAACACATACTTATGTATTGATTTTGACATTGCCATGTCAATGACAACACTTTATCATCAATCAACTACAAATTAGTCTTAATGCATTATTATTGTCCATGCCCACAATAATACTCGACTAAGGACATTTAAGAATAACTATATTATTCTAAGGACTTTATTATAATTCAATTTATTTATGTACACAGAATAGTAACTGAAAATAATAATAGCAATGCCTCTGTAATAAATAAGGTAAAACT
The DNA here is from genome assembly GCA_019671005.1 of Hibiscus mutabilis. Classification (NCBI taxonomy): domain Eukaryota; kingdom Viridiplantae; phylum Streptophyta; class Magnoliopsida; order Malvales; family Malvaceae; genus Hibiscus; species Hibiscus mutabilis. The sequence continues at coordinate 51,579,078 of CM033717.1, read as the reverse complement.
AATATCATTTACTATAATCTTATAATTGGTCTTTGGGCATACTCTAACATTAGCTATTGTCCACGAAATGAAGGTTTTCCCGAATTTTAAAATTGGTGGGTATCCTTGATTGATGCTTTTTCTGTTGCTCGATGCCTTGAATCACTAAATCTTATTGGTTTTGTTTGTTGGAGGATTTGGAAGGAAAAAAACTTGTTTACTTTTTAGGGTGGGATGAGCAAACCCGAAGAGGTTTGGAATTCTACGAAAAGGTATTTGCAGGAATTTAATAATGCTCATCTTTTTCATCTTTCGGAACTCACATCTATTGGGTCAATATCGTCATCTTGGACACCACCTACCAAGGGGGTCATTAAAATTAATTTTGATGCGTTCTTTGATAGTAAGCTGAATAAAGCGGGCATTGCAGCGATTTTGCGTGACTCTATGGAAAGAATTGTGGGAGGTGCCAATCAAAAGGTTTCTTTCCCTTCAGCGGAAACGGTTGAGGCCCTTGCGTGTCGTCTTGGTGTTGTTACTACTTTACGAGAAAGATGGAAGAACATTATACTTGAATCTGATAATGAGAGTCTTGTCAAAAGACTTGAGCTTAAAAAAAATTTCTATTTGGGAATCTAGGGCTGTTGAAAAGGATATTGTTTCCATTTTGGATAATTTTTTCCGTGTCGTTTGCTTTGCTTGTAGATTATGTAACTGCATTGCAGACTAGGTTGCAAAGAAAACCTGATCTGATAAATACCCAACGGACTGGTTGCTAAACCTGCCTGAAGGCATTCTTTGTCTATTGTTACTTTTCCTTTCTTTGAATGGAGTTTGTTCTATATAAAGAAAAAGGCTCTACTCTTTTAATTGGGCTCATTGGAAGTACTATGTCACAGTCTGGGCTTAGGCCTATGGTGTTTGTATCAAACGCTTTATGCTTTCAGCCTTTCCTCGCCTTAGCATAACTAAGTAACATCAATCCAAGATTTAAAGCCTCTCTACTTTCGGGTTTGTCCTTCTTTCTAAACAGTTTAGCGTGGTTTGGCCAATTGTGCAACTTATGCGGTCCTTTAAAATCATAGCACTTTCGTTGTTCTTTCTCTACCATCAACTTGACCATTTTGAACGATGCAACCATGCCAATTTTAGCTACCTCCCCTTCTTGCTCGACATCCCCCCGTATGGAGGCAAAAAAAAAATGGTTTGGGATGTTTTTAATTAGGCATATATAATATTTTATATGTATGATTTTATCACATTAATAAAACCATACTTGCTACTAGAAAAAATATATATTGTTAAAAATATCAGTTTAAATTAAAATCAAATTTAAGGGAATTTATATCGACTTGTCTTTCAGTATTTGTGAAAAAAAAATCAATATATATTTAAGGTTTGATATTGATCAAATCAAATACATAAATATTTTTAAAAATATCAATTTATATTAGAGTTTAAAGTAATTCATATTGACTTGTCTTGTGAAATTTATAAAAAGTTATAATATTTTAATTTATCAATTAAAGGGTTACGATGACAACTTATTAATTTTAAAAAATAGTAATAGTTGGAATAATGTCACATATGTGGTGGGAGTCCGAATAACATGTATTTCATACTTTTTCATAACAAACTTGATTTATTTGTAGGATAAATACATAAATCATCACTCAACTTTACTCTCAAACCAACTTTGGTCACTGAAGTTTCAAAACGTTCAATTTGCTTACTGAAGTTTAGATGTTGAACGTTTTTGTCATTCATCCGTTAACTTTTTGACAGTGTTATTCTTTACAACGTCATCCACTAGTCACCGTCGCCAGACACCATTGTCGACAACAGTAGATTGTAGTTTTTCGTCTCAAATTTTACCAATCGCTTTGTCTCCGCTTACTGAATTCAAATCTGACCTCTATTTTGCTGGAAAGCGCTCCGAAGTTCACGAATCATCAAAAACCTAATGGTTTCTCTGTCTTCGATCTCCCTCCTCCGCGGTCAGATGGAGCTCATTTTTCAGTATGTTGCTTCTCTTGTGCCAATGAAATTTTCTACTGTTGGGATCTTGGAGAAGATTCTCTGTTCGCCGAAAAATGACCACAACATAATGCTATCAAAAAATGAACGGATAAGTGACAAAAAATGCTCAATGTCTAAATTTCAGTGAGTAAATTGAACGGTTTGAAACTTCAGTGACCAAAATATGTTTGAGAGTAAACTTGAGTGATGATTTATGTAATTTGCTCTTATATTTATTTAACTAATACTTATAAATATATTATATGAAATGGGTCATGGGGTAAAGAGGTGATTAAGTAGGTCTTAGGACCCACGTGAGTGGTGGGATAGGGATGATTCTAGTCTTGCGGGTCGCAGAGCAGAGATGATTTTATATTTTGTATTCATAGTGAGTCGTGGGACGAAGATGAGGATGAAAATTCTTGATAGAAATGAGTGCGGGATGAACACCCTTTACACTCGTACCGTCCAATTGACATCTCTAGAGCTACTGTTTTCGGCTCCATGAAGGAAACAACGAAGAGTAGGCTTCATGACGATATAACTAAGCTGCAACTCGAGGTAACAAAAACTCATTCGGACATGGAACAACTGGATAAGAAGTTGGTGCATGAATAATACTTTACCAAGTTTGATTTGAAGGCGAAGAAAACTGAAGAGGGAAAAGGGCAAAGAAAGGGGAGGGTGGAGAAGAAAGGGAAAGAGATAAAGGAGGAGAGTGGAGCAAGGGGATGTAGATGGCAGTGGTCGGAGCCATCATCGGTCGAAGAAGATGGTCGAAATAGCACAGAGTATAAGATAAAAGTAAGGTTGATAGAAATTAAAAATTAAATTGATAATTTATTTAAAATTCAGGTATCAAATTAAAAATTAACCATTTAATTAACATAAATCACTAACGGAAATTAATGATAAAGTGACAAAAAAATGTAATAAACTAATATGTGATAAAAATGAAACTTTTCAAAATTAATGACCAAAATAAAATAAACTGAAAAAAAAAAAAGCTTATGATAGTTTACCCAGAAAACAATTCCAAGAGGCATAAGCTGGTTTTAGGCGTCACTACCTCTATCCTTCAATAACACCTTTGAAATCTTCATTTTCATTTACGCAGATAACAAGAATAAAATTCTATTCTCCTATCCAAGCTCTTGGTACTTTCCTTTTCCATATTTTTCTTTTCTATTTGTCTTAATAAATAAAATTGGGCAGTAAATATGTCGAATTTAAACAAAAACAAAACTAAAATATTTTTTTCGGTTCAATCGATTTTGATTTAAATAGTCCATGCAATTTTGAATGAGTCAAAGTAAATCCGTTTAATGGTGTTATTCGGACCGCTGTATTGGTCGGTTCTTGGTTTAATTGGTAGGGCGTATATAGTTTGGTTCAATTATTTTAAATTTTTTGAATAATTCATTGGTTATTGATTTAGTCAATTTCGATTTTTTGTGTTAACTTTGTATTTTGAGATTTTATATTTTATTTTGATATAATAATTTTATTTTTTAACTTTTATAATATTAATTGGTAAGGTTTTAAAGTTTTTTTATAAATATTTGTTTAAAAAATATTTCTTAAGTAAATAAAAAAATAATTAATAATTCATATATAGTTTTTTAAGTTATTTCACTATTTTTAAGTATAAAATATTTTTGTATATTTTAAATTAATTATAATTAAATAAAAAATTAAATTAGGTTTAAGTAACTACAAATTTTAAACTTACGAATAATAAATCGTTCAAACACTATAATTTAAATAAATTTTCAGTTAATCAATCTTTATTGCTATCTCAATTCAAACAACCAGTCTGGTTCAATTTTGATAATGTTGCTCGTCCCTGTACATCACCATTTTACTATGAATAGTTAGCAATATAAATTATTTGGGTTAAGTTTAACTTTTTTTTATCAAATAAGTTTAGCTAATGATATTATAGAAAATGTAGAATTAAATTATGTCAAATTAGGGTATAGGGATTAAATTTCATGTTTCAACATAATAGAGGTACTGAAATTCTCAACTAAACCACGAATATCTTTTTCCTCTAAAATGATTTAAAACATGGATCCTATCAACCGCCGAGGAACACAAAAGTAAACCTTCATTCATTACAGATGTCGGAAAATAATGCTTAGTGAAATGACCAAAAAGGCCCGACTTACCTGTCTAATAAATTCAAAACTATATGTAATTTAATTGAAAAGCCAACACCAATTACGTCCAATATGAACTTCGAAGTTCCAACATAAACAAACAGTCAAAAAAAAACTGAACAAGTTGAAAAACCCTATCCTTTGTTTTTCTTATCATCCAAACAGACCCTTAAGAAAATGGAGGAAAACGGCAGTAGAGCTGAAGCCCTACGCCTTCTAGGGATCGCCGAGAAGCTTCTCCAAAACCGCGATTTCAACGGCTCAAGGGACTTCGCAATCTTAGCCCAAGAAACCGAACCCTTATTGGAAGGGTCGGATCAGATCCTAGCTGTCGCCGACGTCCTCCTCGCCTCCGAGAAAAAAATAAACAACCACCACGATTGGTACTCGATCTTGCAAGTAGATCGCCGATCCGAAGACAACGATTTCATCAAGAAACAGTATCGTCGCCTAGCTCTCCTTCTCCACCCCGACAAAAACAAGTTCCCTTTCGCAGATCACGCGTTTAAGATCGTAGCTGATGCATGGGCCGTTTTATCGAATACCTCGAAAAAATCTCAATACGACAGAGAGTTGAGCTTTTTCACGAGGATTGAATTTAGCAGCTCCGGCGATCGTTCAAATCAGTCCGGGAAATTACCGGTTACGAGAAGAGGGCAAAATCAGGACGGTGTGCAACGGCGGTCGACGAATTCTACGACCCATACTGAAAATCAAAGGCCGTTATCGTCAACATTTTGGACAACTTGTCCGTACTGTTATAGGTTGTTTGAGTATCCAGGGTTGTACGAAGGTTGTTGTTTAAGGTGCCAGAATTGCGAGAGATCTTTTCATGCTGTTTCAATTCCGACACTCCCGCCGTTGGTGCCGGGAAGAGAAGCGTATTATTGTTGCTGGGGGGTTTTTCCAATGGGATTTTTGCCTGGGAATCAAGAGGATGGAGGAAAAGGAAAATCGCCAACTGGATTTCCGAGTTGGATGCCTTCTATGGTTCCCGGAGGCCAGCTGGAGAGTGAAAGAAATGGAGGCAACGTGCCAGCTCCGGCGCCACCACCACAACCAGCAGCAGCCGCTCCTAAGACGACAGTGAAGAAGGCGGTGCAAAGTAGGAACAATGTGGCTGCAGTTTCAGGTGGGAATGCTCCCAATTCCACCCCAAGGAAGAGAGGGAGACCAAGGAAAATCCCATTTGAGGTTTCGGATGGTGATGCTGTATGGTTTGTGTAGCTTCGGTTTATAAGAAACCTGACCGAATGGCTGGAGTGTTTTCAACGAATGGAGAAGGAAGGATAATGAAACTCTGCTATGTTGGAAGGAAATATTAGGTATTGCTGTAGTTTTTTCTTGCTTTGCTTTGTTTGTAGACTGTAGATTGTTTTCATGTACTGACTAGCACATAGGTAATTGTGTGACATTATGATATATGCAGCAATAACAATTCAGCGAGTTCGTTAGCTAATATTTTGAGTAGTCTCTGTTGTTGTCCTTTGTTTGAACCGCCACATTATGTCATCATCTTCCGGTGTCTTGTAGGAAAACATGGTTGGATACAGTTAACCAATGCAGACAAAGACTTTTTTGGTACTTTCAGAATAGGAGACATTTTAGAACATTGGCACAATTGTGGTTTTAGGCAACAGGACTGGTTGTTTATTCCTAGTTTCATTGATTAAATTATGTTGTCTGGCCAGTGCATCTTCCATGATTCGAATGGCCTAACTTCAAATGAATACTAACGATGATAGCATTAGCAGTGGTTGAATATAGCCAAGGAATCCTAGTGTTTTGGTACAAGTTATGTTTAGTTGACTCTTTAATGCCTTGACATAGCAACAAGAGATTGATCCCAGGTCATCGAGTCTCTTTTTTTCCTGATTCGATCAGGTATGTTTGCCTCAATTGGTGATCATGCACTTCTAAATGAACCCAAACCCCTGAACTATACAGCATCATATGCTTTGAGGTCGAACCTTTATTGTTAGGGCCGAGCCGACCACCGACTCTTGAGCAATGAATCTCACTAACAAAACCAAAACTAGTTGAGAAACCAAAATGTTGGGAAAGATAAGACATTACTACATTCGGTATAGCTCTAAAATCTTAAATTTACATTGTTACTACTGTGAGAATATGTTATAATCAATTATTACAGCAAGAGATAGTTTTTTTTAACAATTTCGTGTTGCAGCCTGCTTGGTACTGAGTGATGTAGTTTCTATTTTAACTTGTTTGCATAAGTTCTTGCTGATTCTTTCAACAGAACTGCTGCCATATGGAATATGGATACTGTAAGTTTGAATTTTGAAGAAATCGGGGAAATGGGTAATCTGGATAGATTTCACTCCATATATAAATCATCTCGTTGTTGCAGGTTTCCGGTGGCGAATTGATTTCAGGAGTAGTTTGCCTTCAGTATTACGAGGGCTACTAAAACCTTGTTTTCAACTGGCAGCTTCTTTTTCAGATTCTCCCCATTCATTGGGTGAAAACCAATAGCTGTGTATTGGGTGAAAACCTTGCGTGGTTTTAGCTACTTTTTTCAATTGGAGCGATAGTTTGACATTTCTTTTTAAAAAGAAATAGTGTTTTTAAACGGTTTGTTTTAAAATTTAAGTGTTTTTGTTGTAAAAAAATATTTTTAAATAATAAAATCTTTGTTTTAGACATTTTTGAAAATGTATAAAAACGATGATATGAACCAATGAATAATATTATTTAAAAATATTTCTAACTTAAAAACACTTATTTTACTTTTGAAAAAATATTATTGGAATTGATGGTTCAAACAAATCATGCTGTCAAAGCATGGAAATTATAGAATAATTAGAAAATATTTTGATAGACAAGTCTTTCAATATAGTTTTTTAGGTTTAGGGCTTAAGAGTTTGGTGTATAGGTTGTAGAATTTAAGGTTTTTGGTTAGAACTTAGAGTTTAGGGTATAGGGTTTAAGGTTTAGGTTTTAGGGTTTGGGATTTAAGTTTTAAATTTTATAAAAGAGTTGTGTAAATTTTGTTTTATACAGTTTGTGTATCAAAATATAACTCATACATCAATCTGTAAATATTATTGTTTCTCATCTTAATACTTGTTTTTTATAGTTTATGTCTATTTTATAGTTTATGTTCTCCTTTTGAACAATATTGTCTTTATGATTTGAATATGAGTTCTTTTTTCAGAGTGTAATGTGCTTTGTCATTGCAACTAGGGTTGTAAACAAACAAACGTTGAGTGCGGCGAAAAGTTCGTTTATGTTTGTTTATTTATTAAATGAACGAACATGAACAAGATATTATATTCGCTTAATTAAATGAACGAACTTGAATAAAGGGCTTGTTTGTTCATTTACGTTCGGTAATCCGTTTGTTTATGTTCATTTAAATTTATTCATATATGTCTGTTTATATTTATTATTTTTCATAACAAAAGTATTATATTTAAAAAATTTAAAAACTCATTAAAAATATGAAATAAAAAGAAAAAATAAACAATACTTAATCCGTTTGATTACATTCGTTTATCATTTTAATGAACGAAGACGAACATACTACATTCTTTAACAAACAAACATGAACATGATATTAGATAAAGAACCTAAAGCTACTGGTCAAAGAACATATCTAATTTTTTATCAAATCTAAAATTAGATAAAGTTGTTTAATCTATTTTTAAAGTTACTGTTTTTGAGCTGGCATGTTGTCTATATTCCAAATTTTGGAGCGGGTAAAATGATTTTTTTTTCTCAGGGTAAATCAAAGCAGGTGAAGCATATGATGTTTTAGGTCAGAGTTGAAACACTAAAAAATTCACCCTACCCTGTTTCCATTTTTAAGTGATTTTGAAATTACACTTCGGGCACAGCTGACTTTTTCCAGGAATCACATGGTATGCACCATCCATAATTCAATTTTCAAAAAGAAATTTTAAAAATGGCTTATATTATAATTAAGTACTTAAAATATATTAATTATTTTATTTTGGTATATATTTAAAGTATTTTTTAATCATAATAAGTATTTAAAGTATACTTTTTAGTTAAATTAAGTATTTAAAATATATTTTTGGTCAAAATAAGTACTTAAAATTGTCAAAATAAGTATTTAAATTATATTTTTAGTCAAAATAAATATTTAAAATATTTTTTTATTAAAAAAAATACTCAAATATATATTTCATCTAAATTTTTAAAAATTATCATGTGATATTAATTAAAAATATAGTAGATACTTAAAGTAATTTTTTGTCACAATTGTTATTTCGTTTTATATTATGCTAATGCTGTGAAATCTTGTCAGCAATTAAGCTACCCACTTGTGTGACTTTTGGTTTAGAAATATTTTTATCTCTTTTAGTCTGATCAGCACCTTAGTTTGGCTTACTTAGACCAGGGTTCAAGTGCCTAATGTTAATAACTGTACTTATGTTGCAGGTGAAATTGTAATACCCTATATGTTACATTTGGGCCTCGAGCTCAACCCGAAACCATAAAAAAATTTTAAATTGAGTTTAGCCCAACAATGTATTCTCGAAAATATTTAAGGCTAACAGTTGAAAATATAGATAAATAATCAAAACGATACAAAGGAGCTCTAATTTAATTTAAAACATTTGAACATTCGATTTGATTAATACAATTTCAAAATAAGGATTACAGACTCCACCACGTAAGGTCTTATAAATACATAGCCCACAAAACACAAGTATCGTACTCTGAAGATCACCACATGCTAGAATCATGTACCGATAGTGCTCCTTGGTCCCACGATTCGACGATCAACCTACGCACGGGTAACAACGATTCCGAGCGCTGGGCTTACAAAGCTCAGTGGTACACATCTATACTATCATACTTCATGCTAATCATAAACATAAGCATGCAAGCTAGTACGAACAACAATGAGAGATAAATAATCACGCGGCACTACCACTAGTCGTCTAAACACATGCTCTCATCAAAGAAATCATCATACATGACACATAAGGCTCAACCATACCCATAACATAATAATAAAACATCATATAGATATGGCGCTACCTCTTGCTGCCAATCATATAGCATAGCAAGGAAGCATAAGCTTCTCATAACATATAAACAATATATACACTATATGAGGTGAAGCCCGTGACCACTAAGCATCGGGATACATATACCTATGCTCGAAATCTCATCGAGCATCTTCGAATGAGGTTCGTATCCACTAAGCATCGGGATCTTACATTCGAGAATCTTCAACCATGGTGTCGCAACACACCCTTTCTCTCACTAGGTATCCCGATCCCATCAATCAATGGTAGCTCAACCATATAGGTGTCCATATCAGCACATAGCAAGGATACGTCTACCACACAGCACACAGCATCACATGATCCACCAAGGATCCATACAGTTGCTATTACCATCAAGTCACTCAACGTTTACCAAGTTATTAATTATCATGGAAGTGTACATTAATTGTCCTCATTAATTATATCTATTAATTCATTTTATCTCATTAGCATACCATGTCAATTTCCATCTTTTTATTAGCATTATAAATTATCTCGTTCAGTGGATACCGGTACTCGAACACAAATATCGATATAGTACCCTTGGGTATCGGTACTTAAATGCGTACCGATACTAAAATAGCTTACTAAAAATATTTAATTTCCACAAGTACTGGTACGGGATGACCCATACCGATACGACCCCCAATCTCGTACCGATACGTCCAAGGCTCATACCGATACCATATTTACGAGTTCATACCATTTCCTTGATTTATGATATTTCCACACTTTATTCGATCCCTAAAGCTTATATAAGTTATTAGGGATTTTTACTAACGTATTTTATTATTTTATATTAATTATTGTGTAACACCCCATCCTGGCCTGGTCGGGAACCGGGTTGAAGCGTGCTACCAGTGAGCGATACGGTGATTGATTCGATAATTTCAATCAATGATTGTCACTTAGTCCAAGGTGTGCTTTTTATACCTTATTAAACACAAGTTAGCCCAATTTATCCAATAGGAAATAATAATTGATCGATTGAGACTGATTCTTAACTTCTACGAGGTTTAGGGACTAAACTATAAATCTGATAAATTAGAAGTCCTTTACTGCAATTAACTACACCATAATGAAATTCAATACAGTATCAGCGAGTCTACAGATTTTCATACTAATCTGACGTTATTTACCCATCCAATTAGACTTGCCAAGATTTAGTGACCATTCTGTAAAAAATGCAAAATTGTGTTCAACAGCCCCTAACAGATTTAACAAACACTGTACGAAAACACTTGGTGGCGTATCGGTATAGGTATGCATGTAGTTAAACTCAAGACGAAACTGTCCAACTTTGTTTCGATACGGTCGCGATACGACATGCAATGATGATAGCACAATTCCCAGCAACTAAAGAATTCATATCGATACAGCTTGACCAATATCGATACGAGTTGACTAACATTGACTTTGACCAAGACCCATTTTGATACACACTATACTCATACCGATGCCATTAATTCTCTATACCTCACTACCCAAAGTCGTACCGAAACGTCTTGAAGCCGTATCGATACGCCTGGGTTAGCCTTCACTTTGAATGGCCAAATATGCACTACCGTACCGAAACAAGTGGACCAGTATCGGTACGGCCTGCACTGTAATGCCAAATTTTATCTGGTTTTTAATCGAATTAACCTATTGAATGATGTCCAAATGCAATGAAATTTTACCAGCAGGTTTATTAATCTATAATCTATCAACATGTCAAATTTTAGGGCTATCCGAATCCGTTTACTAGGTTTTCACCTTTTAGTGCCAAATATGCATGTTTAGCCATTTTTAAGCTATACCAAAAGGCCATTTAGAGCCTTAGACATTTTACATGTCATGCATAATACACACATATCAAAAGAGTCGCAAGTGACTAGTTCAACTACTTTGTCACCATCCTAGGAGTTCATAAAGGTAAAACACATTACTTGAGGCTTGTAGTGGCTTGTCAACAACGTCGGTTCTCCAATCTCCAACGGTGAAATCCTTAACCTAAAATGTATAGAATGAAATGCATTAGGCATATTTTTCCTAGTGAGGTAGTCACAAGTAAACACTTTATCAATGAATTGCATTTCAAAACATATCTTAACAATAACAATGCAATGAATCAATAGTAGCAATGCAATGATCATGTTCAATAGCAATAAGTCCATATTTCAATATTAACCCTTGGATCGATTCGAATAGTGGATACGCGAATTCCTACACCTCTCCAAAATAATGAATGGTCTAATCCATTCGCCTCACCAATATGACCAATAACACAATACATCCCTCCGCCCCACCAAATCAATATAGGCCATAGCCCAAGGACCGTAATCCACCCGTACACTAAGCTCACGAATTCTATGGCATGCCAATTGTATCCAAAGTCATTTCGAATCCAAGGTCTGGTTACAATATCAATGATCGGTGTTTGGTAACATTAGCAATATTCAATGTTCTTATCAATAAGTAATGAACCAATATCAATATTCAATAGCAATACCAATGGCAATGACAATGTCCAATGATTTCAATGACAATAGCAATGATCAAGGTTTCACTTACAATTTTTCGATAACAATAACCATGACAATGATCGATGCTTCATATTCAGTATTTCGATGACAACGGTTATATCAATGTTCAATGACAATGAAAATGACAATAACAATAGCAATAACTATGCTCTATATCCAATGTTCAATGCTTCCATATTTCAATGACGAAATCGATAACGATGCTCAATAAATAGACATGTTGTAGATAGACATTTTGTTTAAGGCATTAATACTTTCCCAACCATATTTTATAGCATGCTAGTTTTATCCAAATTCCTTTCAAATCCAAGGTCCGGTGACAATATCAATGATCGGTGTTTGGTAACATTAGCAATATTCAACGTTCTTATCAATAAGCAATGAACCAATATCAACATTCAATAGCAATACCAATGGCAATGACAATGTCCAATGATTTCAATGACAATAGCAATGATCAAGGTTTCACTTACAATGTTTTGATGACAACAACTATATCGATATCAATGTTCAATGACAATGACAATGACAATGGCAATGACGATAACAATAGCAATAGCAATAACTATGCTCTATGTCCAATGTTCAATGCTTCTATATTTCAATGACAAAAACAATGACGAAATCGGTAACGATGTTTGGTGGCAATGACTATAGCAATATCAGTGATCGATATTCAATGCAATAACTCACCTTATCTTACCAATGAATCCACTAAGTGATTTAATGCAATATTTCTTGACGAAAATGCTAGCCATACTATAATCAATGACAATGAGGTCCGGAAAGGCACTTAGCCTAATCTCGAGACTCTGACTACACCCACCTCAATAATTCGATGTTCTTACGGCTCTCGGGTAGCAATTCCAGTGTTTATAGCTTTCGTCAATGATGGTGGATGATCTTTCTCTACTTTTTGAGCTAGGTAAACAATAGGGAAATTGTTAGAATCGATAATACGATATCGAAATCAATATAACGATATCAAAATCAATATCAAAGCTTAAAATAACTATTAACTATCAAGTTCCATGCATGACCTAAACCCTAGCTTAAGATTAATCTTGATTTATCCATGGATTTCATCAATAGTTTGGGGATTATAGCTTACATGTTCGATAACAATGATTCGATATTAATAAACCAAATAAAATTCAAGCTTTTCTACCCTCAACAATGGATGTGCTTGCTTGAAGGAAGATGAAGATGAAGTGAGGTGCTTGCTTGTTAAGTAATCGGGTAAGGTTCTAGCCTTAGCTAATCACTTTCTTTTATTTGTTTAGCAATGACAAGGCTTTCCTTCCTTTCAAGGAATTGAGCCTGATCATCCCACGTATGAGTCGTTATAATTGAGGAGGGGCTAACCATAAGGTTAGTCCCTCAACTCTCGATACACTAAACTTTAACCCCCCAAACTTTCAATTTTTACAATTTAGTCATTAAACAGATTTTCAATACATTCATTAAGGTCCATATTCAATAATTTGACTCAATTAGAGTCCAATATCAATGCAATAACCTCATGGTCAAGGTTAACACAATATTTGGACCATTACGGTGTAGGGTTTCCGGTCGTCAGAACCCAATTTTGACTATACTAGATTTTGGGGTGTTATATACTGGCCTTATAAGCATTTATTCGAATATTACCAATTATCAGTCCATTTAATATAATTTCCATCGAACATGACATTTTGCATCTCAATACTCAAGCAACACAACATGTAATCAATCAGTTAAATAATTATACGAATATTCAATGACCCTACACAGTCTTTAAGCTCATAATAGTCTCAAATATTCTCAAGCTCACCAGGCATCTTAAAATATATCAAGTCTCATGATACCGGTCTCACAACATGATTATTCATTGTCTACCTATTTTGTGAACAATAACAAGCAAGGTAATCACAATTATGATGCTCATGAAGCAGTAGGAGTTCGAGGTGTACTAACCTTAAGTGATTAACAATAAATCCTCACTCGAGCTCCTCCAACACTCCTCTTGATCTGGTATTCGAACCTGAACAATCCTCATAAATATATGAATACCATAATTACTAATTAACCTCATTCACTAACTAATCCGCAAGATCAAAAGCATGAAAATAGATTATCGGTTTTGAATTTGGTGAAACAAACTTTGCCAACGGATTCAGAACATCGAGAAACCCCTAAGTATGGGCCTCCTAGAAAAATTCAACGGTCGGTCAACGCTGGTCAACGCGATCAAAGGTTGGTCAGCCACCTAGATGATCCGATGCGATGTGGTGCACACAATTAGGGTGCACCCGCGGGTAATGATTTGGTGCAGTAGGGAGTATGCGCACCCGGGTACTCGATCTAGTGTGGCACGGTAAACCGTAGCATGGTGCACCCGTTTGGGCAAATGTACGCCCACCCTCGGTGGTGGCACGCAGGGTACCCTCCGGTGGTCGGACGGCAATGATGACCTTCACTCCTGCTATCCCTACACCGGTGAGCATCTTAATGCCCTCATATTTGGGTTTTGACCGCCAGAACTACCCGAATTCAACTTCTTGAAACTTCTCTTCTACCACTTCAGAGAACGGCGGCGGCGACAATGACATGGTGACCATTGGCCGACTCATCTCGGCAAGCTCTTTCCAACAGTGTCGATAGTGTCACGAACGAAAGCTTGGACGGCGGTAGATCAAAATTCAAAGCTCTCTCTCCTTTATTTTCTCTCCCATCTTTCTATTTCTCTCTTTTCTCATCATATCATCTTTTTTCCCACCTACCACTCACTTTTCTCCCATCTTTTTTAAATTTTAAATTCTCTTCCATAAAAGATGATGTCCACTTTAAATAAAAATCAAAAACCACATTCTTCCTTTTTGCTACTAGGCCCAAATTTAATACTTAATTTTAAACTCTTAACAAAATGCCCAATACTCAGGTCTGAGACCCGATTCGCTAACCCGAAATTCAAGTCGTTACAACTCTTCTCACCTTAAAAAATTCCAACCTCAAAATTTGTATTCATAAACCAATAAAGATGCTCAAACCCTTTTAACTCTTCGATATTTTGAAAGATTTCCCGCTGCGCTACTCTGATCTTTCACAACCCTTATCAAACATGACCATTTTATTTTAACGATACAAACATAATACCAATTGATTCTTCTCTTAGAAAGAATCCATCCTCACTTGATACACTACAAACGACAAGCAAAACCCAACGGTACCCCAACCAAACTGTCACACAAATGAGTCATCAAAGAAACTTAACTTATGTTGTAGAACTCACAAGATTTGTTGCCAAACTCGCTTGGTACATTACAAATGACAAGCAAAACCCTAACGGTACCCCAACCAAATTGTCACACGAATACGTCATCAAAGAGACTTAACTTATGTTGTAGAACTCACAAAGTACTTCCATAACTCCATATGATCTAAAAGAACATGAGGTCAGACAATTGTTGCAACCAAAACGAAATGATTCCTCTGGTGGAGACTCCTTGAAGGAGACTCTAATTCTGATGGCATCATCTATCAAAATCATCGCTTGCTGAATGCAAGACTTCTAAAAATGAACAACATCTCAACTCGCCTCAAAAACTTGCCCTAAACTCGACATGATAACTCATATCTGCAACCAAGCATCTCCTATTAACTCGGTTCACGCAAGAGACGTACACTCCAAACTATAACGTGTCTAAAAGAGACGTTATTTATACCTTCACTCGGATCTTTCATTACATGAAATCCCACCAAGGGATAAGGCTTTATCTCGAATCTCGTGTTAAAAGGTAATATGTATGCACCATAGCGTTGTACCACCCAACCCGCAAACAAACCAAGCAGACTTCCATATAGATCTCACCTTGCTGAAAATATCAAATAGTACCCACCAAGAACTACACCAATACTCAATGAAATCACATCAAAGTTGTGCACTCACAACCCTTTACAAGACTCACGGACATCTATTTAATTCCAAAAAGGAACATCGAATCATCATAACAACTCTGAAGAACTCAATGTTAGAGTCCCAACTAATGGCAAGTCAAACACTTATCATTATCTCAAACACACAACTCCACATTGTCTCCCAAAACACACGGTGAAAGTTTGGTACAAATTATGGCTCTTAAAATTCACCATATACTGACCATTGTACTATATAAGAAGAATCTCTTGCCTTGACATATCTTTATCTAAAACACTTGCAACAAGATCTCAAAGTCTTTCAAAAACCATCGAACCCAAATTCAATCACAACAATGTATCCTTTTAATTTCAATCAGATGTTATTTCTCACGGCTTCCAAAGTTACCCAATCCTCAACTCGGATCTTAACCAACAAAACACGTGGGTACCAGTATTGACTAATCAATACCGACATCAGATAGATCGAGTACCAGTACTACATTAAGCTAGCATCGCTACCCCCTTACACGATCATCGCTTGTGATCTTTTATCGCCCCACATGGGCAGCATGATACTATAAACCAGACTAACTCCGTACAATCCATCACTTATCAAGTTTACTTTACTTAGGCGGTGATCGATCAGCAGCTCTTAATTACTTTGACCCACGTCATTGTCCAAATCTCAAATTCCTTAAGATCAAGTACACAAATTCCACTCTGTTGAGGTAGGCACACCCTTCGCTCATCTTGCACAAAAATACAGCCCTGACAAAACAACAAAACATCCTTAAAGATCTCGAAATCTTATTTGACTTTAATTGAGTTAGCACCACTATCACAAAAAATAGTCTTACGCAATTCAAATTTCCACCAATATTCCTTAGCTTATTCCAAGGAAATTCTGATTCAAACAAAAGCATTTACGAAGTCTCAAACCCTTACTTCCTTAACTGATTACACAATAAATAACCTTTTCCACACACAAGGTCATTAAGGTAATTATCTTGCCAACTCATCTTTCTGTATTCTTTATACATTCACACGTGTCACACAAGGCATCAAACTTATATTCGAGAGCCAATATGGTGGTCCACACTCTATCATCGCTGAAACACCTCAACCATCACTTCAGACATAAAAATTACCACAACACGCTCTAAAGAGAGAAATCCTTATTCCAAAATTCATTTCAAAACTACAAGCCTTTAACATTTTAACCGCAACCATCTTATTCTCAAACCAATTCAAGAAAAACACACGGGTACTTCGCAATCGATTAAACGAGTCATCCACCTTAGAAGATGCAAAATAATCCTTCATTGTTACTTAACAAGCTATCAATGGTTTAAACATCACCTCAACGAACCAACTTTAGTAGCGAACAAGCCCAGTTCTCCTTTGGCAAAACACTTAGACAAAAGAAACCTCATTTGAGTTGCACATTCGCAACTGAACCTATGACTTTCTCTACTAGGTCGGTGTCCTCTAACAAGAGCGATGGCAATGATGTCCAACTCGGCCTTACCTCAACATTTACTCACGTTCATGACAGGGAAAAAGTCTTGACGACTCCTCTATAAAGCATAAACAGATACTCTGTCAGTTCACAAGCTCTTGAGCGTTGAACTACACATGTTGGCATCTATCAAATGGTCAAACATGTCTCATAACCTCGTTGCGTTATTCTCAAAATGACTGGCACAAGAATTACAGTAGAAGGGCAACGGTCCAAACATGCTCATTACCAAAGGTTGGGTTCCCTCGAGGTCTCGAAATTTCGAGCCCACTTTCATATTACTGGATAGCTTCATGCTTGATTAACCAAAGCAATTTCCAATGTGCCACAACTCTCAAGAAGGTAGCTCTATCAAACCTGTAGAAAATCTAACCTCGGTCACACTCTAGCGAGCTAGTAGATCTTAAATCTACTATCTCTAAGAAATGCCCTTGAGAAGGGCGATGATACTTCCCAAGCGTCAACGAGACTCCTTTTAAGCGAACGAAGGGTTTTCTAACCAACAGACATCCATTGATCGATTCCAAAAGTGGTTTAGCCAAACCTGCATCACAACTATTATTCACGTATAACGATAAAGATTTTTTGCCACAAACTCTCATGATGTATCTGAAGGCTTTAGAACTACTATAACACTCAACGAAGACACCATTCAGGTGGCGGGAGGAGGACACATCATCGACTCTGGCATCATCTAACAGACTCGTATCTCAAAAATCTTGGGTGACTTCACCCTCGAAATCCCTCCCATGAGCGGCTCAACACTTAACTCGGCCCTTTCGGCTACAATCACAACCATCTTACCGTCGCAACATTGGACGCACCATCAGGATTCCGATCTTGAAGAGTAAGAACTTAATTCAAAGGTTTGTATTCACTAGACACCTTACTAAAACACCTATACCACCCCAGGATTTCCTATAACCAGCTAAACCTAAGCTCTAATACCACTAAATATAGCACCCACAACCCAAATATCACATTTAGGCCTCAAGCCCAACCTGAAACCATAAAAATTTCTCAAACTAGATTTAGCCCAACATGGTATTCTTGAAAACATTTAAAGTAAATAGTTAAAAATATAGATAAATAATCAAAATGATACAAAGAAGCTCTAATTTATTTTAAAACATTTGAACATTCAATTTGATTAATACAATTTCAAAATAAGGATTACAGAATCCACCATATAAGGTCCTATGAATACATAGCCCACTAAACATAGGTAACGTACTCTAAATATCACCACATGCTAAAATCTCGTACCGCTAGTGCTTAACGATCCGACAATCACCTACACACAGAAACAACAATTAAAAGAGTTGAGTTTACAAAGCTCAGTGATATACATCTACTCTACCATACTTCATGCTAATCATAAACATAAGTATGCAAACCAGTACGAGAAATAAGGAGAGATAAATAATCATGTGACGCTACCACTAGTTGCCTAAACACATGCTCTCACAAATGCAATAATCATACATGGAACACAAGGCCCAACCATACCCATAACATAGTAATATAACATCATATAGATATGGCGCTACCTCTAGCCACCAATCATATAGCATAGCAAGAAAGCATAAGCTTCTCATAGCATATAAGCATTATACCATAATATAAGAGTGAGGCTCGCGACCACTAAGCATCGGGATACATACACTCTAAGTGTAACCCGCAACCACTAAACATTAAGATACATACACTCATGCTCGAAATCTCTCATCGAGCATCTTCGAATGAGGCAACCACTAAATGTAACGCCCTCGACCCGGATGTCATATTTGGGCGTCAAGCCCAACCCGAAACTATAAAAATTTCTCAAACTGGGTTTAGCCCAACAAAATATTCTCAAAATTATTTAAAGCCAATAGTTGAAAATATAGATAAATGATCAAAACGATATAAAGGAGCTCCAATTTAATGTAAAACATTTGAACACTTGATTTGATTAATATAATATCAAAATAAGGATTATAGACTCTGCCACGTAAGGTCCTATGAATACATAGCCCACTAAACACAAGTATTGTACTTTGAAGATCACCACGTGCTAGAATCTCATATCGATAGTGTTTCTCGATCCCACAATCAACCTATACACGAAAACAACAATTTCAAGCACTTAGCATACAAAACTTAGTGGTACACATCTACTTTACCATACTTCATGCTAATCATAAACATAAGCATGTAAACTAGTACAAGCAATTAGAAGAGATAAATAATCATGTGGCACTACCACTATTCACCTAAATATGTGCTCTCATTAAAACAATCATCATACATGGCACACAAGGTCCAATCATACCCATAACATAGTAATATAACATCATATAGTTATGACGCTACCTCTAGCCGCCAATCATAAAGTATAGTAAGGAAACATAAGCTTCTCATAGCATATAAGCATTATACCATATAGGAGTGAGGCTCACGATCGCAAAGCATCGGGATACATACACCCATGCTCGAAATCTCTCATCGAGCATCTTCGAATGAGGCCCACGTTCACTAAGCATCGGGATCCTACATTCGGGAATCTTCAACAATGGTGTCACAACACACTCTTTCTCTTACTGGGTATCCCAATCCCATCAATTAATACGGTTGCTATCACACGATCCACAAAGGATCCATACGGTTTCTATTACCATCAAGTCACTCAATGTTTACCAAGTTATTAATTATCATGGAAGTGTACGTTAATTGTCCTCATTAATTATCTCTATTAATCCATTTTATCTCATTAGCATCCCACATCAATTTCTATCCTTTTATTAACATTATAAATTATCTCGTTCAGTGGGTACTATTACTCGAACACGAGTATCGATGTGGTACCCCTGGGTATCGGTACTCAAACGCGTACCGATACTAAAATAGCTTACAAAAAATCCTTAATTTCCATAGATACTAGTTGACCTTGTAACACCCCTTCCTATCCTGGTCGAGAATCGGGTTAGAGTGTGCTACCGATGAACAGTGCAGCGATCGGTGTAATGAATTTCAATAAATAATCAAAGTTTAAACGAAGGCATGATTTTCAAACATTATTAAACTATAACACAAGTCCAATTATCCGATAAGAAACTATAATTATTCATTTTAAACGAAGGCATGCTTTTCAGACATTATTAAACTATAACACAAGTTTAATTATTCAATAAAAACTATAATTATTCGTTTTAAACCAATTATTAATCATTTACAAGTTTTAAAGGCTAAATCATAATTTTAGTGTTCTAGATGTCCTTTTACGGAATTAACATTGCTACAATGAAATTCAATCTATAAGCAATGATTTTATAAATTTTCATGTTAATTAGAGTTCAATTCCTCTTCCAATTAAGGTCTATACCATTTAGTGACCAAAATACAACATTTCAGAAACTGTCTTAAAGCCTTTCTAATTGAATTACTTGTCACCGTACCGATACACTTGGGGACATATCGGTATACTATGCCTAAATTAGGAATTTCAAATTCACTAGCAACAGGCTCGTATCGATACAACTTGGGGCCGTATCGATACAGGTTGACCACGTTGACCTCGTACCGATACACCTTGAGCCCGTATCGATACCATTTTTACAACCCAAATTCCAATAGCCAATTTCTGTACCGATACGCACTGTGCGATATCAATACACCTTTTTTGACCAGCGTTGACCTAACCAAATATGCAAGGCCGTATCGATACTTCATCACTTGTATCGATACGCATTGCACTGTAATGACAAATTTTTGCTAGTTTTTATCCAAATTGATCTATTAAACGAAGTCCAAATGTAATGAAATTTTACCAGCAAAGTTTAAACACCATAATCTAATAGCATGTCAAATTTCATATTCATTTGAATCCGTTTACTAGGTTTTTACATTTTTGAGCCAATTATGCCATTTTAACCACTTTTTAGCAATTCTAAAAAGACCATTTAGGACCTTAAGCACTTTTACACCACAAGCACAAAACACACATATCATAACGACCGTATATGAATATTTCAAGTACTTTTCCACCCTATTAGGAGTTCATAAGTTTGATGTACATTACTTTAGGCTTGCTTGTGACTTGATAACACTTCAACTTCTCTGATCTCCAACGATGAGTTCCTTAACATGAAATGTATGAAATACAATGCATTAGGCATATAATGCCTAGTGAGGTAGTCATAACTAATATCAATATCAATGTAATGCATTCCAACTCATGTAATAACAATAGCTATGCAATGAGTCAATAGTAGTAATGTAATGATCGTGCTCAATAATAATACTTTCATATTCCAATATTAACCCTTTGATCGATTCGAAATAGTGGACACGCGAATTCCTACGCCTCGCCAAATCAATGAATAGTCTAGTCCCTCTGCCTCGCCAATATGACCAATATCACAACACATCCCTCCGCCTCGCCAAATCAATGTAGGTCGTAGCCCTACGACCGTAGTCCACCCATACACTGAGCTCATGAATTCCATGGCATGCCATTGTATCCAATGTCTTTTCGAATCCAAGGTCCAATGACAATATCAATAATCAATGTTTAATAATAATGATAGTATCCAATGTTCTTATCAATAAACAATGTTCCGGTGCCAATGTTCAATAGCAATATCAATGACAATGGAAATGTTCAATGACCTCAATGGCAATAGCAATGATCGATGCTTCATTTTCAATGTTATGATGACAACAACTATATCGATATCCATGTTCTATTACAATGGAAATGACGATAACAATAACACTATCTATGCTCCATGTTCAATGGTTCAATGGTTTGATGAGTATATCGATGGTGAAATCAATGGCAATGACCGATGACAATGACTATAACAATATCAATGTCCGATATTCAATACAATGACTTAACTCCACTTACCAACGATATCCACTAAGTGGTTCGATGCAATATTTCTTAGCGATGATGTTAGTGATACAATATACAATGACAATGGAATCGGGAAAGGCACCTAGCATGATCCCGAGACTCCGACTACACTCACCTCAATAATTTGATGCTCATACGGCTCTTAGATGACAATCCCCTTGTTCCTAGCTTTCGACGGAGATGGTGGATGCTCTCTATCCAATTATTGAGCTAGATAAACAATAGGAAATTGTTAGGGTTGATAATACGATATCGAATTCAATATAATGATATCATAATCAATATCTAAGCTCGGTATAAATAATAACTATATATTATCCATGGATAGCCAAAACCTAGCTTGAGATTACTCTCTCAATCTCTATAGATTTTAACAATAGTTTGGGGGATTAAGCTTACCCATTCAATAGCAATGATTCGATATTAATAAACCGAAGAAAACTCAAACTTGAACCTAAGCTTCAATGGAGGTGCTAGCTTAGATGAAGATGATGAAGACAAAGGAGGTGCTTGCTTAATTTGGTAATCGGTAAGGCTAAATTGGCTACCCATTCTCTTCTTTTTATTAACAAAGGTTTCCTTCTATTGAAGGAATTGTTTCCTGATGACCCACATAGGTGGTGATTTTAATTGAGGGGGCTAATCGCAAGGTTAGTCCCTCAACTCTCGATGCACTGAACTTTAACCCCAAACTTTTAATTTCTACAATTTAGTAACTTAAAAGTTTTCAACACATTTAATAAGATCCATGATAATAAATTGACTCAATTAGAGTCCAATATCGATGTAATTGACCTCGCGGTCAAAGTCAACACAATATCTAGACCTTCCGATGTAGGGTTTCTGATTGTCAGAACTCAATTTCGACTAGACTGAATTTCGGAGTATTACAGACCTATACCGATATGACCCCCAAACATGTACTTGTACGACCAAGGCTCGTATTGATACCATATTCACGTGTCTGTACCATTTCCTTGATTTACGATATTTCCACGCTTTATTTGATCCCTAAAGCTTATGCAAGTCATTAGGATTTGTTTACTAACGTATTTAATTATTTTATACTAATTACCGGCATCATAAGCATTTATTTTAATATTACTAATTATTAGCCCATTTAATATAATTTCCATTGAACATGCCAATTCGTATCTCAAGCACTTAAGCAATATAACATTTAATCAATCAGTCAGATAATTATACGAATATTCAACGACCCTACATGATCTCTAAGCTCATAATGGTATTGAATATTCTCAAGCTCATTAGGCCTCTCAAAATATATCAAGTCTCATGATATCGGTCTCACAACATGCTTATTCGTCGTCTACCCATTTTGCGAACACTAACAAGAAAGGCAATCACATTTATGACGCTCGTGAAGCAATAAGAGTTTGAGGTGTACTAACCTTAAACGATTAACGATAAAACCTCACTCGAGCTCCTCCAACACTCTTCTTGATTTGATATTCAAGCTCGAACAATCCTCATAAATATATGAATACCATAATTACTAATTAACCTCATTCACTAACTAATCCACAAGGTTAAAAGCGTAAAAACAGCTTACAGAGTTCGAATTTGGTGAAACAAACTCAGAACGTCGAGAAACTCCCATGTAAGGTCCCTAGAAAAAGTCAAAACTGGTTAACGTGGTCAAAGGCTGGTCAGCCACCCAGATGATCAAGTGCGGCGTAGTGCACAACAGCTAGGGTGCACCCACAAGTAATGATTTGGTGTGGCATGGAGTATGTGCACTTGGATACCCAATCCAATATGGCACGGTGCACCATAGCATGGTGCACCCGCCTAGGAGGATGCACATCCACCCTCGGCAGTGGCGCATGAAGGCGCGTGGGGTACCTTTCAATGGTCGGATGGTGGCGACGGCCTATAGTCCCGCTGTCCCAACGCCGGTGAGCATGTCGGTGCCCTTAGATTTGGGTTTGACCACAAAAACTGCCCTGATTCAACTTCCCAAAACTTCTCCTCCCTCACTCTGGTGAACAGTTGCGGCGACGGCGACATGGTGACCACCAACTGACTCATCTTAACGAGCTCTTTCTAACGGTGCCAACAGTGTCACAAATAGAGACTTAGACGGCGGTAGATCAAGATTCAAAGCATTTTTTCTCTTTTTCTCTCCTATCTTTTTATTTTCTCTCTCCCCCATCATATCATCTTTTCTTTTTTCACCTACCACTCAGTTTTTCTCTTTTCTTCCATCTTTTTAAATTTTAAACTCTCTTCCACAAAAAGATGATAACCCCTTTAAATAAAAGTCCAACACCACATTCTTCTTTTTTGGTACTAGGCTCAAACTAAATACTTAATTAAAACTCTCAACAAAAGGCTCAATACCTAAGTCCAAGACCCGATTCGCTAACCTAAAATTTGGATTGTTATAGAAATACTTGCAGATAGCAAAGAAATCTAGTTCATATAATCCATATCGATGGGTGACATTTAAAATATATAGGGTCGTTATAGAAATCTAGTTCATATAATCCAGACCCTAAAATTCGTAATAAATCTTGGCCCCTACCCGACTCCGTAGATCTAGATTCGTTTTATAGAGTCTGGATCCTAAAATTTTAGACCCAACAAATCCAGGTCGGATCTGGATCCTCTGATTAAAGTACGAATCTGGGTCCAGATCCAACACTAAGATCCGGACCTGGACCCGTTTATAGAAAAACCCACCTTTGGTTTTAAAATATATATAAATGACATAATAAGTAGAAGTGTGGTACTTGGCTTGCGATAATGGAATATTTCATGATCTACATTTTTTAATTTTTGTGTTATTCAAAAGACATTTTTATAATTGTATTAGAGTTTTTTGAGACTTTAGTTTATCGTTTTTTATTCTGTTACTAGTTGTATTGAAATTAATCTTTCCTCCATTGGAGATGTGATGTTAAATTAGTCGATAACAATTTTATTACATTAAAAAATAAGTCGAATAATTGTTTTTTTAATAGACCTATATCCATGAGATCTGTTGGATCTGGGTCCTAATTTTTTAGACCCGCAAATTGAAGCGGGTTTGGATCTAAAATGTAAAAATGAGTCTGAATCTAGGTCCAGCTAAATCCGGTCCGTTGCCATGTATTCAAGTTTGGTCATCTGTTGAAACCGGCGTTTGTCTTGACTTGTAATTAATTAATTTAAAGCAATTTGCTTTTGGGAAGTAATGTGAAAATGCTTTCAAAAATTATTTTTGAATTGTTTGATTTAAAACAAGAGTGTTTATTATTACTATCATAAAGTACTTTTAAGCATTTAACTATATAAAATATTTATTTTAAACTTCATTTTTAAAAATATAAAAAATTAGTGATATAAACAAAAATAAATGAATAATTTTTGCTCAAAAGCAACTTTTGGAAAAACTAAAAGTTATAATTACTAAAAAAGTTCTCGTCTTCTAATGAAGCTGTATTTGTTGCATTTTAAGCTTAATTTCCTAAACTTTTATCGTCTTTGCAATTATAATAGTACACTATATTACCAAAGAAATGGCCAACATATGAATAAGAGCTGATTTCTTTAAACAAAGCGAGCCAGCAAGCTAGTTAGCTAGCTCTACAATTCTACAATACATATGCACTTTTTCCCAAAATCTTATATACTTCAAAGCCACAGAAATAAAACCTTTCTAATCTGTTGTTTTCAACCTTGATCTACTAAAAGACACATCATTTAAAGGGTTAACCCCTCCTAATCTCTCTGGGTCAGTTTCCCTATAGCTACTACTATTACTACCTACATCTCTACATTGTTTACTTGTGTCAGAGAGGGAAAAAGGAGCTGTTACCTTGCCTCCCACATCTGATTGCCTGCTACTCCCACCGGATCGTCTGTCCAAATGATGTTGTTCTCTTTAGCCGAATCAGCCAGGGGAGAAAAACTTGAGTAAAGAGGAGAAGAGGAAGATGATGATGAAGCATCAGAATCAGAACTCCTCCATGGGTTTTTCCAACCACATATTGAATCGCCGAATACAGGGTCCAATAAATCATCACAGATAGAATCTCGTGTGCTATCAGTACAGCAGGAACCATCATCCGAGTTGCTGCCAAAAAGAGAAGAATTATCACTTGCCGAGTCCTCTTCGAAAATCCTCTGTAGCCGACTGTATTTTGAATAAAAGGATTCAATGCTCCCTGGTGTATCTAGATGAATTGAACTGGGGTAGATGTTCTCAACACTAGAATGTGTTGAAGAACCTGACTTCGTATGATTCTTTGAGTTGACCCTCAATGGAACAGTCTTATTTCTCCTCCTTATTGATCTTGAGGCCCTAGGTGAGCACCTGCATCGTAATATTTTGTTAAACCGAAGAATGACAGCATATGAATTTCAATTGCGAACAACGTGATTGAGATTTCATTACCTTGCATAAAGAAGCATGCATGCACCTTTATTTAGAACACTTCCAAGGTCGGAGGATGTTACCTGCCAAATCATCACCAACACAATAACTTAAGAAATGATTTGATAGATTAGTTCTTAGGTGTCCTGTCAAATAATAAATTTTATAGATACGAAGCAGAAAATCTAAATATCACCTATTATTTACTAACATGGAAAAACAACTAATTATTTCATAAGGCAAAAACTTTTAACATTCAAGTAGAGCAAAAAATTTCTATAAAAATTAAGGGTTTGGTAGAGCAAGTAATTGAAACATAGATAAAGGGAATTCAGGCACGGTAAAGAAATGATAACAGATGATAATTGTAGAATACATACTTTGCTGTCATCAATCTTGAACCACTTGTTTTGGACGTTTTTAACATAGCAAATGTAGTGACCCGAAAATGCAGCATTCATAACATCCAAGTGAACTACCACCCCATAGAGCCTGTAAATTGGCGAATTATCACTTGTCCCACTCATATATGGCGCCAAGTTCAAGATCTCAGGGAATTGAATCGCTTTGTTAAGCTTTCCAAATTTACCAGACTGCAGAATACAGCATAAAATACAACTTAAGCTGTAAGAACCAGCAAAATGCAAAACAAATTTTTTTATCAAATGAGTACCTGAAATCGCTTCAAAGCAATTGTAAGAACATTTGGAGCCTCTGATATTGTCAACTTCTTTTTGGCTTTTTCATAAGTTGTGCATCTGAAAAAACAAGCATGGAAGGAATACGCAAACCGCTAAAAATCAATTCCTTGCAGCAAATAGAGAATTTAGTTAAGGAATCACAACCATGCAGACTGCACACTATCATACAGTAACACCACCAATATTGACAACCACAAGAACTTTTTGACAAGCAATTATAATTCAAATAAGAAGTTGTTTTAAATTTGTTTATTTTCTGGTATACATCTAACATAACGCATAAAGATAGAATTTTCAAGTTCCAACTATCAATGTAAACATGGAAAGAAAGAGGAAACACCATACATGAGTACGGTAACCACCTATGCAATATCACATGACACAGCAGAATAACACTTTGTCATAGGCTCCAAAATGAGGATATTTTGTTTCTCCAGAAGCATCAAAATACAGTCTAGGGCTTCTTTGAAGTATGCTACTTATAAAAACAATGAATAATTTCCAACAACTTAAAAGCCAAGGAAAATAATAGCTTTGGTTTGAGCATCTACATACATCAGTTTAAGTAAGAAGAGAATTTTTCCTGTTGTTTCACCAAATGTTAAATTATCAAAATCTAACCAAACCGAAAAAACTAAGGTCAATAAATAAAAAAAATAGACAACTATATTTTATTTAGAAAATACAACAATCTCCATAAGAGTTCAATTTCAGCTTTCTTAACAGCATTTTATACCGAAAGAACTTTTGGAAAATAATGTAAGCAAACAAACCTGCTACATTGGTACTTTTTTCTCCATCTAAAATCTCAGTCCTTGTAAACCGATGAAGAGCCTCTTCCAGGGTTCCTATGTCTCCTTCAATCTCAACCGTAAGGTCCATCATTCTTTCATGGCGTTCAGACTGCCTTGACACTTCATGCACTGTATCTGCAGAAAATAATAAGTTTATGTGAATAATAGTTTGCAACCGTTCAAGCAGTTAAGACATCTGATGCTGAAACAACAGGAGACGTGAAGAGAATGTGAGTCAGAGCCAGAGAGAGAAAAACAGAAAAAAAGACCCATCCAGAAAGTAGATTGATCATAAACAATTATCTTCGACCGGATATAACCTCCAAAGGTTAGTCCCACTAAAGTGGTTTCTTCTTCTAAACAACCTGGTGAATGCAGCCCAGCTTCTTTAAGACAATCAGATTGCATCACATCAATAACATACCTATAAAATATAATTCATCAATAAACTACATCAGCAATTTTGAAAAGATTACTCATCTCTCATGAAGAAAATATTATTAAAGAGACTAATGCATTAAGCATTAGTAAATCTATCTCACCTTAAAAATTCATGTGCGTCTTCCTCTTTCCCTTCAGCAAGTTGGCCACAAATATTTTGTAGTTGGGACAATATTCCTTTAGGGGAAAGTGGAGATCTTCCCTCCTTAGCCTTCGAAATTAAATTTTCAAAATCACAGGTGAAGCACCCTTCTTTCTTTGAACCTGATAAAGCATTTTTTTTATAAGAATCATCCAACACACTACCTCAGAATAAAATAATTCCGGATTTAGAAAAGCAACATACATGCTTTGGAATGAACTCCCTGAAGAAAGTAAGCAGTCAAAGGAGGAGTGAATGTCAAGCATTGGAGGACAGCATTGGCATAACAGCTGCACAAAGTAAATGGTGCATCAATAACAGGAGAGAAACATTTAAGGGAACAATATAATAAAATAGGCGCCTATCCAAGGTCCACAGAATGTAAAAATGAAAACTTAAACCTTAGAGGAATATAATACAACCAGTAGAAAAAACAACGTGAATGATTTAAACCAAGGAACACGAGCAATTAAAACGAACATGATTAGCACTTCCTATCAGGCACTTCCTCAATAATACTCCTACATTTGAGTAACGGAATCAAAGAATAATATGTTCAATTTCCAATTGATCACTAAAGACTTATTCCAAACAAGGAATAACAGCAGGGCTAGTGAGTGTCAAAATGTTATTTTAGTGTAATTCTGTAGAAAAGCAATTTTCTAGCTTTAGGAAAAACTAATTAACGCATAAAAATAAAGCAGAATTTAAGTTTCTGCAGAAAAGAAGAAGAAAACAGAATTGATTTTCTGTTATTGAATATTTTCAAAAAATTACATCCCTTTACAGTGAATTTATATACTCAAGTATTGGACTTTAGTTACAATTAGGAGTCCTAAGTACACAAGACATCTAACTCTATCTTTTAGGAAGTAAACTTTAATTTAAACTACTATTTACATGAGGATTCTAACTCTATCTTTAAACTTTAATTTAAACTACTATTTACATAAGGACTCTTAACTCTATCGGATAATCTAACACTCCCCCTCAAGTTGGAGAATATACATTGTATAATCCCAACTTGAATAGAAACTTGTCGAAATAAGCTTTTGGTAGTGTTTTTGTAAGTACATCTGCCACTTGTTCTTCTGTAGGAACATAAGATAAAGAAGCTGTCCCACTAGTAATCTTTTCTGAGATAAAAGCCTGTCAATCTCCACATGTTTAGTCCTATCATGGTGGACTGGATTTCGAGCAATTTGTATGGTGGACTGATTATCACAAAAAATCTCAAACTTCTCATCTTGGTTCACATTTAGCTCTTTCAATAGCTTTAACAACCAAATTCCTTCACACATTCTCAATGCTAAAGCCCTATATTCTGCTTCAGCACTACTTCTAGATACAACTGTTTGTTTCTTACTCCTCCAGGTCACTAGATTTCCCCAAACAAAGGAGCAGTAACCACTAGTTGATCTTTTTTCTGTCAGTTCGTTTGCCCAACTTGAATTTGAATAAATCTGAACAGTCCTTTCTTGAGTCTTTTTAAATAGCAATCCATGAGTGTTAGATATCTGTTCTTTATCTAAGCAAGCTGTAAAAGCCTTAAATGATGGCATTAGATTACCATAAGCAACATACCTCTGAATGGGGTGTTTTGTACATTGTCTTACCCCTTTCCTTTTAGCAATAGGCAAATAATTAAATTCAAGTAAATGAGAGGGAATCTCGGCTAGAACATTACCTCCATCATTTTCATTTGGCAACTGAATTCAAGTCCAATTCTCGGCAAGTGTCAGATTGCAAAACAGTCTCTGGAATAGTTTTCTGGTATAAACTTTCAATTGCTTAGGAGGCTGAGGGGTTTGTGAGGAAGGTTTGGGTGAATTCTGAGGAGTAGTAACAATAGGTGAAGGATGGGAAGCTGTAGGTGTAATAATAGGTGAAGAAGTAGAAGGGTTTAAAGGAGTATGGGGTTCAAATAACAAAGGATTATTAGTAGGTAATAACTCTGAAGGTAAAGAAGGATAAACCTGATTGGTAGGAGGCTGAAAAACATCACAATTCTCCCCGATTTTGCAGCGCAGGAAATAAGGTTCTGTTCAAAAAAAAGGTGAGATCCAAGGAAGTAAAAAATTTATGAGAAGGAGGATGATAACATTTGTAGCCCTTCTTAAGTGAAGAATACCCGACCAAAACACACTTCAAGGATCTGGGGTCAAGTTTTGACCTAGAGGGAACATAATCTTTCACAAACACAGTGCAACCAAAAACTCTGGAAGGGAGAATAGAGGACAAAGGTTTAAAATTGGGGTAACTCTCCAAAAAAACAACTCTAGGTGTTCTGTATTGCAAAACCTTTGGGCATTCGATTAATGAGATAGGTTGCGATTAACAAAGCCTCACCCCACAAATACTTAGGAATATTACTAGTGAACATCAAAGACCTAGTTACCTCCAACAAATGCCTATTTTTCCTTTCTGCAACCCCATTTTGTTGTAGTGTATCCACACAAGTGCTAAGTTGAACAATCCCTTTTTTGTTAAAAAATTCTCCCAAGGACTTGGTAAAATATTCACTCCCATTATCAGATTTGAAGATCTGAACTTTACTTCCAAATTGGGTTTCAACCATATTGTAAAATTTCTCAAAAACAGAGGCTACTTCAGATTTATCCCTTAACAAATATGCCCAAGTTGTTCTACTATGATCATCAATAAAAGTGACAAACCACCTACTACCAGTTACATTCTTCACTCGAGAAGGACCCCAAACATCATTATGAATTAATGAAAAAGGTTGGGAAGGTTTGTAGGAAGATGGTAAATAGGATGCTTTTGTCTTTATTTAGCGAGAGGACATATATGGCATTTAAAAAACTTGGTTTTCTATTAACAAATAATTCAGGGAATAATTTAGCAAGATAATGAAAATTAGGATGCCCTAACCTAAAATGCCATAACATTATATTATCAATTTGCCCTAAAGAAGTCAAAGAGCAAGAAGTATTTGGTAGGGTAGATGGTTGATTTAGAGGACATAAAGACCATTTTGCAAGCTAAGCGAGTGCCAAGCATCTTCCTCGAATTCATTGCCTGCAAAAAACAAACAGATTCAAGAAAACTGTAATGAACACTTCAAATTCTTGGAGAGTTTACTAACAGAGATGAGATTGCAAAGCGAGATTAGGCACAAACAAAACATCTTCAAGCAACAAATTATCGTTAATGAGGACTGAGCCACTTCCTTTGATAGGAGAGAAAGAGCCATCTACTGTTTTAATAGAACTTGTAGAAGATGAATCTGAAAAACTAAGGAATAATTTCATCATTACCGGTCATGTGATCGGATGCTCAGTCGATGATCCATGCTGATGCACCTTTGGTAGAAAAAAGTGCAAGAGGAGAACAAGTATTATGTATGCTTGTATCCTCCACGAGGGCTAAATCGCTTTCACAAGTTCTTGTCGAACCTGAAATTTTTGGAAAAAAACTCCAATCCAAAGACTGCTTTCTGCTATGGATAGCATCTCAAAGGTTGTCGAAGGGGATCCCATTAAGAATTCTAACTAGGATCGATGTTAGCTCGATACCATGTAGAAAAGCAATTTTCTAGCTTTAGGAAAAACTAATTAACGATAAAAATAAAGCGAATTTAGTTTTTTGCGAGAAAAGAAGAAGAAAACAGAATTGATTTTCTGTTATTGAATATTTACATCCTTTACAGTGAATTTATAGACTCAAGTATTGGATTTTAGTTACAATTAGGAGTCCTAAGTACACAAGACATCTAACTCTATCTTTTAGGAAGTAAACTTTAATTTAAACTACTATTTACATGAGGATTCTAACTCTATCTTTAAACTTTAATTTAAACTACTATTTACATAAGGAATCTTAACTCTATCGGATAATCTAACAAATTCAATGATAAAGATGCTTCACCAAGTAAACAAATAAAAAAGATTAAGAAAAAACAAAGACCAACAAATTTCATACCAGAGCAGGTCACTGACAACAATCAAGTAAAAATGAACAAATAAAATCTATTTTATGTCCAAATCAACCGACTTCTACACATAATCCATGTCATTGAAAAAACATAAAAAAGTAACGGACAAAATAACACAACATAAAAAATATAAAACCATTATCCCCAGTATAGTTTTTCCATACATCGTGTTTTACATAGTTTTTCCAACTATTCGCCATAATATATGTCCAATCTTCTATTACCTGTTCCCGCAGTTTACAAGACCACATGGCTGCAGGTCCAACTTGTTCGCACTGTAAAGCTTGACAAATGATTCATAAGGAAAAAGTACCTGCAAAAACAAAAGAAAATTTAAAGAAAAGCTAATATGTCAGGGACTATACTACTACGGTTAAGAATAAAGCAACTTCAAGCAGACCTTATCATTATATTTTCCAGCAACCTCATAACCAACTCCTAAAGGATAGTGTTTGGGCAGCTTAGATTCTCTGAATTGATCAACTTTCCACATAGAGGTTTTCAAACCATTCGTACTATTGGTAGAACAACTTGAAACCTTAGGTAATGTAGCAGCATTTGCATGAACACCATCAATTTTTCCAGATTTAGCACTAGAAACCACTTGCACCCCGGCACTGGATGAATAAACATCAGAAGACTTTAATGGGTGAGAAGTGCTAGGTCCATTACCAATAGCTCTAGAGTTCGACTTTTCAAAACATGAAGATGACAAGTTACTGACTAATGGAACATCTGTCTTGATAGCTTCTCTAGGTTTTGGGGCATGTGATACTTTGCCAGACTCACAATCCAAGTGGTTAGCACATTCAGAATTTGAGGAATGGGAGCTGTTGACATTCAGCGCATCTAAACAAACATTTTCTGGCAAAGTTACTCCATCAGAAAGCTGGGTATTCCCCAAAGCACTCTTAGGAGCATTATCCAATTTGGCAGCTTTCACCTTCGAGCCTTGTGGATGCAAGGAAGAAGCATTTCCAGACAAATTGAATGAAAAATGTAAGGAAGATCTAGTATCAAGTGAGGAACTTATACCATCTTCTTCAGGATTAGACTGAAAAGCCTCATTCGTAGATGCAACTGATTCCAGAGTTCTGCCCCAGAACCCAGAAGAAAGTGTAGGAACGTCAGAAATTGAGCCTTCAGGCATATCACTAATGCTTGAACCTGAAGAACTAGCTGCTCTGCACTGGATCTCTCCACCTTGATCAAGCTTCATCTGATGTAATGAATTTAATTTAGAAACTTTATCTACAGAATCAACCAACTTGGCAAATTTTGGGAAGACAAATTGGTTTGATCCACATTGTTGACACCAGAAGCAGTCCAAAACGTGTCAAGTTTAGAATCATCGACAGATGAAGATGTATCAATTTTATAAAGCTCATTTGAACTAATGCTCTCGCACAAAGAAACATCATCAGATGATTCACTACAAGATACAGAAGCAGAAAACCCAGAAAATGAGGCAGTGGAAGATTCTGAAGCAGAGTTCACTCCTTCCCCATCAGCCTGGAACTCAACCTTTACATCATCAACCCTCTCATGTAAAACCGCAGAACAGCTTTTGGGACTAGAAAATGCAGGTTCAGAGGTAGAAGTATGTAATGCATATTCTGTGGACAATATTCCAGTTGGCTTTGCATGGGGCTTTTCTTTGGTTTCAAATATGTCCTCATTTTGGTGTTGCTCTATCACCTTCTGACCAGAATCACCTCCCTCGTCATGATTTCGGTGTGTGGCAATGGCAGCCGGATACCATTCTTCCTTGTGACCTTGCCTCCAATGAATAACTTGACACTGTCTAGAACTAAGATATCCAAATTTTAAATAAAATACAGTTAAAAGACAATACTTCTAAGAAAACCTTTGTCGGCAGATAATAATAATGCTCAAAATAGCCATAATTCATGATCAGCTACCATAAAGTCACATTGTCATAATCATAATAACATGATAGGGGAAAGCTAAATTATTTCCAGTGTTCATTAGAGTACTATTCTGTTTCTTTCCTCCCCACCCCCCCTCAGATAACCGCATTTTAACTCTTTGCAAACATACACTATCACAACTCCTAAACTGCAAAGAAGATAGAACACAAAAAATGTCATATTCAAGAGAACAGTTAAAAATTATATATACCACCTTTGTAATTCTTTATTGGAGGCTCAAACATGGCATATACAGACTGAAACATTTGATGAAAACCATCCATATTGCATTTTTTAAGACATAAACCACAAACCCACACATAGTACACCTGAATTACATGTCTACATGCATTTAGACTATACGCAGATAACGGAGTATTTAAATTACACCCACAATTTCTGTGCACTAGTGGACGAATTCTCTAACCAAATTCAACTGCGTACCATATAAGAAATTATCCACAAATAAAGAATCAAATTCATCTCAAATACTGTTCAAACTAAATGCCCAAAATAAATAAAATCACAATAAATAATCACTTATTTTTGACCGGTTTTTAGTGTTATTAGTGTTATTATAATAATAAAATTATTAATATAAAAATATATATTATTAAAAAAAAAAATTGCGTGGAGCAGGGTGCTCCACGTCACCCTTAACCCACCCTCTTTGGCCTATAAATAGGCAGCCAATTCACTCCAAAATCACGCCCAAAATTGAAGAGAAATTGGCAATTGAATTGCCATCAATTCATAGGGGCATGGCCGGCCGCAAGGCTGGCCGGGGTTGGGGGCAGTGCCCTCAACCCCAGTTGGTTCGATCCAACATTCGATCGGGGTCTTATTTTAGGTCCGATCTAGTTAAATTTTTGGAGGGGTCGCGGTAGATCTCGGTGGGATTCAATCGGGGTTTGTCATACGAGCTCCTAATTAGGTATATTTTCTTCCCTTTTTATTAGTGTTGTAATTTTTATAAATTAATGAAGTATTTGTTATTTTAAAATTGTAGTCTTATTTTTTATTTTGCATGTTTATGTTTTCGATTAATATTTAATATGTTTTAAATTTGTGTTTTATATTAATATTTTATTTATGTTAGATATGTTTTTATTTATGAGTTAGATTAATATTTATGTATGTATGTTTTAGAATAGTATTTTATTTATGTTGAATTTGTTTTTATTTATGTTAGATTAATATTTATGAATATTATATTTTATTTATGCTAGATATGTTTTTATTTATGAGTTAGATTAATATATAAATGTATGTTTTAGTTTAGTATCTTATTTATGTATGATTAGTATTATGTTATGTTAATATTTATTGCATTTAAATATTTTGCCATGTTTTATATTTTGCTCATTAAGGTTGCATAATGATATATAAATTGTCAATGCGGTGCCCTTTTATTCGAGCGTAAACGGGGCCAGTATCAGGCGTAGTGATAGTGGTTGGGCGTTTACTCTCGGATAACGGGGCCCTTAAAATTTATTCGCAATTATGACCGAATTTTAAAATAATCGTCACTTTAACACGGAAAATCCAATATTAATAAAGCGGTAATTATTAAAGTACCAATTTTGGGCGGTGTGGGGGTGCTAATCCTTCCCCATCCGTAACTGACTCCCGAACTCAATCTTTTTGAATCTCTGGTTTTATGGTGTCCGGCCTACCTAAGTGGCCGGTGGCGACTCTATTTTTTTAAAA
Organism: Hibiscus mutabilis; assembly: GCA_019671005.1. Lineage (NCBI taxonomy): Eukaryota > Viridiplantae > Streptophyta > Magnoliopsida > Malvales > Malvaceae > Hibiscus > Hibiscus mutabilis. The sequence continues at coordinate 51,542,977 of CM033717.1, read as the reverse complement.
ATGCGATTTCTTTAAAACCCCATGGAATAAATATTTTATATCAAAAAAATCACAAACACCTTTCAAACACCTTTCAAAACACCTTCAAAAATCCTCCACGTTTTTATTTAGCGATAAAAAAAATACATCGCTACAGATGGCGACTCCGCTGGGGATGATTTTTTGTTTTTCAAAAACAAATGAGAGTCAAGCTTTTAAAATAATTACCGCTTTATTAATATTAGAAATTCGGGTTAAAGTGACTATTAAATTAACATTCGGTTATAAATTGCGTTTATTTTAACGCATTTAAAATATGGCATATAAACCCGCGTTTTTTTTTTAAGTGGGGAAAACGCTAATGCTTTCGTGGAGATATCGTTTCTCCGTATGGGCCTAACAAGTACCTGGGGGCTCGAGTACCTTATGCTGCTTTTGTAAGGATATCGTTCCTTAAATGCGGGCATAAGCGAATGGGTCCCCCTAAATTGAACCCGGTTGAAAGGAGCCTATAATGGGTGATGATCGGGGGCCTTGCTACCCTTAGTAGGGGACATCAAAGACAATTCGGGTATCTCCTAGCACCAACACTGCATGTAGAGAACATAGAAACCCACCCTGTTAGAGCCATGCGGATAACCTTAGGTGTTTTGGACTAGATAAATAGGGTCGTTTTGTTTATTTACCTTATTTAATTTGTCCTTTTATTTATGTATTTATTATTTTTATCCGGTACTAACTCATTTCTTTTTGTGTTTTATTTTATTTTTATACATATTTTTGTTGCATTATCATTGCATCCACATTACATAGAGGCGTTGATTCAAGTGGTTTGCCCGATTAGAAAATCTTTCATCATGGAAAAAGGTGTCTTAGGAAGGACAAAGATCGATCCGATCGCGTGACATGACATCGGTCGAGATTACTCAACAGATCCGACGTAACAATTTTGCGAACGAGCATGTAGTGCCAAAGTATACACACGAGACCACGATGGTGGACATACTGACGAGTTGCAAAGGCGTGTGAATGACTTAGCTACGAAGCCGCGACTCTCCGACCTTTCGTAACCCGGACATGGAAGAAGCACCAAGGTTTATCAAGTTGCTCGAGTGTCAAGGAGCTAGGAGGTAGAGCTAGGGATTATGTGTAGAACTTTATTTTGTAATTAAGACTTTGTAATAGACTCTTTTTGTAATAGAGACTCATTTTGTAATATATGGATCTTTTTTGTAATCTGGACCCTTTAATTCCCATGAAAGTCGTTCGAAATGGTGATTACTAGCGGAATCAACGCCTTTATTTGCATTCATGTTGCATATCATGACATGGTGTTGATTCAAGAACAGATTCATTAAAAAGGCTTTCAAAATAGAAAAAGTCCGCTTTGTCGGGAACGATAATATTACGAAGTATCAAGTTAGGCCGAGCAAAGACCAATCGCGAAAAAGAAGACGATGACGACAATAAGGCATGTGCGACGATAAGATTGATCGGGGCGCAGAACCCCAATTTTAAGTCTTCACGTTTGACCATTTTTAAAATTCTCAGATTTTAATTTAACTCATTAAAAATTGAAAATATTATTATTTTGCTTTGAAATTTCTTCTCTCATAAAACTTTGAATAATAATAATAACAAAAAAAGAAACCCAAAAGTTTCATTTTTAAGTAAGTTAAAATTTTTGATAATAAAAATGGGGAAATTTTTAAACCAAATGAATCTTTGAGAATTTTAATTTAAACCCTAAAATTTTTAAAGTACTCCTTTAGGACCGATAGAATCCATCCTGTTTAGGCGTATTATTCGTTTGCACCTTAAAAGATCTTATCTGCATTATGCCTGCACTTGTTGATGTCATTTTTAGAACCCACAAAAATAAAGATCATGACGTCACGAGTCCATCGAATAAGAAGAGAAGACAAAGTCATCCATCATCCTGAAGACGACGTCGAGACGTGGAGCACAGGTTTTGCTTCCCGAAGTCAAGATCTCCAGAAAGAAGCTAATTGTCACATGTAATTCATTATTAGTTTCTTGCAACCAGACATTTTTCTATTGATTGAAAGTCTTTTAAGGACTGTTCGAGAATCAACACCGCATTTGCATTCATGCATTGCATTGCATTACATTGTACAATCATGACATATTTTACATAACACTATCACTACCTTGCATAAAATTTTTGGGGGGTAATCCAAATAACAATTAGAGTTTTATCATGAATAAAAGAATTGAGGACACTCAAAAATCCAGATCCGAGCAATTAAAATATGGGCTCGAGGAAAAAAGAGAAAACAAGAAGTTTGATGTCTTTAATGCAAGAAAACTCTGTTTGAACCCTGGGTTGGTCGTTCCTCCGAATTCCAAAGATTCTCAGATTTTCACATGATGATGGAACAAGATGCCTCAAGATTCACGCGGCCATATTCTGCAAAAGATGGAGGGATGCATTAAAAATTATCGATCCACTACTTCCCCGACAGTCTAGCAGGACATACCGTGATATAATATGCTTTGGACCTAGCACCAAGTCGTCAGTATCTCCAGGGTACGAAGATGAAACCTGATGAAAGCTTCAAGGAATGTGCTTTGAGGTGTATGTGTTTAGCGACCCAAGTGCAGCCTCCCGTAGATGAAGAGGAAAGTGAATTCCATGCCATCTTTCTTATTTCTTCTTTGATAAGGTGCTCGGGAAAATGAATACCATCTTTGAGGACTTCATGACAGTCGGAGAGAATCGAACATGCACTCCGGGACCTAAGTTTAAAGACCATACCTGCCTAGGAGCAGAAGGAAACAAAGAGATAAATGGGTACCACTTTCAAAACATTGAGGCGATGGGGCATGACACTAAGAAATTTGGGGTCGTTAATAGAAAAATTAAGAAGCTGGTTGACGAGAGAGTTGATCCAGCGGTGGAAAAACAAGAGAAGAGGCAAGCCTACACTACCTTGGAAAGGGCAGAATGAGTTAGCACCCTGGAGATAATCTAAAGGTCCCTACGGTTTTCTCATCATTTCACAAAGAAATTCTCAACAAAAAAATCATTGTTTATTAGAATTAAAAATCACATTTCCATTTAGAAAAGCATTTTTACATTCCTGATTCTTTAAACATTTCATTTTTATGGGGTAGTTTTCCCATATGCATATACACACATTTTTGAATGGACATATGTATATATCATTTATATACCAGGTCCTCGAATTTTGAATGCAACAGTACATTTGCTTCAAACCCAAAGATCAACTCTAAGTTGCATATATTTAGAAGAGATTGAATGTTGTGGTGATACTGTAAATGTGAGTATCTGCTAGTTTACTTAGGCCAACAGAGGAACAAAGGCGAGTGTTTAGACAATGGGCAGTTCCCATTTTAGGAATTTATCTTCTCAGGCGCTTGTCGTTTAAGATCCTTGAAACGAAAGTTGACCCTAAACCTCTACCCCCTGAAGGCATTCTCAGGACATTTGTGAATATGACAACGAATGGTGTTCTTTTACTTTACCAGAAGACACATATGAGACTATACAGATTGGATACGAAGATCAGAAAATCACCAGAAGAACGTGGTTGAAAACATGGATATGTCCAAACGAAAAACAAAAAAAAAAGATCAGAAGGCCGAAACAATCCAGATCGAGTAAATATCAGAAGAGCTGTAGAGAGGCAATTAACTCCGAACGGAAGATCGCATCAATACCAGTATAGATCCGTGTTGATTCAAGGATACATTCATAGACTCGAATAAGAAGAAAGAGATCCAATGCTAAAAACCCAGAATGAACAGTCTAAAAAAAAAAAAAAAAAAAAGAAAGAAAGAATATTGTATATGTTTCACACACAGATCAAACAATACAAGAACGATACTTCAACTATGTGCAAGAGACACAAGGAATCCACATTTTAAGTAAACATCAGTTTTGAAAATTAGTATAGAAGCTCGAATTGAAGCCAAGTCAAGACAAGTCGGCCCGAAGATTGCCAATTTTGAAAACGGAAATGACCTCTATGGTGAAAACCCAAAAATGGGCAGTCTAGAGTGATCCTGAAAATAAAGAAAAAGAGTAGTCTGCCTGAGCATGCTGGCATCAATATCCAACCAAAACACACTGAAGGAAGTGACCTCTAGGGTGAAAACCCAAAAATGGGCAGTCTAGAGCGATCCAAGAGAAAAAGTGAAAAAGAAGAAAAGAAAAAAGAGAAAAGAAAAAAGAAAGAATAATATTTCATCTGGGCGGGCCAATCACAAGAATTCCCAGAAATGTATTCATAGTCCTTCATTCAAGAAATCTCAGTTTCGAGGAGTTTTGGAGGATCAAACATTATTGAATAAAAACGAACATCAGTATATAGCCAGAATGCAAGGCAACCTACAGTAAAAAGAAAGGAAATGAACTCTAGGGTGAAAACCCGAAAACGGGCAGTCTAGAGTGATTAAAAAAAGAGAAGGAATAATGGGCATATCCAAGTTACACAAGTACAAAAATACTGTTTCACTTAACCATAAACCAAAGGCCTACATTACAAGCCCCAAAGACCATTCTGGTCATCCATAAATATCCAAGTTGAATGAGAATGTCTTCAGATTTCATTCCGCCTATAAGGGTTAACTTTTCTTCAAGGAACGTCAAACTTCAAGTGCTTGATCGACACCCAAATGAGGGAAGGATGGGGCATGGTGAGGTAGTGAGATTAAGAGAGCCACCTTAAACGGGGTAGAAACTAGGTAGGGTTGTTCCTCTCAAAAGCCTATTAGACCAGAAGAAACTATACATTGGCATATATCTCCACAATGGTCAAGATCTTCTAAATATGCGCTTCATTAGAGTTGATCTCTGGCAACTTGAAACAGATGCGCTATGGTGTTTGATATTTCGGGGGCAAACATGTTTTAAAAGGTTTGACATTTTCTCCCAAAGTTTTGATGTTTACCATTTCCCCCAAACATTAGTTTTTAAAAATGTTTGGCAATACACGTCGAGTTTTGTTTACCATTCTCCAAGCATTATTTTATAAAAAATGTTTGGTCCTTAGAAAAAGAAGAAGAAAAGAAAAAGATGTTTACCATTTGTTCCAAACAATGTTTTCAAAATGTTTGGTATCCCCTCCAAGTTGTGATTTTCAAAATGACTATTATCTTTTCAAACAATCATTATTTTTTGAGATATACACAAGTAAATTGCCTTTTGCTTTACTTTAAAAATGAATGATGATGAGATTTAAAGCATAGGGATCGAAAGTTAGTTCCCATCGAAATGATGCGAGAAGATCCAGGAAGAGCTCAAGGGATTGAAGCATTTTGGCTCACCCTGGTGACTAGAAATAGATCAAGGCTCTATATGATAGGCCAGAAAATTCAAAGCAGTGGAGCCCGTGGTTGAATGGGGCAACGCCAAGCCAAGAAGATGACAAGGGTTCTTATAAGAATAATATAAGAACCAGAAGATCATTTATGAAGGCGGGTGATAACTCTAAAGACAAGAAAGCCTTTCGCACAAAAGGTATAAAAGCATGTTCAAATGAGGATTTAAGAGCATACAATAAAGCAAAGAGAGAGATGAAGAAATCGAGGAGCGACCTTTCAGGTGTAAGACTTTAGAACAAAAAGCTAAAAAAAAAAAAAGAGAAAAGAAAAGAAAGAAACCATTACATTGCATGCATCATATAGATAGGGGCATGTCAATTTTTGCTTATTTTGGATAGGTACCTGAAGAATTATCAAAGAACATTAAGAAGTGGATTTCATTGAAAAGTTTGGCAGCCACCTTCGGCGTGAGTCCCTAAAATCTGAAGAAAGATCGGCGGCCATTTTCGGCGTGAGTCCCTAAATCTGAAAAAGTTTTGGCGGCCATTTTCGGCGCGAGTCCCTAAATTTGAAGAAGTTTTGGCAGCCATTTTCAGTGTGAGTCCCTAAAGATTGAAGAAAGTTTCAGCGGCCATTTTCGGCATTAGTCCCTAAAATTTGAAGAAAGATCGGCGGCCATTTTCGGCGTAAGTCCATAAATTTGAAGAAGTTTTGGCGGCTATTTTCGGCGTGAGTCCCTAAATTTGAAGAAGTTTTGGCGGCCATTTTCGGCGTGAGTCCCTAAATTTGAAAAGTTTTTGCAGCCACCTTGGCGTGAGTCCCTAAAATTGGAAGATTGGTAGCCATTTTCGGTGTGAATCCCGAATCAAGAGACATCGATGGCCATCGTGGTGTGAATCCCAAATGAGAAGACAATGTTTTTACATACAAAAGGCACATGTTTTCAAGCTCCGGAGAGAGGTTCTATATAGGAAGAATCCTCCGCTCCGAGGCTTCTTGAAGCTGAAAGTTCTATATAGGAAGGACTGATGACTCAGGGTGAAGACTATGAGTTCTATATAGGAAGGACTCCCGATCGAAGGAATTCACCCATGACACGCAAGATTATATAGGAAATCTGTTGTGTCGAAAGCGAAGAGTTCTATATAGGAAGGGCTCGAGCTTCAATGTCTTAGAGTGAAAGATTCTATATAGGAAGAATCCGTAACTCCAAGATTTCAGACGCAAAAAGTTCTATATAGGAAGGACCGACGGCTCCAAGGTGAAGACTCATGATTCTATATAGGAAGAACTCCCGATCGAAGGAATTCACCTATGACACACAAGATTATATAGGAAATCTGTTGTGTCGAAAGCGAAGAGTTCTATATAGGAAGGGCTCACGAGCTTCAATGTCTTAGGGTGAAAGGTTCTATATAGGAAGAACACAGTAGCTCGAGATTTTAGACGCCAAAAGTTCTATATAGGAAGGATTTGGCGGCTCGGGGTTTGAAGACTAGCGATTCTATATAGGAGGAACTCCAATCGGAAGAATCCATCAGCGACTTGAGAAGGTTTTATATAGGAGAAACCAGCGTTGAAGGCGAAGAGTTCTATATAGGAAGGACTCCAAGTTGCACCGTCTCAAAATGAAAAGTTCTATATAGGAAGGACCGACAACTCGGGGTTTGAAGACTAGCAGTTCTATATAGGAGGAACTCCCGAGTCGGAAGAATCCATCAGTGACGCAGAAGGTTTTATATAGGAGAAACCAGCGTTGAAGGCGAAAGGTTCTATATAGGAAGAACTCCAAGCTGCATCGTCTCAGAATGAAAGGTTCTATATAGGAGGGACTCATAACTCGAGGCTTCAGAGTGAAGGGTTCTATGTCGAAAGAGCCTATAACTCCAAGATCGGAAGGTGACGAAGCTCTATATAGGAAGAACTTACGAGCCTGAAGATTCAGCTAAGGAAGAGCGGATAGTTCCAGAAGAACAAGTGATTCCGAAGCCAAAGACAAGAAAGTAGGTAAAAAATGAGTGCTTTTGATCTTTGCTTTGTCCTCGTTTCACAAGAACAAGCAAAGAGGGGCAACTGTAATCACTCATTTTTGACCGGGTTTTAGTGTTATTAGTGTTATTATAATAATAAAATTATTAATATAAAAATATATATTATTAAAAAAAAAAGAAAATTGCGTGGAGCAGGGTGCTCCACGTCACCCTTAACCCACCCTCTTTGGCCTATAAATAGGCAGCCAATTCATTCCAAAATCACGCCCAAAATTGAAGAGAAATTGGCAATTGAATTGCCATCAATTCATAGGGGCATGGCCGGCCGCAAGGCTGGCCGGGGTTGGGGGTAGTGCCCGCAACCCCAGTTGGTTCGATCCAACATTCGATCGGGGTCTTATTTTAGGTCCGATCTAGTTAAATTTTGGAGAGGTCGCGGTAGATCTCGGTGGGGTTCAATCGGGGTTTGTCATACGAGCTCCTAATTAGGTATATTTTCTTCCCTTTTTATTAGTGTTGTAATTTTTATAAATTAATGAAGTATTTGTTATTTTAAAATTGTAGTCTTATTTTTTATTTTGCATGTTTATGTTTTAGATTAATATTTAATATGTTTTAAATTTGTGTTTTATATTAATATTTTATCTATGTTAGATATGTTTTTATTTATGAGTTAGATTAATATTTATGTATGTATGTTTTAGAATAGTATTTTATTTATGTTGAATTTGTTTTTATTTATGTTAGATTAATATTTATGAATATTAGTATTTTATTTATGCTAGATATGTTTTTATTTATGAGTTAGATTAATATATAAATGTATGTTTTAGTTTAGTATCTTATTTATGTATGATTAGTATTATGTTATGTTAATATTTATTGCATTTAAATATTTTGCCATGTTTTATATTTTGCTCATTAAGGTTGCATAATGATATATAAATTGTCAATGCGGTGCCCTTTTATTCGAGCGTAAACAGGGCCAGTATCAGGCGTAGTGATAGTGGTTGGGCGTTTACTCTCGGATAACGGGGCCCTTAAAATTTATTCGCAATTATGACCGAATTTTAAAATAATCGTTACTTTAACACGGAAAATCCAATATTAATAAAGCGGTAATTATTAAAGTACCAATTTTGGGCGGTGTGGGGTGCTAATCCTTCCCCATCCGTAACTGACTCCCGAACTCAATCATTTTGAATCTCTGGTTTTATGGTGTCCGGCCTACCTAAGTGGCCGGTGGCGACTCCATTTTTTTAAAAATGCGGTTTCTTTAAAACCCCACGGAATAAATATTTTATATCAAAAAAAAATCATAAACACCTTTCAAAACACCTTCAAAAATCCTCCACGTTTTTATTTAGCGATAAAAAAAGGACATCGCTACAAACTGAATTAATAAATTTTCTTACCAATATCGATAAATTTACTTACCAATATCGAACAGCTTTACAACGGGAACACCGTGTAGTAGTAGGAGAATAACAAACAGCGCATTTTTTTTAGTTCTGCAAAATCGAGTCGGTACCGTAGCCAAACGAGGCCTCAAGCTCCGCCCTAGAGGCCTCCTCCGAGGCCAAAATCATAAGCCTCTTGATCTCCACCTGTCTGGCAATTGATAGGTTCCATTGTTGCCTAATGAAAAAGCCGATCAAAGGAATAACAAAGGAGATCACAAGGACCCCTAGATCCCGAAAAGAAGCATTTATATGTACTCAGAAGGCATCAAACGGAATCTGCAAACCCTAGCTTCCAACGACGTTGTTCTGGCGATCGCTGTGGCGAAGGGAACAAAATTCTAGCCGTCGAGCATGCAATCGCAACCGTTGATTGGACTACGACAACGGCAGTTAAACAGCCCGGTGATCTATAAAATTAAAAATTGGAAGAAAAAAATTAAAAAAAGGAAACAAACCCAAGGAAATTGACAGTGAGAGAAGATTGTTAGATATTGCTTGGGTTAGCAAAAAGCAAAACTATTACTTGGCTCTGCTTTAGCTCGCGATTTTCAAAATTTTCTGCTCGTCTATATTTACTCTAGAGAGAATATAAAGTGTAAACTACATCTGCAGTCACTTAATTTTTAATAAAATTACGTATTTGTCATTTAACTTTGTAACATTAATCTTTTGTCATTAGATTAATCGTTGCGTGTCGTGTTAACTTCTGGCAGAGGATGTCTCATGACGTTACCGTTGAATAATTGGCATAATAATACACTTATGTCTCAATGTTTACATAATTATAAAAATTATCCTTAAATGTTTTCATATTTTTCAGTTTTGTCCTAAAAGAATTAAACAAACCCCTTAAATCAAATCTCTAATTTCTCAACTTATTCTCATGTAAACCAAATAAAATTCAAAACTCACATCCTTTAATTGACCGAGTGATCGATAATGCTCATCTACTTATACTTTGTGTGAGTTCAAATCTCTATATTTGCATTGAGAATTTAAATCTCTATTATACAAAAGAAAATTTTAAAACTAAAAACAAGTTTTGAAACCTTTTAATTTTCAAAACTCTAGTTTGATATACAAATTGAAATTTCCCTTTAGGTTAAATTATCTTACAAAATTCTTAAATTTAACTTATTTTTATAATAAGCATGTAAATTTTTATTAAATAAGCATCTATCAATTAGTGAAACAAAAATTATCGGTCCTTTTTGGTGTTCATATGCATGATCCACCACTAAACAACTAAGTCTTATACTTTAATCTTAAATTCTAAACCCTAAACACTAAATCATACAACATAAACCTATAAACTCTAACCCCTAAATCAGAAGTATAAACTTAAACTCTGAACTCAATTTTTTAATATTAGGACATGCATAAAGACACTAAAAGAGAGAGGATTTCTATTCACTTTTTTTTTTATTTCAAATGATATTGCTTTGGAGCTTATTAATGTCTAAGACTTTTTAAGTTAATTTGGATATAAATTAAATAATAAGGTTTATTTGGGTATAGGGTAAAAATTAAGGACTTTTCTCGATCACGCAAATGTAAAAGAACTTTTATCAATGTAGCACGGGTGTTCATAAAAACTCAAACTGATGTACTATACCCAAAAATTGGAAAAATTAGACTAAATGGAGGTAATTATACCAGTAAAAATTAGCCGAAACTGTATGATAATTGTATCGGTAAAATTAGCGGTTAAACGAGACAAGAACGGTTACGATTTTTCGCTAAAGGGTTAACAGCAAAAACCAATAAGAAAATTTAAAATTAATTGTATATTGATATTAAATTATTAATTATTACTAATATATGTGTAATTAGCATACTTAAACTATATTTTATAATGATACTAAATTATTAGTAATAATCAAACGTGTTGTGTACGTTTATTCGAACGTGCTTCTATTCTAGTATTGAGATATAGTGGGATATGCGTTGCATCATTTTGTTTTTGTTAAGTTTCTAGTATGATTGCAGGCAGTTTGTGTCTTGGCCTCTTAGGGTATTGGTTTAATCTTGCAACTCCTTTTACAGTTCATGTTGTTGTGTCTTTGTTTTATTTACATTTGCTCTTGAACAACTCTGTTGAGCTCGTGTTCATGTTATTGTGATCGTAAAATAAAATAAATTAGAGTACTTTTTTCTCTTTCGGTGTTCATGCATCGATTTCGGTTGACTCAAACGGCGAATGTGATTTTAACGAAAATCTTTTTTTTTAAAAAAATTATAATGATATCACATTATATAAATTTTCTAAACTTTTAACTGTTTTAAACTTTAAAGACTTTTTAAATATAAAAATTGAAGACTTTATTTGATTGATTTTTTAAAATTATTAAATTTAGTAGTAATAAATATATAAAACGGTTTATGGTTAACCAAGTAATCGTATCGAATTAATCAATTAACCGTTTAAGTGGTAACCGATTTAAACGAGACGGTAACAGTTCGTTAAAATGTCAAACCAAAACTTTCAGTAACCGTACCGGTACGATTAACCGTTTACCGATATAGTTAACTATCTATGAACACCTCAAAACATGGGTAAACTTTTAATACTCTCAAGTAATTTCGCAAATTTGATTATTATAAATTAAACCTTGACCTTTCCCGTTTTTTTATAGTTTAATTATTTCTTAGATCCTTAAGTAGTTTTAAAAGCAGATAAATTAAGTTATGTCTCAATTTAAATATTTATTTTGTCTTTGTTAATTTTAAAATTAAATAAATTAAATCATATATTTTTAATTTTTTTAATATTTTATAGATCTGTGCTAATCTCAGACAAAATAAATTTTATCCACTGATTTTTAAAATATTATATCGGTGATAAAATATCATCGCTTCATTTTATTACTATTTATATTTAATCTCTTAAGGAACTCGTATAATAGTCCCAATAGTAATGGATAATGTAAAAATAAAAAAACTTATCCAAAGTTAAGGGGTTTACTTAAATTTTAGCCTTTCCTTTATGTTACCATAACAATTTTAAACTTTTTTAATTTCGTCCCACCTTAAAACACTGAAACCATTAATTAAATTTTATTTATTATACATTTAAAGATGTCAATGCCCAAATCTTGATCATTAATTTTTTTAAACATCTGTATCAACGAATTAATATTTTATGAGTTTTTTATTAGAGCATTTTACAATTAATAGTTGGAAACGTGTGGATACGATCCACTTATAGTTATTAATTAGTCAATCGAAAAGAAAATGTGATTAGTCGAAAAAGCATGGGTATTTTTCTAAATACCTATTGGCTTTAGGTTTTTAGAATTGTTGACCACTGATTTTAGGGGTCGCGTGTATTAGTTTTTCTTTTTCATATTTTGGTTGTTATTTCAATTTCCCTTATTTTTTGATGTCAGGTAAATTGGGAGTTGGAACAAGTTTATTTTATTTATTTTCTTGCAAATTTGCAAGGTGACCCTACAATCTAATCGATTCCCTCACTTATTTTTCATGCCTACTTTCATTATTTTTCTTGGAAAGTTATCCAAAACTTTGCCGGGAAACTATCACCATTTTCTTTACAGTTTATTACATCATCTTTGTACTATTTTTTGATTTTTCATCAATACACCGATACAACATTCACACCCCATAAGAAATCCATCACGGATTCAATAAGTTTATCTTTCTATTTCAGACCGTTCAAAAAAACCTTTATATTTAAGTTAAATTTTATTAAACTAAAATTTTACCTTTTAAACAAGTTTTTAAATCTCATTTTTTATTAAAGAACATAAAATAAAATAATAATTAAAAGTATTACATATTTAAATATATTATTAATTGAATTATTTTTTACGTAACATAATCAAACTACTAACTAGATTTTTTTTTTTAAATATATGTGAACTGGATTTATATTAAAAATGCAAGAAGATGCCAAAAATAATGTAAAACCTATATTTTGATTTTGATATAAAAATGATTTAAAGGACTAATTTGTAAAATTGGATAAATTTTTAAGTACTCAAAAAGACTCACAAAATGATAAGGATTCGAATTTCAAATTATTTTTAAGTCAAAAACTAAAACTCCAAATATTTTCTAAATGTTTTTGTACTCAAATAGCCCAATTTGGTCTAGGCGTATCGATACACCTTATACTGTATCAATATGGATTTTGGCTACTAAAAAAACAGTATATACAAAATAGCTATTGGGTACTGACACGCTTGAAGCCATATCGGTACGCCATTCATACTTGGGAACCAAATAAGCTTTGAGTATCGGTACGACTTTATGCGTACCGATATGAGATGTTAGATTTTTAAGATCTTTTGTAATAAATTTTTTGACCATTGCCTTGTCAGTTTATTGGAACTATAAGTTCAAAAAGTGGTTATACCATACCAATACGCCCTTAGGCGTACCAGAACCTTTTTCCACTTACTTTTTTCTCAGATTCCAGTAAGTAAAACTCGTGCCGATACGGGCTAAGCTGTATCGATACGTTTTTGTAAAATTCACTATTCGTACCGATACGCCCTCCCTCGTATAAATACCCTTTTGTACAACAACTCTTTCTTTTTATGGCAGGTACCGATACAACTCTTTGTGTACGGATATGCCCTGCTACCTAACAACATTTATTGTGGGCAGAAAGCAGCCTAACGGCTATATTGATGATCTCAATTACCCAAATGGTTATAAATCAATAAGAGGGTATATAAACAAGTCCAAAGCTACAACAACAACTATTGATCAATTGAACAAGTCAAAAGCATTCAAGCACAAATCCAACCATCTTTGAGCCTATTAGAGTCATCTTTGTAACACACTTGAGTGTTCTTATTTGTAATCATTTCTATTCAAGTATTGGGTTTGAGTGAACTTGTAATTGGGCAAACAAACTACCTTTGAGAGGATTTTCAGTTTGTTATTCTATTTCTTGTAAAAGAGAGTGTTTGATCAAAGCTTTGATTGTGAACAAGGTTACCTCTTTAGCCTAGAAAAGGGGAAAATTCAATAGTAGATTTGGAAAATCCTTAGTAGGAAGCTAAGGTAGTGGATGTAAACCTTGTTAGAAGGTTGAACCACTATAACTCTTGTGTCTCAAATCCTTTTATTTTCCAATTTGCTTTCAAACTTTTTTATTTGTCAATTCACCTCCTCTTGGCTATTTCCACATTTGATTAATCATCCTAATAATTGGTATCAGAACCTAGCTCATTTAAAGGATTAACATCCTCTTGAGACGATCTGAATGCGATTTAATCAACTAGAAGTTAAGCCATGGCCTCCACTTCCGGCAACAACCTCTACGAGTCTCAATCCATCACCAAACTGCCTTATTTCAATGGGGATAATTATCCCTATTAGAAGAATCGAATGAGGCTCTTCATCAAATCTAACGACTACCTCCTATGGGATGTAGTGGAAAATGGGCCAAGCATACTGTGGAGCCCGATATCTCTCAACCGTTATGTTTGCCAAGTGGTGGAGAAGATTGATTTTTGGGTTTTTGTGGTGGAAGAAAAAGATAGACAAAATTGACACAAGATTTAGAGTGGTTTGACATTCTAACCAAAACCTACATTCACTATCTTAGCTCTTTTTCGTATCGGTACAGCTAAGCCTGTACTGGTACAGGTTTTGGCTACTGGAAAAATATTGTAGCTGAAACTCTAAAGTGTATCGATACGAGGTATGCTATATCAGTACGGTTAAGCTAAAAACTTGGTTTTGGCTACTTTAAAAATGTTTTAAATCTTCCCAAATCCTTATAAAACCCATCAAACATATTTTCAAGTTGTTTGGACTTAAAATCATTTTTGAAATCTTTTCAATTTAGTCCAAATCTATTTTTTAATTATTATATCAAAACAAATATCCTAACAATAATCCCCTTTTTGATATAATAAAACCAACTAGAAAATTTGTGTTTGGAATTCTCCCCCTTAGTAAAAAAAAGTTTTTAATAAGAGTTTAAAATTTAAATGTAGTTAAAGCTCCCTCTTATTCATTTGAAAATTCAATTTTTCAAACCATCCTCCCCTTTTTTGTTATATCAAAAATGGTTCAAACCAAAGTTTGAAAACTTTTTAAGTCCATAACAATGGAGAGTTTTAAAACATTGACAAAATAAGAGTTTTGTTTTAAAATGGGCTTCGCCTTACTCAAGCATCAAATAAAAGTTAGTCCAAAATTTATGATAAACTAGTTGAATTAAAATAAATAAAACAAATTAAAAATTCAACTAATTTTTACCACACTTGAACCAAGGTAGGATGTGAAACCTCCTTCTTCAAGTGTTCTTCCTTATGTATATGGAGTTCCCCCTTAATGTTGTATTTTGTTGATCATTCTCCATCACGCTTAAAACAAGACAATCATGTGATTTTTGGTATCCAAATTTCTTTGGATCCATAAGCATTAGTAGCACATATTTTAGTCCCCTTAGGAATCAATTTTTTCAATTTCATCCTTTTTAGTTGAAGTAATTAGTCATTTTGGGACCCAAATACTTTTAAAACATTTTTCTTTAATAAATCTAGGGGGACTAGATTGTCTTTGATAAAAGTTTGATTTTCCAAAATCGTTTTTCTTTTTAAGTTCATTGGAAATCAAATCTTTTTCTTTCTTAAGATCATCTACCTTCTTTTGATGATCTTTTCCCAAACTTTGAAGCAAATTTTGTAAATCGACATTCTTTTGCTCAAACTCCTTGAGTTTTGCTTAAAGTTTGAGATTTGTTTTGGAAAGCAATTCATTTTAAATTTTCAAATTTGAAAGCAACTTTTTGTTTTTAGAAAATGAAGCCTTGAATTCCAAAATTAAATCATCATAGGCTTCTTGTAACTCATCAAAAGTATATGAATTTGAACAAGATGAGTTAAAAGTTACCTCGCCCTCATAGAGGGTCATTAAGCATAAGTGGGCTACCTCATTGCCGATGGATTCTTCCTCATCACTCCATGTTGTCACATATGCTTTCTTTGAAGATGATCCTTTATTGTTGAAGTGAGGGCAATCGTATATGGCATGCCTCGTCTCCTTGCATTCATGGCTCTTTGGGGATTCTTCATCTTCTTCTTCGATTCATGCTTGGATTTTTCCATTTCGCACTTCATGAACTGGGTAAACTTCTTAAAGAGATGAACCATCTCTTCATCTTTACTTTCCTCCTCACTTGATTCTTCATGTTGACATTTAGAGGATTTAAGAGCAACGACATTTAGATATTCGATTCCTTGCTCTTTGATCTTATTCTCCTTCTCCCTTCTCAAGGGTTTAGACATCAATTCATGGGTAAGAAGGGACCCAATTAGCTCATCAAGTTTGAGCTCCTTTAAGTTCTTAGCATCAATGATAGCCGTCGTGTAACACCCATTCCGTGGGTGGTCGAGAATCGGGTCTAAGAATGGTACCGATGAACTAAACGGGGGTCGATACGATAATTATATGCAATAAATGATGATATTAGGCCTAACATTCAAGAATAAGCAATACAAAGTTCCAAAGAGTCTATGATTATCCAATTAGGACCAAATTACGACATTTACAAGTTTTAGGGACTTAATCATAATTTTAGTATTTTAGCGGTCCGATTTTGAAACCTATCTTACTACCATGAAATTCATCACGCAAATAGTAAGCATACAAATTTTCATATAATTCAGTGTTCATATGCCCATTCAATTAAGCCATGCAATTATCAGTGACCATTCTACAAACAATTCAAACTGTGTTCTTTATCTTTTAACATAATTAACTGTCACCGTACTGATACCCTTATGGCCGTATCGGTACGCTAAACCTAATTCCCAAATTTCAGATTCAATTGCAATAGACCCGTATCGATACGGTTGAGGGTCGTACCGATACAGGTTGACCATGTTGACTTCATATCTATACACCTTGACCCTGTATCGATACCATTTTTTATCCCAAATTCTAGTAGCCAAAATCCATACCAATATGCCTAGTCCGTATCGATACGCCCCTTGTTGACCATTGTTAACCTGACCAAATATACAAGGCCGTATCGATACGCCATCAATCGTATTGATATGCCCTGCCCTATAATGATAGAATTTTTGTTGGTTTTTATTTGATTTCACCTATCAATCAAGGTCCAAATATAATGAAATTTTGCTGGTAAGTTTTAAACATTATAAACTACTAGCATGCCAAATTTTGTGTTGATCCGAACCTATTTACTATGTTTTCACCTTTTAGTCCCTTTTAAGTCTTGTGCATTAACATACCACAAGCACAAAATATACATATCAAAAGGGCCTTATATGACTCTTCTAAGTACTTTGCCACCCTACTAGGAGTTCATAGGTTCGATATACATTACTTCAAGCTTGCTTGTGACTTGTACAATGCAATAACTTCTCCGATCTCCGACGTTGAATCTCTTAACCTGAAATGGATGAAATACAACGCATTAAGCATACTTTGCCTAATGAGGTAGTCACGAACAAGCACTATGTCATGGAAATGCATTACAACTCATATCTTTACAAAAACAATGCAATAGATCTGTGGAAGCAATGCAATGATCATGTTCAATAACAATAATTCTATATTTCATCAATAACCCTTGGATCGATTCGGGATAGTGGATACGCGAATTCCTACGCCTAGCCAAATCAATGAATGGTCTAGTCCTTCTGCCTCGCCAATATGACCAATATCACAACACATCCTTCCGCCTTGCCAAATCAATATAGGTCGTAGCCCTAGAACCATAGTCCACCCGTACACTGAGCTAATGAATTCTATGGCATGCCAATTGTATCCAATGTCCTTCGAATCCAAGATCCGGTGACAATATCAATAATTCATGTTCATTGTTCTTACCAATAAACAATATTTCGGTGTCTATGTTCAATGACAATATCAATAACAATGGCAATGTCCAATGATACCAATGACATCAACAATGATCAATGTTTCATTTACAATGTTTCGATAACAATAATGATGTTGACTTTAATAATCAATGACAATTGCTATATCAATGCTCTATATCAATGTCCCAAACTTTCACGATTCAATGACAATGGCGATGATAATGGTAATAACAATACTCGATGACAACAATGATACCTATGTCTGATGTTCAATAACAACGACGATGGCATTAACAATGATCAATACTCGATGCGGTAACTTGCCAATACTTACCATAATGTTCGATAAGTAGTTCGATGCAATAATCCTTAACAACAGAGTTAGAAATGAAAATTCTATTAATGATGAAGTCGGGAAAGGCACCTATCCTAATCCCGAGACTCCGACTATACTCACCTCGATATTTCAAAGCTTTCAAGGCTCTCAGATAGCAATCCCCTTATTCCTAGATTTTTTTGGTGACGGTGGGTGATCTTTACCAACTTCTTGAGCTAGGTAAAAATAATAGGATTCAATTAGATTCAATAATACGATACCGAAATCAATATAACGATATCAAAATCAATGTCGAAGCTTAAAATAGTTATTAGCTATCAAACTCCATGGATGGCCAAACCCTAGCTTGTGATTAAGCTTGCTATATCTATGGAACTCAAGGGTTGTTTAGGGATTATAGCTTACCCGATCGATAGAAATGATTTGATAACAATAAATCGAAGAAAGGACAAGCTCGAAATCAAGCTTCAATGGAAGTGCTTGCTTAGGTAGGAGATGATAGCTTGATGAGGTGCTTGCTTGGAGAGGTTTCGGGTAAGATTTCTAATCCCTAGGTATTTGCTATTTACCTTGTGTTATTAGCAATAGGTTTTCTTCTATTGAAGGAAACTCTCCTAGTAATCCCACGTATGGGATGGCTAATTTGAGGAGGGGCTAGTCTCAAGGTTAGTCCCTCAACTCTTGGCAGACTGTACTTTTATCTCCCAACTTTTAATTCTTACAATTTAGCCATTAAAAGGTTTCCTATACTTCTAACAAGGTCCTTAAACAATAATTCGACTTAATTAAAGTCCACTACCGATACAATTGACCTTATGGTCAATATCAATACAATATTTGAATATTTTTGATATAGGGTTTCCGATCGCCGGAGACCAATTCTAACTAGGCCAGATTTCAGAGTGTTACAACTCTCTCCCCTTAAGAAAAAATCATCCTCGAATTTTTACCTGGATTGAAAAGGTGAGGATATTGCTCTCGCATTGTCTCCTCTAGCTCTCATGTTGCTTCCTTAGCAGTATGGCTCTTTTAGAGCACTTTAACCAATGGAATGGTCTTGTTGCGAAGTCTTTTTACTTCCCTTGCATGAACTTGAACTGGTTCCACCTCGTAGGATAAGTTGGGTTGAATTTCTACAAATTCAGGCTCAATGATGTACGAGAGATCAGAACGATACTTCCAAAGCATGGATACATGAAATACATCATGGATTTTACTCATTTCTAAGGGAAACAATAAGCGATAAGCCACAGGGACAACTTTTTCAGTAACCTCGAAAGGGCCAATAAATCGGGGACTCAGTTTCCCTTTCGTATCGAACCTCAGAACCTTCTTCCATGGTGAAACCTTGAGGAAGGATTTTTCACCAACTTTATATTGAATATCCCTACGCTTAAGATCAACATAGGCCTTCTGTCGGTTAAAGGCTACTTTCAAAAGGTCGTGGATAATGGTAATTTGTTCTTTAGTTTCCCGAAGTAAATCAAGGCCCAACATCTTGCCTTCACCGAGCTCAGACCAGCATAAAGAAGTTCGACAATGCCTTCCATACAATGCTTCATAGGGTGCCATCTTAATAGAAGCTTGGTAGCTATTTTTGTATGCAAATTCAATGAGGGGTAGAGATTTCTCCTATGACCCGCCAAAATCAATAATACATGCTCGTAGCATGTTCTCCAAGATCTGTATTACCCTTTCTAATTGGCCATCAGACTAAGGGTGAAAGGCGGTACTAAAATTAATTATGGTGCCCAGAGCTCCTTGCAATGACTTTCAAAACTGAGATGCAAATCAGGGATCTCGATCAGAAATGATAGACTGAGGTACTCTATGGAGTCGAATGACTTCCTTGATATACAAGTTATCCAGATTTGGAAGACCGTAGTCTATTCGAACCGATAGAAAATGTGTTGACTTGGTTAAACGATCCACAATAACCCAAATGGCATCGTGTTTAGTAGGAGTCAAAGGCAGACCACTGACAAAGTCTATAGTATTCTTCTCTCACTTTCGTTGTGGTAGATCAATAGGTTGCAGTAATCCGGTAGGGACACGATGTTCAGCCTTAACACGCTGACACGTGAGGCACTTAGACACGAACTGAACTATGGCTTGCTTCATGCCCGGCCACCAATATAGCTCCCGTAGGTCCTTGTACATCTTCACCGACCCTGGGTGAATAGTGAAAGGGCTCGAATAGGCTTCCTTAAAGATATTAGTGTGAAAAGATTAATTATCAGGTACACAAACCCGGTCGTGAAAACATAAGAGTCCTTCAAAATTTATTTTGAAATTAGGGTTATCTTGCAGCTTAGAAATGATGGCTTGAAGTTTAGAATCATGTCCTTGCAATGCTTGAATCCTTGACGTAATGGTAGACTGAACTTGAAGTTCAGCTACAAAGCAACGATGCTTCCTAAGATGGAAGTGGGCGTTGATAGCTTGAAGAGCTACAACACAAGGACTTGTAATGATTCGGTGTACAAATCATTACATTAAACTTAAAGATCGATAATAATACTTACCAAGTAGAGGTTTGCGGTTGAGTGCATCAACTACAACATTGGCCTTGCCCTGATAGTAGTCAATGACAAGATCATAATCCGTGAGTAGTTCCATGCATCTCTGTTGCTGATGATTCAACTCCTTTTTGAGTTAAGAGATATTTGAGACTTTTATGATCGGTAAAAAGGTAACATTTCTCCCTATAGAGATAATGTCTCCAAATTTTCAACGCAAAGACAACTGCAACCAACTCTAGATCGTGAGTGGGATAATTCATTTCATGCAGCTTGAGCTATCTCGATGCATATGCAATGACCTTGCCTTCTTGCATTAATACACATCCTAACCCGAGATGCGATGCATCACTTAAACTGTATAGTTCTTACGTGACTCGGGTTGGATTAGAACTGGGGCATGAGTCAAAACCTGTTTTAATTGGTCGAAGCTCCTCTGTTGATCCGTAATCCAAACAAATAAAGCTTCTTTTCTCAATAACTTAGTCAGAGGAGCTGCTATCATAGAAAACCCCTTGACGAATCTCTTATAGTAGCCAGCAAGACCAAGAAAACTTCTTACTTCGCCAATGTTCTTCGGTGGATGCCAATCAAGAATGGCTTGAATATTCTTTTGGCCCACTAGGATGCTCAAAGCTGACACTATGCGCCCAATGAAAGTAACTTCAGTAAGATAAAACTCACACTTTAAGAACTTGGCAAATAATTACTTCTCATGGAGGGTTTGAAGCACAACGCGAAGATGATCACGATGTTTTGCTGTATTCTTGGAATAGATTAGGATGTCATCAATGAATACCACTACGAATTTGTTAAGATAAGGCCTAAAATCCCGATTTATTATGTCCATGAAGGCCACCGGTGTATTGGTTAGTCCAAATGGCATTACCAAGAATTCATAGTGACTGTATCTCGTACGAAATGCGGTTTTAGGCACATCACATTCTTTAACTCGCATTTGATAACAACCAGACCTTAAATCGATCTTGGAAAACACAGTGGCATCCTTGAGCTGATCGAACATGTCATCAATCCTTGGCAATGAATAATTTTTCTTGATGGTCACCTTGTTCAACTATCGATAATCAATAGACAATCTCCTGGAACCATCATTCTTCTTCACAAAGGGAACCGGGGCTCTCTAGGGCGAAGGACTCAGTTAAATGAAGCCTTTTTTTAGCAAATCTTGAATCTGGGCCTTCAACTCTTTCAGCTCAATAGCTGTCATTCGATAGGGTGCAATGGACACTGGAGTAGTTCTAGGTTGCATATCGATGACAAATTCAACCTCACAGGTTGGAGGTAAGCCTGAAAGTTCATCAGGAAAGACATCGAGAAATTCACACACAGTGTCAACATCCGATAATTGCAGCCCATCCTTATCTTCTATTGTCAAGAAGTACAAGGAAAGAATTTTGGAATTCATCAACACGATAGTTTCCTTGCCAAGGCCTTGAAGATACAATTTCCTTTTATTGCAATCCACCCACGCTTGATGTTCACTAAGCCAGTCTAGACCTAGTATCACATCAAACTCATGGATTGGTAGAGCCAAAAGGTCAGCCATAAAAGGAATCCCTTGAATCATCAAAGGGACATTCTTACATAAGAAGTTTATGGTGACACAATCACCAAATGGATTAGTTACAGAGATCCTCAATGCTATAGGTTCACTAGTCTTTCCATGTTTCTTAACCAATTCAGTGCCTATGAAAGAATGAGTAGAGCCAGGGTCAATCAATGCATATAAGGAATATGAATACAGTTCAATGATACATGCAATGACTTCAGGCTTATCTTCATCCTCCTTGCTCCTCACATGATACATCTGAGGATGAGTCTTGGATTCTTGCTTACTCGATGCCTTGCCAGAGCCATTAGGTCTCCCTGTAGCTCCTGACGAACCTTGTCTTGACCCATTACCTCGAAAGGACTGAGTAAGAGATACAGTACTTGTCGGTGTAGCCATAGACTTGGTTGCACCCAAGGGATAGTCACGAATGAAATGACTTTGTTCACCATAATAGAAGCATGCTTCAGTCTGTTTGCGACACTTACCTGCTGGATTTTGTGTATTTCAATTGGATCCTCTAGTTCTTTCAATTGAGGTCATCTAGTAAAAGACTGGGCCACCGTTTGAGGTTTCTTGATATTCCTAGAATGGGTAGGTTGGAAATACACATTTTGCTTGAGGCCTTGATTCTTACCCTTTTTATTCCATATGGGAGGTCGAGAATCATCCCTAAACCTCATTTCGAACCTGCTAGTTCTTCCTGATCTCAAAGTCTTCTAAGCAGCTTCAGTGGCTTTAACTCGGTTCACCAAATCTTAGAAGTTGGTGATGCCCAAAGCAGTAAACATAGGGCGTAGCTCATCGCTAAGCCTGGTAATAAACATCCTACATTTATCTTCCACTTTCTTGATGTATTCAGCACCATATCGGCAATACTTGCAAAAGTCCTGAACGTATTGCTCGATAGGTCGACCACCTTGTTTTAGATGGAGAAAGACACTGGGTCTTTCTGCGAGGTAATACTCGCTAATGTATTTCTTTCATAATTCTTGAAGGAAGAACTCCCAAGTGACTGATTCTTTAGGGATGGTAAGAATTGTTGTCTCCCACCACTATAATGCTTCATTAGCTAGCAATGCAAGGGCGCACTCCAACTTGTGCTCATCTGAGCACTACAGTTGCTTATTTAAGATTCTTAACATGTTTTCCAGCCAAAATTCTGCAGTTTCAGGATTGCCATCATCTTGTCCAGTGAAGGTATAGGGTCAGAGTGACATTAGCTTTTCAATAGGGGCTCGAGTATACTGGACAACAGGTGGAGCTGGTTGCATGAGTGGTTCAACTTTAATCGAAGTCACAAAGTGGTTGAACATGTCAGCTATGTTCTGATAATATTCTGCCTGTGCATCAGACACTATTGGTTCAGCATGTTGAGGTGGGGGATTAGGTGGGTTCGGTGGATCCCTCTTACTTCCTCGCTATGAGTCGAGGAGCCGGTGGCATGCTCGTGAATGTGAGCCTCGTTTGTCTCAAACATATCTATAACATAAAGAGATCAGATTAGTCCACAAGTCACAATATACACAATGTACAACTATAGGTGGCAAAGTAACACAATAACAATGCAATAAGCTTCAATTTAGTTCTAGAATCGGCTAAACTCTAGCTCTGATACCGCAAATGTAACACCCCCTTCCCTATCTGGTCGAGAACCAAGTCGGAGAATGCTACCGATGAACTAAACGGGGGTCGATATGATAATTCCATGCAATAAACGATGATATTAGGCCTAACATTGAAGAATAAGAAATACAAAGTTCCAATGAGTCTATGATTATCCAATTAGGACCAAATTACGACATTTACAAGTTTTAGGGACTTAATCATAATTTTAGTATTTTAGCGGTCCAATTCTAAAACCTGTCTTACTACCATGAAATTTATCACGCAAATAGTAAGCATACAAATTTTCATATTATTTAGTGTTCATATGCCCATTCAATTAAGCCATGCAATCATCAATGACCATTCTACAAACAATTCAAACTGTGTTCCTTATCTTTTAACAGAATTAGCTGTCACTGTACTGATACCCTTATAGCCGTATCGGTACGCTAAACCAAATTCCCAAATTTAATATTCAATTACAATAGACCCGTATCGATACGGTTGAGGGCCATACCGATACAGGTTAACCATGTTGACTTCGTATCAATACACATTGACCCGTACCGATACCATTTTTGATCCCAAATTCCAATAGCCAAAATCTGTACTGATACGCCTAGGCCGTATCGATATGAACCTTGTTGAAAATCATTGACCTGACCAAATATGCAAGGCCGTATCGATACGCCCTACCCTGTAATGACATAATTTTTGCTGGTTTTTATTCAATTTAACCTATCAATCAAGGTCCAAATACAATGAAATTTTACTGGTAAATTTTAAACATTATAAACTACTAGCATGTCAAATTTCATGTTGATCTAAACTCATTTACTATGTTTTCACCTTTTTGAGCCAAATATGCACTTTTAGCCCTTTTTAAGCCATATGAAAAGTTCATTTAAAGCCTTGTGCACTAACACACCACAAGCACAAAATATGCATATCAAAAGGGCCTTATATGACTCTTCAAAGTACGTTGCCAGCCTACTAGGAGTTAATAGGTTCGATATACATTACTTCAAGCTTGCTTGTAACTTGTACAACACAACAACTTCTTCGATCTCCAACGTTGAATCTCTTAACCTGAAATGAATGAAACGCAATACATTAGGCATACTTTGCCTAGTGAGGTAGTCACAAATAAGCACTATGTCATGGAAATGCATTACAACTCATATCTTTACAGAAACAATGCAATAGATCCATGGAAGCAATGGAATGATCATGTTCAATAACAATAATTCCATATTTCATCAATAACCCTTGGATCGATTTGGGATAGTGGATACGCGAATTCCTACGCCTCGCCAAATCAATGAATGGTCTAGTCCCTCTACCTCACCAATATGACCAATATCACAACACATCCCTCCATCTCGCCAAATCAATATAGGCCGTAACTCTAGGACCGTAGTCCACCCGTACACTGAGCTCATGAATTCTATGGCATGCCAATTGTATCCAGTGTCCTTCGAATCCAAGGTCTGGTGACAATATCAATAATTCATGTTCAATAACTATATCAATAACAATGGCAATGTATAATAATCCCAATGACATCAACAATGATCAATGTTTCATTTACAATGTTTCGATAACAATAATGATGTTGACTTCAATAATCAATAACAATGGCTATATCAATGCTCTATACCAATGTCCCAAACTTTCATGATTCAATGACAATGACGATGATAATGGTAATAACAATACTCGATGACAACAATGATACCTATGTCCGATGTTTAATAACAATAACGATGACATTGACAATGCTCAATACTCGATGCGATAACTTACCAATACTTACCATAAAGTTTGATAAGTAGTTCGATGCAATAATCCTTAACAACGGTGTTAGCAATGACAATTCTATTAATGATGAAGTCGGGAAAGGTACCTAGCCTAATCCCGAGACTCCTACTACACTCACCTCGATATTTCAATGCTTTCAAGGCTCTTGGATAGCAATCCCCTTATTCCTAGATTTTGTTGGTGACGGTGGGTGATCTTTACCAACTTCTTGAGCTAGGTAAAACAATAGGATTCAGTTAGATTCAATAACACGATACTGAAATCAATATAACGATACCAAGATCAATATCAAAGCTTAAAATAGTTATTAGCTATCAAACTCCATGGATGGCCAAACCCTAGCTTGTGATTAAGCTTGCTATATCCATGGAATTCAATGGTTGTCTAGGTATTATAGCTTACCCGATCGATAGCAATGATTCGATAACAATAAATCGAAGAAAGGAGAAGCTCAAAATCAAGCTCCATTGTAGGTGTTTGCTTAGGTAGGAGATGATAGCTTGGTGAGGTGCTTGCTTGGAGAGATTTCGGGTAAGATTTCTAATCCCTAGCTATTTGCTATTTGCCTTTTGTTATTAGCAATAGGTTTTCTTCTATTGAAAGAAACTCTCCCGGTAATCCCACGTATGTGATGGCTAATTTGAGGAGGGGCTAATCTCAAGGTTAGTCCCTCAACTATTGGCAGACTGTACTTTTATCTCCCAACTTTTAATTCTTACAATTTAGCCATTAAAAGATTTCATATACTTCCAATAATGCCTTTAAACAATAATTCGACTCAATTGAAGTCCACTACCGATACAATTGACCTTATGGTCAATATCAATACAACATTTAAACGTTTTTGATATAGGGTTTCTGATCGTCAGAACCCAATTTTGACTATGCTGAATTTCGTGATGTTACATCTCTGCCCCTTTAAGAATAATTCGTCCTCGAATTTTTACCTGGATTAAAAAGCAGAGGATATTGCTCTTGCATTGTGTGCTCTAGCTCTCATGTTGCTTCCTTAGCGGTATGGATCTTCTAGAGAACTTTGACCAATGAAATGGTCTTGTTGTGAAGTCTCTTGACTTCCCTTGCAAGAACTTGAACCGGTTCCTCGTAGGATAAGTTGGATTGAATTTCTACAAATTCAGGCTTAATGATGTGTGGGAGATCAGAACGATACTTTCGAAGCATGGTTATATGAAATACATCATGGATTTTACCATTTCTGAGGGAAACAATAAGCAATAAGCCACAGGGCCAACTTTTTTAGTAACTTTGAAATGGCCAATAAATCGGGGACTCAATTTCCCTTTCTTACCAAACCTCAGAACCTTCTTCCGTGGTGAAACCTTGAGGAAGGCTTTTTCACCAACTTCATATTGAATATCCATACGCTTAAGATCAGTATAGGTCTTCTGTTGGTCAAAGGCTGCTTTCAAACGTTCGTGGATAATGGTAACCTGTTCTTCAATTTCCCGAAGTAAATCAGGGCCCCAACATCTTGCCTTCACCAAACTCAGACCAGCATAAAAGAGTTGGCCATCAGAATGAGGGGTAGAGATTTCTCCCATGACCCACCAAAATCAATAATACATGCTCGTAGCATGTCTTCCAACATTTGTATTACCCTTTCTGATTGGCCATCAGAATGAGGTTGAAAGGCGGTAGTAAGATTAACTCTGGTACCCAGAGCTTCTTGCAATGACTTCCAAAACCGAGATGCAAATTGGGGATCTCGATCGGAAATGATAGACTGAGGTACTCTATGGAGTCGAATGACTTCCTTGATACACAAGTCTACCAGCTTGGGAAGACCGTAGTCCATTTGAACTAGTAGAAATTGTGTTGACTTGGTTAAACGATCCACAATGACCGAAATGACATCGTATTTAGTAGAAGTTAGAGGCAAACCACTGACAAAGTCCATATTGATCTTCTCACACTTCTATTCTGGTAGATCAATAAGTTGCAATAATCTGGTAGGGACACGATGCTCAACCTTAACACGCTAATATATGAGGCACTTAGACACGAACTCAACTATGGCTTACTTCATGCCCGACCACCAATATAGCTCTTGTAGGTCCTTTTACATCTTCTCCAACCTCGGGTGAATAGTGAAAAGTCTCGAATGAGCTTCTTTGAGGATATCGGTGTGAAGAGATTCATCATCAGGTACACAGACCCGGTCGTGAAAACATAAGAGTTCTTCAGAATTCATTTGGAAATTAGGGTTATCTTGCATCTTAGAAATAATGGCTTGAAGTTTAGAATCATGTCCATGCAATGCTTGAATTCTCGATGTAATGGTAGACTGAACTTGAAGTTCAACAACAAAGTAGCGATGCTTCCTAAGATAGAAGTGGGCGTTGATAGCTTGAGGAGCTACAACACAAGGATTTGTAATGAGTCGGTGTACAAATCATTACATTAAACTTGAAGATCAATAACAATACTTACCATGTAGAGGTTCGCGGCTGAGTGCATCAGCTATAACATTGGCCTTGCCTGGATGGTAGTCAATGACAAGATCATAATCCTTGAGGAGTTCCATCCATCTTTGTTGCTGAAGATTCAAATCCTTTTGAGTTAAGAGATATTTGAGACTTTTATGATCGATAAAGAGGTAACATTTCTCCCCGTAGAGATAATGTCTCCAAATTTTCAATGCAAAGACAACTGCAGCCAACTCTAGATCATGAGTGGGATAATTCATTTTATGTGGCTTGAGCTTTCTCGATGCATATACAATGACCTTGCCTTCTTGCATCAATACACATCTTAACCTGAGATGTGATGCATCACTGTAAACTATATAGTCTTTACGTGACTCGGGTTGGATTAGAACTGGGGCATAAGTCAAAACATGTTTCAACTGATTGAAGCTCCTCTGTTGATCCACAGTCCAAACAAATAGAGCTTCATTTCTCAATAACTTAGTCAGAGGGACTGCTATCATCGAAAACCCCTTGATGAATCTCATATAGTAGCAGCAAGACCAAGAAAACTTCTTACTTCGCCAATGATCTTCGCTGAATGCTAATCAAGAATGGCTTGAATATTCTTTGGGTCTACTTGGATGCTCGAAGTCAACACTACATGCCCAAGAAAAGTAACTTCAGTAAACCAAACTCACACTTTGAGAACTTGGCGAATAACTGTTTCTCGCAAAGGGTTTGAAGCATAATGCAAAGATGATCACGATGTTTCGCTGCATTCTTGGAATAGATTAGGACATCATCAATGAATACCACTACGAATTTGTTAAGATAGAGCTTAAAAACCTGATTCATTAGGTCTATGAAGGCCGCTGATGCATTGGTTAGCCTAAATGGCATTACCAAGAATTCATAGTGACCGTATCTCATACGGAAGACGGTTTTAGGCACATCACATTCTTTAACTCTCATTTGATAATAACCAGACCTTAAATCAATCTTGGAAAACACAGTGGCATCCTTGAGCTGATCGAACATGTCATCAATCCTTGGCAATGGATATTTTTTTCTTGATGGTCACCTTGTTCAACTATTGATAATCAATACACAATCTCATGGAACAATCTTTCTTCTTCACAAAGGGAACCGAGGCTCCTCAGGGTGAAAACTCGGTTGAATGAAGCCTTTATCAAGCAAATCTTGAATCTGGGCCTTCAACTCTTTCAGCTCAATAGCTGCCATTCGATAGGGTGCAATGGACACTGGAGTAGTTCTAGGTTGCACGTTGATGCCAAATTCAACCTCACAGGTTGGGGGTAAGCCCGAATTTTCATTAGGAAAGACATTAGGAAATTCGCACACAGTGTCAACATCAAATAATTGCGGCCCATTCTTAGTTTCTATTGTCAAAGCATACAAGGAAGGACTTCCTCTTTCTTGATGTATTCGGTACCATAAAAGTCCTGAACGTATTGCTCGATAGGTCGACCACCTTGTTTCAGATGGAGGAAGATGCTACGTCTTTCTGCGAGGTAATACTCATTATGAATTTCTTTCAGAATTATTGAAGGAATAACTCCCAAGTGACTGATTCTTCAGGGATGGTAAGAATTATGGTTTCTCACCACTGTAATGATTCATCAGCTAGCAATGGAAGGGCGCATTCTAACTGGTGCTCATCTGAGCATTGTAGTTGCTTATTCAGAATCATTAGCATGTTGTCCAGCCAATATTCCGTAGTATCAGGATTATCATCATCCTCTCTAGCGAAGGTATAGGCTCAGAGTAACGCTAGCTTTTCAATAGGGGCTTGAGTGTACTGGACAACAAGTGGAACTGGTTGCATGAGTGGTTCAGCTCTCATCGAAGTCACAAATTGCTTGAACATGTCAACCATTTTTTGATAACATTTTGCCTGTACATCGAGCACTACTGGATCAGTATGCTGAGGTGGGGGATTAGGTGGGTTCGGTGGATCCCCCTTACTTCCTCGCCATGAGTCGAGGAGCCGATGGTATGCTCGTGAATATGAGCCTCGTTTGTCTTAGACATATCTATAACATAAAGAGATCGGATTAGTCCACAAGTCACAATATACACACTGTACAACTCCTAGTTGGAAAAGTAACACAATAACAATGCAATAAGCTTCGGTTTAGTCCTAGAATCGGCTAAACTCTAGCTCTGATACCACAAATGTAACACCCCCTTCCCTGCTTAGTCGAGAATCGGGTCAGAGAATGCTACCGATGAACTAAATGGGGATCGATACGATAATTCCATGCAATAAATGATGATATTAGGCCTAACATTCAAGAATAAGCAATACAAAGTTCCAACGAGTCTATAATTATCCAATTATGACCAAATTACGACATTTGCAAGTTTTAGGGACTTAAACGCAATTTTAGTATTTTAGCTGTCTAATTCTGAAACCTATCTTACTACCATGAAATTCATCACGCAAATAGTTAGCATGCAAATTTTCATATTATTCAATGTTCATATGCCCATTCAATTAAGCCATGCAATCATCAGTGACCATTCTGCAAACAATTCAAACTGTGTTCTTTATCTTTTAACAGAATTAACTATCACTGTACCGAAACCCTTATGGACATATCGGTACGCTAAACCTAATTCCCAAATTTTAGATTCAATTGCAATAGACCCGTATCGATACGGTTGAGGGCCATACCGATACAAGTTGACCATGTTGACTTTGTATCGGTACACATTGAACCCGTATTGATACCATTTTTGATCCCAAATTCCAGTAGCCAAATTCTGTATTGATACGCCTAGGCCATATCGATAAGCCCCTTGTTGACCATCGTTGACCTGACCAAATATGCAAGGTCGTATTAATACGCCATCAACCGTATCGATACGCCATGCCTTGTAATGACTAAATTTTTGCTGATTTTTATTCAATTTAACCTATCAATCAAGGTCTAAATACAATGAAATTTTACCGGTAAGTTTTAAACATTATAAACTACTAGCATGCCAAATTTCGTGTTCATCCAAACCCATTTACCATGTTTTCACCTTTTTGAGCCAAATATGCACTTTTAGTCCTTTTAAGCCATATGAAAAGTTCATTTAAAGCCTTGTGCACTAACATACCACAAGCACAAAATATACATATCAAAAGGGCCTCATATGACTCTTCTAAGTACTTTGCCACACTACTAGGTGTTCATAGGTTCGATATACATTAATTCAAGCTTGCTTGTGACTTGTACAATGCAACAACTTCTCCGATCCCCGTCGTTGAATCTCTTAACCTAGAATGGATGAAGTGCAATGCATTAGGCATACTTTGCCTAGTGAGGTAGTCACAAATAAGCACTATGTCATGGAAATGCATTACAACTCATATATTTACAAAAACAATGCAATAGATCCATGGAAGCAATGCAATGATCATGTTCAATAACAATAATTCCATATTTCATCAATAACCCTTGGATCGATTCGGGATAGTGGATACGTGAATTCCTACGCCTCACCAAATCAATGAATGGTCTAGTCCCTATGCTCACCAATATGACCAATATTTCATCAATGAAAGGTACCTAGCGTAATCCTGAGACTCCTACTACACTCACCTCGATATTTCAATGCTTTCAAGGCTATTGGATAGCAATCCCCTTATTCATAGATTTTTTTGGTGACGGTGGGTGATCTTTACCAACTTATTGAGCTAGGCAAAACAATAGGATTCAGTTAGTTCAATAATACGATACCGAAATCAATATAACGATATCAAAATCAATATCGAAGCTTAAAATAGTTATTAGCTATCAAACTCCATGGATGGCCAAACCCTAGCTTGTGATTAAGCTTGCTATATCCATGGAATTCAATGGTTGTTTAGGGATTATAGCTTACCCGATTGATAGCAATGATTCGATAATAATAAATCGAAGAAATGAGAAGCTCGAAATCAAGCTCCAATGTAGGTTCTTGCTTAGGTAGGAGATGATAGCTTGGTGAGGTGTTTGCTTGGAGAGGTTTCGGGTAAGATTTCTAATCCCTAGCTATTTGCCTTTTGTTATTAGCAATAGGTTTTCTTCTATTGAAAAAAACTCTCCCGGTAATCCCACGTATGGGATGGCTAATTTGAGGAGGTGCTAATCTCAAGGTTAGTCCCTCAACTCTTGGCAGGCTGTACTTTTATCTCCCAACTTTTAATTTTTACAATTTAGCCATTAAAAGGTTTCATATTATTCCAATAAGGTCCTTAAATAATAATTCGACTCAATTAAAGTCCACTATCGATACAATTGACCTTATGGTCAATATCAATACAATATATGAACATTTCTGATATAGGGTTTTTGATCGCCGGAGCCCAATTCCGACTAGGTTGAATTTCAGGGTGTTACACGTCGTCTTGTCCTCCCATGATTCGGGAAGTGAGTGTAATCACTAATTTTGTCCGAGGATGACCCGTTTTTATTTTTGCAATAATGGGTTTTCTTTTATGGTGTTACTATCTATGAGAATATATACAAGGGTCTTTGTTTATCTACCTTATCTATGTTATTACTATATAGTATATATATGATTATTGTTTAAAATCGAAAAGCCAAAATATTACTATTTTTATTTGTTATCTATTATGTTAATTGTTATCACACTATTATCTATTTGAAAAAAAACATATTACTAGTATTACAATTAAGTATTAACTTTGAAGTTTGGCTTTGTTACTATATATTAGAAATGAATATATTATTTCATTAGTATCGCCTTTATTTTGTTCTACTACTACCACGTTATTATCCTTAGTATTATTATTATATATAGTTAAATTGAAAATCCCAAAATGTTAAGTGTTATATTACCTTAGTGTTATTATATAGTATGGTCATTACTACTATTATTCATCTTTATTTTTATTGTTATTAAATTATGCTAAAGAAGATATATTAAATAAAAGCCCAATTAAAATAACTCAGCCCAAGTTTATATATCAGTCCATTTACATTTAAGAACCCAAAAAAATTATTATTAGTACATATTATTACATTTGGCCTGTTAGGGCCCATAAATAATTAAACCCTAAATAACCTAATATGATAACCCATTTTTTATCCATGTGCAGCCAGGCCTCATGCCGTTCGATCCAGGTTTCATCTGACGGTCCAGATTGCACTTGCCACGCCTGTAATCCAACTACGACCTTTCAAACATTCCACACGCGCGTGAAGTGGCTCCCGACCTTCTATTTCCTCCACGCGTGCGATGCCACCGGAGGCTTTTTCATTTCCCGATTGGTGCGTTCTTCGCACCCATCGTCTCTTTAGCTGCCGCGTAGGATCCATGCACTGTTGATAACTGTCCAGATCGCCACGTCCGAATAATGGCCTCTTCCATCTCTGGTCCCCGTTCTCACTGTTCGCTCACATGCAAAAAGGTGCACAAAAAACAGATAATCAGAGGCGCAATGAAAATAAAGGGGCACATGAATTTTAGAATGGAAGTTGAATCCAGACAAAAAGGACGTGTATTAGCCAATAGAGGATTTTATGATTTTTGTAACACCCCCTTCCCGGCCTGGTAGAGAACCGGGTCAGAAAGTGCTACCAGAAATATATCAGGGATTTGGAAGCTTAATTGGAGTTCGAAAACTTATTCAGATTGTTCATTAATCGCTTTTAAAGCTTAACGGAATTATCTTATTAAGATTTACACAATTCGGGGGTCAATTTTAACTCTTTTTGAACTTATGGACTAAATTGTAATTCTTACAAATTGATGGTCCTTATCAAAATTTCTTTTCGTTAACCTACAGTTAAACCTATCAACTATTAACCTGTGAAGTTTTGTTATTAACAGAGGTCGTTTACCCATCCAATTAGGTTGTACAAGTTTTAGTGACCATTTTGCAAACTTCTTAAAACTGGTTTCCATGACTTTTAACAGAATTAACTAACTCCGTACACATACCCTAGGGACCGTACCGGTACGCTAAGCCAAATATTTATTTCCTAGATTCGAAGGTAACATGCCCGTATCGATACACCTAGCCCCGTATCGATACGCGTTGACTAGGGTTGACCGTTTTGATACTCCTTATAGACTGTACTGATGCAATTTATTTTTCCGACTTACTGTCAAGATCCGTACCGATAAACCCCCTTATTGTGTCGACACGCCCTGTTTCACTTGGTCCTATTATGCAAGGTCGTATCGATGCGCCATCACCTTTACCGATACGCCTGTCCTATAATGATAGATTTTAGCTGGTTTTTAATCAATTTAACCCATTGAACGTTGTCCAAATTTGACCAAATTTTACCAGCAAGTCCAATATCCATATTGTTACTAGCATACAAAATGTTAGAGCGTTCTAAGTCCATTTACATAGTTTTCACATTTTAGGGCTTTTAGGCTCATTTTACTAGTTTAACTAACTCACAATCATACCATATTAACCATTACGCATTTGGTCACCTTTAAGGCTATTACACGTACATAGTAAAGCACATTTATAACATGTTTAGACCATATGCCACCTTACTAGGAGTTTAAGGCAAAAGATAAGCATACATATGGTTCGTAGGAGTGACTTGCAACCGCAACACACGATCGAAGGTCGAAATTCTTTACGATCCTGAAATGCATGAGACACACAAATGTTAGACTTACATAGCCTAGTGAGGTAGTCATACCAATGCACAATAAACTTATTAACTACACGAATGACATATGGGGATGCTTGATCAACAATTCACGTAGCATTAATCATATAAGAACATATTCAAGCCATTAGTCATAATTTCATATAGCAGTTGTAAATCACAATAACACATTATTTCCTTGGACATGATAACCAATGGATACGCGGATTCCCTTGTACACCACACATATCAAAAATAGGTCGTAGCCTTGAGCCGTAGCTTTGGATAGTCCCTTACACAATCCATCATTATTTTACCACACATATAGGCCGTAGCCTCAGACCGTAGTCCAATCCCTTACTTGGTGAGCTCGAATAACCCTATGGCATACCAATTGTATACAATGTCCATAATGTCCAAGATCACATATTTCATCATAATTCTTACCGTTCGGATCACGTCATATCAGATAGCAAATTGAGCCTTAGCTCCACATAACATATAATTGCTCTACTTGAGCCCTTAAACACAAATGCAATCATAACACAAAACAAATACAATAGGATGCCTCCATGCCAATCCCTTGACACGACTACACTCATCTAGTATTCGGAGACTTCAAGGTTCTCGGATTCCAATCCCTTCACTCCTAGGCTTGCTTAGAGATGAAGGATTGTTTCCTTCCAATTTTTGGGCTTGGAAGAAACACATGGAATCGTTACAATTACAATATAGTACTTGCCTCGAAGATTAGGCTTAGAATTTTGATTTGAAATTAAACTCCAATCATCCTTGGATTTCGAAAATTGATTGAGGACTTTTACTTACCAAGATACGAGCTTTCAAACGCTATATCGAAATTAAACAAAGGTCAATGATTGAATCGAGGTGCTTGCTTAAGCTTGAGGTTGAGGAGAACAATAGTGGTGCTTGCTTGTTGGAAGACAAGGGCGGGATTTAGTTTACGAGAGGTTCAAAGTGGGGAAGAGAGCTTTTGTTTCTTAATTTAAAACCATTTTTCATCTTTAATCATCCCCCCACCAACATATGGACCAATAGGGAGCTCTCCTATCCTTGAGGGTTTGCTAAACCCAATTCAATAATCTTTCCTTCATTTTATTCAATTGTCAATTGGATGACAATTAGTCACCTTTTCTGAGGTGTTTCATGTGGGAGAGGAAAGCAAGGTGGTGATTCATCACCTATTCCTTTTTATCTTTTAATTTAATATTCAAAGCAAATTTTTGCAAAAACCGCATCGATACACCTTATGGTCGTATCGAAACGGCCAAGATAAAATGGGTAAGTTCGTTATGGCAGTTAGGCCGTATCGATACAGGTCTTGCTGTATCGAAACGCCTAGCCAAAATCGTACCGATACCAGTCCCACCATACCGATATTCCTAGCTTGAAAACAATATTTCCAACTTTGAATTTCTTACAAAAAGGTCCTCACAACTTAAATCAGATCCACACAACTTTCATTGCTTCAAATTGAGTACAAGGATTGGAAGATTACAGTTCTAAGCATATCCGAGACAAAATTTTCAGTCACCGAAACTAAATTCTAACTAGGCCAGTTTTAGGGATATGACAATTTCATTCTACTTTTTTAATTGAATGTAAGTATGGGTATGTAAAAAAACCCTAAACATTGTAAAGTAGTCGGCAATTCGAAAGGAATAGAGCAAAAAAGTAAAGGAATACTTCTAGCAGTTTGAGGTATACCTCTTTCTCTTTGTTCTTTCAATCAAAAAGCATATACATAAACATATTAGGGCTTTAATTTTTCTTACCTTATCCATGTCATCTTCCCATCGTCGGTCTGACTTTTCTCGCCATTGATAAGCCCAAATCCTAATCTTCGTAAGACCGTGAGAGGTGAAATGGTGAAGTGGCCAACCATGAGAGAGGTGGATGTCTTCTTTTGCCTTCAGCTTTTCAAAAAGAAAGGGTTTTCCATCTGTGTTTCTCAAAAGTGGGTTTCAGTTTTGGTTTCAGATAAAGGTGATGATGTTTTTGAGATTAGGTTTTGGTCCACCAGCGCCGGTGAGTGGCGGCTGGTGCGGTGGTTTGTGGTGGCTGTTAAAGTTGAAAGTTGCCACCTTTTTGGGTTTTGAGAACCCTAACATAGCAAATAGGGGAGGGTTATTATGGTTTTGAAGCATAAAAATTCCAAAAGAGGTACGAGCCAGCTAAAAAAAGGTTTTTATAACCGGCCCCTTTTGATAAATAGTTTATTACTCTCTTAAGTCCCTCCATCCTGTTAAAATCGCACCTGAAGGGCTTCTACGTTTCATAATCACGCTATCAGTCCCTCCACCCTATTAAAATTGCGCCCGAGAGGGGCTTCTGCCTTTTGTAATTTCGCCCCTAATCCTTTCAACTTCACAAAAGTTTATAATCTCTTATACTAATCTATTTTTCTTTTGGTCTGGCCCTCAAATTTTGTTTTATGTTAATTTAGTCCTTTTTCCAGTATTTAATTTGAATCTTGCATTGTTATTTCCATTAATTTTCAGCTTTATGTTCGTAATGTTACATCATGTTATTTGGTTATCATGTGGATTTGTGATGGTTTACTTGATTTGATGTTTAATATATGTGTATTATATAATATATAGTTTTTATATAATGTATAATTTCCATAATAGATATATAACATATAGCTTTTATAACATATAATATAGTTCTTTAATACATAATACTATTTTTTCAATATATGTGTATGATATAATTCTTAAATATATATATCGTATATTATACATGTAGTATACTATATATAATTAAAGTTTGTTTCTTTATGAATATATGTGTTTTAGTTCGGGCTTAGTTTAGATGTTTGGGCCTTTTGTTGTTTTGGACTTAGTTTGCTAAATTAGATTTAGTTTAGACCTTGTTTTGTTTTGGGCCTAGGTTTAGGTTTAGCTTGGCGGGCCTTGGGCTTAGCTTAGGTGGGCTTTGAGTTTGTTAAGGCCTTTGGGTTAGTTTAGGAATTAATTTAATTCATTTAAGTCGTATGCTCGTCTAATAGGGACACGATCCTCAAATTAATTAAGTTAATTCTAGGATTAGATTCTTTAGAGCCTTAGTTAGATTTAGGTTTGAATTAACTTAGTGAATTTAAACTTATCCTTGGCTCATTGGGATAAATGTTAAATTCATTAAATTAATTGAACATTTCTTAATCACTTTTAGGATAAAATTAATTGCAAGTTTAGATTGACATTTTAAAACCATGATTAATTAACTTGATTTATTTTAAATAGTGTTCTTGGCTTATTGGAACACTAGTTTAAAATCGATTGAATCAATTATTATGTTACAAGATAACTCATAATTTGTTAGGGTTTTCTAGCCTTTTAGGGTTAATTAATTTAGGGTTAATATTAGAATCACCTAATTAGTAACTAGATCGCTAATTAAATTTCCATAATTTGTGTTTTTTAGGTTAGGGCTTTTAGTGGGCCTTTTGTGTGTTTATTTTTAAGTTCTTATTTGCCATCCATTTTATTTGTCGTCATATGGCCCATTTTAGTTTACATGTTAATGAATTTAAATCATGAAAAATGATGTATCTATTAGTTCCAATATTTGTGTCGTAATAGTCCGAGCTCAAAGGATGTTGGGCAAATATTTGAATTAATTCTTACCGACTCAAGGTAAAATTAAAACTTGACAAAAATCACTACATCATACTTTAATTGCTTGCATCATGCATAAAAGTGATGTGCGAGATTCGAACCATAAACTAACACGACAGTCAGGCTTATATGATGTCGGTTTAGTATATAGTCTGATGAATCGTCAACCTTATTAATTAAATTCCCAATTAATTTGAACCCACCAATTTGATAAAGCCCGTTCAATTAAGGTTAATTTTGAATTAAGGTTGCCAAATTAAATTCCTTTCAAATTCTGACAATTTCCTTCGATTAAAAGCAATAAATATTTTGGTACCGATTTCCGGGCGTGATTGGGGTGTTAATCCTTCCCCACACGTAACCAACTCTCGAACCCTTTCAAATTGAATCTTTGGTTTTGTGGTGTTCGTCCTACCTTATCCAAGTGGCCGGTGGCCACTGCAAGTTTTTATTGTTCTCAAAAGAATGAAGATTTTCAAAAGAAATCTCTTTAAATCAAGGTTTCAAAGAAATGCTTTTGGGGATAACCCGTAGCATCGAACTTATGAAACTTATATTTATACAGAAGAAATATGAAACTTATATTTATAAAGAAGAAAGGAAAAAAACAACGCTACAGCACGGCGACTCCGTTGGGGACCGAATTTTGTTTTTATAAAACAAAAAAGAGTTAGGCCAAAAATATTTATTGTTTTTAATGGTGGAACATTGTCGGAATTTTAATCTATTCTAGTGAGGTTGACCCTTTCTTGAAAATGTAACTACGATTGAACGAGCTTAGATAATTGGTTGTCTTCTAATTAATTTTTCATTTAATTTCTAAGGAATCACCGACATGTGTTGCATCATGATCATCAAGCTCTATACCCGAGCTACGTCCCTTAAGTGGTAGTGAAACGCCACATACCCACATGAGTAGCCCTCCACGGGTCAGTAATTCACTTTCAGAATCCACGCCTTTTGACACATGAGCAGCCCTCCACGTCACTAGGTCATTATTTCATTCGAACTGAAACCAATTCCAAGCTTGTAATGGGCCAGAATTGGGGTTCTTGTTGCCTTAGTAGGTAATAAGATAGGCTCGAGTACCCTTAATTAGAACCGAATGCATGCGTGAGAATTTAGGAAGCCCACCCTGTTAGAGCCATGCAGATAACCTTAGCGAATTAAAATTCATGCGGTTAGGTTTCTTTCTTTGTTGGTGTGCCTTTTGCTCAATTTCCTTACGTTTACATTTTCTCATTTTTTAATTTATTTACCATCACTTGACTAATGCTTCTTTTTGTTTTTTTTCCTTTTCCTCTTTTACCTTTTTTGCATAACTTATCATATTATGAAGATCATATTGAGTTGTAAATAGTTTGAAGTTAAAGACTAGATCAATGGAAAACTTAGTCCATAGCAATGATTAAAAGAATTTTGATGTTCAAATATGGTCGGAAGGGGAGCAACTACATGATGGAGACAGTATTGCCACTGGGTTCAGATCAACCATGTCAGCCACGACATTCATAAATACAAAGTTAAATGATGTTTTAAATTGAAGTCGGTGTGGGATAGTTGGGATTTTGAAACAAAGAGTACTTTCAGAGAGGAGTATGGTGGCGTTGCATACTTGCTAGAAGTCCCAGTTGATCAAGCACTACTACAAGCCTTGGTGGGTATTTGGAACTCTGCCTACAGCTACTTTACGATTGGTAACTTTGATTTAACTCCGACAATTGAAGAATACCAGGAGTTCCTAAATTGCAAGAAGATTAACATGAATCGGGTATATTCTAAACCAAGTAAGAACAAAGCCTTCCGAGGAAAGTTGAAGAAGTTCTCAGATATGCTGTCATCTCGGGTCGAGCATCAAGTCACTACTTGGAATAGTAAAGAGTATCTCAAGTGGGAAGGGATCTTAGCTTTAGCCTCTGTGCACCCAGTGGGCTGAGTTCAGTGGAATCTTTTTGCTTTGTTGATCTATGGATTGGTAATCTTTCCCCAAGCATTGGGACTCATCGATCCATCAGTTTTGGATCTATTTGATCATTTGGATAGCGGGACTAATTCGGTACCTGTAATTTTGGCTGAAACTTTTTGATCCTTAAGGTTTTGTCGAGAGCATGGTGGAGGTCACTTTCGAGGATGCTCGCAGCTTTTGACTATTTGGTTCTACAGCCATGTTTGGACTAACCCTAGTTTTTCGAGGCCCCTTTATGACAACAAGTTCTCGCCCTTAGAAGAATTCCTGTGAAATAATGATTGGCCAACCCGAAGATCCGAGGAAGTATGGCAGGATGTCCTTAGAAATTTAAAAAAAGAGGATGAAGTTTGGAGAGCACCGTGGTTGTTGGCAAAGAACATTCTCTATAGATGTGGAGACCATTCATGGGTACCATTACTTGGCCTTTGGGGGCATACCGCATATGCACCTCTTCTAGTTTTGAGATAGTACAGGTCGAAACAGTTTGTGCCAGCCACCAAAGGTCTAAATGAGTTCAACATGGATTATGCAAAAGACAAACGCTACAAGACGATGGTATAAAATGCTTCTTTAACTTGGAACAACGCAAGACGGGTTAGGATTGTAAATGCTCCATACATGGTCACTCCCGAGTACGAAACATGGTGATTTAATCGTGTCAATGACAACATTCCCCACTTGAATCTTGATGGAAAGAGATCTATGGAGAAGAGATTGGCCACACTTCCTACTGATGCCGATTTGATGAGGAAACAACTTGAGGAATAGCGAAAGAGGTACCTCAAGCTTGAGGAGAAAGCCCATCAAGAAAAGTTTGACTTCGAGTTAGAGAAGACACAATTTGAAGAAGTGGTTAAAGATCTACAAAGGAAAAGAGATGGGGAGGAGATTGAGAAACTCAAAAGGTTGAACAGGGGCAAAAGAGCCGCAAAAGGTGGACCAAGTGAAGGGTTAGAGCTCTGATTGAAGGAAGAGAAAACAAGAGCTGAGAATTACAAAAGGATGTTTTACGAGCACAAAGACCAAGTGCTCGCTTTAACCTAAGAAGTGGAGAATTTATCCATCGCCCACTCAAGACAGATCGAGAACGAGCAACACCAAAATGAAGCTTTGAAGGATAAGGTGAAATTCTTGGAGAAATCTATTTTCAAGCAAAAAGGTTCGTCTAGCAAGATGAAGGTCAGAAGCTTGGAGAATCAAGTTTTGATGACTCTCGTTGACGAGTTGGAAACAGAGGTTCAACGGCTCAAGGATTATGTGGCCAGCCTTAGGGGAGCAATCCAAGTTCGCTCTACGCCGAGTTTAGAACAACTACACTTCGCTGCCTACACAATTTGGAGGCAAGGGCAGGAGTTGGCACAATGGATGACTCAAATGTAAGAGGTTGCCCAAAAATACAAATTATGGCAGAATAAGCTACCGAACTCCATGACTGTGTGGATTATGATTCTAAGGAAGGAGAGAGAATTGTTTGGATTCTGAGAGAGATCATTGACCTCGATACTACCTTGAATCCATATGTGTAGTCGGTTCTCTTTAAGTTATTGTAACATGACAACGTTTGTGTTAATGAAAGTCGTTTAACGATGATATTTGCCAAACTCGGTGTTGCTCTTTGCATTCGTGCATGATTCCTTCATTTGCATTCTTTGTTAAAAGCTAATAGTCATCTATTTATTACAATGGCTTGCGTTTTTGATTAAGTGCCATTTATTGCTTCCTAAAAAAATTGTCATCATTCCACACCCGTATCGCACTAGGTCACAATCAAAGCAAATGGATGAGAGCTTTGCCAAGTTGGAGGCAGACCTACGTGGCCAGATGGAACAAACCCAATAGGATTTAAGGGACACCATCATCAAGTCTCAGTAAGACATGATGAAAAAAATATCCCAACTGCTGCAAGCTCAGCCAGGACCAGATCCGAGGGGCAAGTTTACCCTTGAGAATCCTACCCAAAACTTGGGGGATCACCCTCATGCCTAGATCGTCCAGAAAACTCTGCTTGTTGAACCCTCTCTTAATCCCCCACAAGGGGCATCTTCCTCTTATATCGGTCTAGCTCCTCAAATTCAACCGAGTGTGACCTTTGAGAATCCCGAAGTTGTCGGGGACAGTATCCCAGACTTTGACGAGTTGGAGAAGTTGAACCAAATGAAAACATAATTCACTAAGCAATTAAAGGACACTCGAAAAGACCTAGAGGAAAAGTTTCGAGTGAAGAAAGACGAGGATGGCTTCTATAGGTTATGTGCTAAGGAACTCAGTCTAGTACCCGATGTGGAGATCTCATATAAGTTCAAGACCCCCAATTTTGAAAAGTTCAACGGATCCACCTGCCCTACTGCTCATATAGTAATGTTTTATCGGAAGATGGTTGGATTTACCAACAACGAGAAGCTTCTAATTCACTATTTTTAGGACAGCTTAGTGGGATTTGCTTCAAGATGGTATAATCAGCTAACCAGGGCTTAAATTAAGTCATAGAGGGATCTGGTGAAAGCTTTTACTGATCAGTATAAGCATGTGACTGACATGGTTCCCAATCAACTACCATTGCAAGGCATAGAACAAATGCACAACGATAACCTTCGTGAATACGCTCAAAGATGGAGTGATCTGGCAACACAAGTTCAACCACCGCTTCATGAGCATGAGCTTTCCCCCAATGTTTGTAGACACGCTAAAAGGGACGCTCTATGATCAATTGATCAACAACCCTATTAGCAATTTTCCAGAGATGGTCATGACTGGTGAGCGCATCGAGGAGGCCATAAGGAGTGGAAGGATCGACGGAGGGGACCATTCACGCAAGCAGTACAAGAAAAATGACCATGAGGTGAACAATACCAATGCCTTCGAAGCAACCAAGAACTGCACCATTTCGCAACCCCAGGCCACAACGGGGAATTCCAGGAACTTCAATAAGAGAGAAGATAGGGGACCCAAGAAGGAAAGGGAGGAGAGGTCATTCACTCTTTTGTCGATCTATTAAAATAAGCTATACTCACAATTGTATAAGGACA
The DNA here is from genome assembly GCA_019671005.1 of Hibiscus mutabilis. NCBI lineage: Eukaryota > Viridiplantae > Streptophyta > Magnoliopsida > Malvales > Malvaceae > Hibiscus > Hibiscus mutabilis. The sequence goes on along the minus strand of CM033717.1, from coordinate 51,499,842 downwards.
ATTTAGTTTGTCCTTATCACGTTACTCCTTACAACCTACCTTACCCAGCATGGTATGACCTTAAGGTACACTAAAAATACCATGTCGATGTTCCGGAGTATTCGATTGAAAATTGCATGGCGTTCAAAAAGTTCATGCAGAACTTAATTCGGACTGGAGTGTTGCAGTTGAGAGAGCCGAGCACGGCCAAAAACCCCTACCAAATCATGTAGGTCAAGGTGTGAATGCTATCGAAGAAGAATACATCGAGAAAGCTAAGAGGGATGTGTCCGAGGTCCGGTCTCCCTTGAGATGAGACTTTTAGTAGTTATGCATGGCACGCCTTATTGACCGGGGAATGGTGATTGTGGAAGAAGGTTGTGGCCCATATTGTGAATACCATCAGTCGGGAGATCATGAAATTCAAGATTGTGAGGAATTTTGTCAGCTGATACAAGCTATGATAGATAAGAAAGATATTGTGTTTTTTGAAGAAGAATGAGGAAGAAAGGAAGTGGAAGTCTGTGCATCAGAGATCCAGGAGACCAAGTATAGCGCCAAGAGACCACTCATCCTCGGTCTCAGGCCAAACGAGACAAGCACACCGAAGGCACCCCCTAAGATGATAATTGCTTCTCCAAGGTCGTTTCCTTTCAAGGACAAGAAGATGGTTCCATAGAACTACACTGTAAGCATCACAATGCCGGGTTCCTCTAGTTTACACGGAGGAAAAGACATAGAAATAGGGATGAAACCCATTCAAGAAAATATTTTGGAGCCCAATGCCAGATAGGTAAAGGATGTAGGGCATCTCATGAGGAGTGGCCGATGCTATGCTTCGAAGAACCTAAAGTTACCAGAGGAACCAAAAGAGAAAGATAAGGAAGTCGAAGTTCAGCCCGAGAAAGTTTTTGGAGATGACCCGCCACCGAAGATCAAAGAGCCGATCACAGAAACTCAAGTACAAGAGTTTTTGAGGTTCTTGAAGCACAGTAAGTATAGTGTCATCGACCAGCTTTGGAGACAGCCAACTCGAATTTCTGTGCTTGATCTTTTATTGAACTTAGAGAAATATCGTGAGGCCCTGTTAAAGGTTTTGAATGAGTCCTATGTTACGAAGGATATCCCAGTTAAGAGGATGGATCAGATTGTCAGCCATATCATAGACATTAATCACATTACCTTTGGCGATGATGAAATCCTGGGGGGAAGTTACGAGATTTCATAAAAAAGCCTTAAACATCACCACTCACTGCAAAGGCCATGTGTTGTCTGGCGTGTTAATTGATAATGGCTCCGCATTAAATGTTATGCCGTTAGCTACACTGCAGTGACTACCAATCGACAGTTCACATATGCAGCCATGTCATAATATAGTGCGAGCTTTCAATGGGACCCAGAGAGATGTGGTCGGGAAAATAGAAGTACTCCTGCTCATTGTCCCACTAAATATGTGGTCGATTTCATGGTTATAGATATACAACCATCTTACAACTACTTGTTAGGGAGGCCATGGATACACTCGGTAGGCGCCGTTCCGTCTTCACTCTATCAAAAGTTAAAGTTTGTCACCGAAGGGAAACTATTGACAGTGAACACCAATGAAGACATCGTCGCTTTTGTAACTTCAGATACGTCGTACATCCACACTGATGAAGAAGCAATAGAGTGCGCCTGTAGAGCCTTGGAACTTGGCAATGCTTCATTTGTCCAATTTGTCCAATTGTACTAAGATGGTGGTATACGATACCCTAGGAAAAGGAGCAAGGAAGAAGAAAGGCTTGGGAAAGAATCTGCAAGGACGCATTCGTCCCATCAAGGTGATCCACAAAGTTGACCGCTTCAGACTCGGTTACAAGCCAAATTTCTTACAGAAAAGACAAGAATAGAAGAGAAAGTAAGGCTAGGCTTAGAGGGGAGGACATTCCATGGCCCCTATAATCTACGGGGACTTTAAAGGTGCCTTTATATCTGGCAAAATTTGAAACCCAGAGGTGGATGTCCAAGAGGCAAACCAAGAAGGCGAGAGGTGCCTCTAAGAAGATTTGATCAGTGAGGCTTTCGAGGAGATAAACATGGTTATGATCGGCGACGAGAGCGAGGCTAATCAATTTTTAGCCAAGATTCGCCCTTGCCTCCCAGGAGAAGAGCTCAACAATTGGACATTTGGGGATGTGCCAGCCTTTCTTAGGAACCAATCAAAGTAATGCTCAGAACAATCCCGTTACTTTTGCCCAAAAGTAACGGACATCCTTTGTAAAAAAGGCAGCTATGTTGTATCTATCTTAAATGAAATAGACTATGTGTACCTTTTTGTTCTCAAATGGCAAACATAACATTCATTTCATTCCACTTTATTTATCATTTATTTATTTATTTATTTATTTATTTATATATTTATTTGTCCACATCATAGGCTATACCTTTCTTTTCCCATTACGTACTTTCAGAATTCTACAAGCCTCTTAATATAAACTGTATGAATGATGTGGAACCCAATACTGAAGTAGATTTTGAACGACCCACATACTTGGCGGAGGTAGAAGAGAGGGATGATGGGATTCCCAATGAGCTGCTAAGAATGATGGCCAGGGAGGAAAGGCAAATCCTCCTACACCAAGAGAAGATAAAGATTTTAAATTTGGGGACTAATGAAGAGAGCAAAGTGGTAAGGATCGGAGGTACCCTATCACCAAAATTCAAGTAAGAGTTGGTAGGATTACTTGAAAAATTTAAAGATGTGTTCTCAAGGTCATAATAGGATATGTTAGGCCTAAACACAGATATTGTAACGCACAAGCTCCCCACTAGGCCGGAATGTAAGCCTATCCAGCAAAAGCTTCAAAGAATGAGGGCAGACATGTTATTGAAAATTAGAGAAGAGGTAAAGAAACAGTTTGAGGCTGGATTTTTGGAGGCTTCTAAGTATCCAGAATGGGTGGCTAACATAATGCCGGTACCGAAAAAGGATGGTAAGGTGCGTATATGTGTAGACTATAGGGACCTCAATAAGGTGAGCCCCAAAGACAATTTCCTTTTGCCTCATATTGATACTCTAGTTGACAACACTGCAGGGCATGCTTGGTTTTCCTTTATGGATGGCTTTTCAGGGTATAATCAGATCAAAATGCATTCTGAGTATATGGAGAAGACCACTTTCATGACCATGTGGGGCATGTTTTTCTACAAGGTGATGCCTTTTGGGTTGAAGAATGCTGGGGCGATGTATCAAAGAGCCATGGTGACATTGTTCCATGACATGATGCATAAGAAGATCGAGGTGTACGTGGATGTCATGATAGTTGAATCCTGAACCGAAGAGGAACACATTCGAAATTTGTGAAAACTTTTCTAGAGGCTAAGAAAGTATCAGTTGAAGCTCAATCCCGCCAAATGTACCTTCGCGATAATGTTCGGGAAGCTCTTAGGTTTCGTGATAAGTCAGAAAGGCATCGAGATTGATCTTGACAAGGTAAAAGCAATCCAAGATCTCCCGCCACCTTAAACTCAAAAGGAGGTCTGGGATTTTTGGGAAGGTTCAATTACATCTCTCGATTCATGTCTCGGTTGACTGATAAGTGTGACCCTATCTTTAGATTAATCTGGAAGAATAACCAAAGAGTTCGGGATAATGATTGTCAAGAAATACTAGAAAAGATCAAGAAGTATTTTACTAATCCTCCAATCTTAGTAGCACCAGTACCAGATAGGCCGTTGATTTTGTACTTGACAGTTTTTGAAAATTCTATGGGCTGTGTGTTGGGGCAACACGATAACTCGGGCAAGAAAGAAAAGGCAATCTATTACTTGAGCAAGAAATTTACCGAGTGTGAGACACGATACCTATTGATCCAAAGGTTGTATTGTGCCTTGGTATGGGCTACTAGGCGGCTCCGGTAATACATGTTGTATCACACCACTTGCTTAATCTCCCGACTAGATCCGTTGAAATTTCTAATGGAAGCACCAACATTAACTGGGAAAGTGGCCCATTGGCAGATGCTTTTGTCGGAATTCGACATTGTTTATGTATGTCAGAAAGCGGTAAAAGAAAGTATGGTGGCAGATCTTTTAGTAAGCCGTGTCTTAGATGATTATGAACCATTGGATTTCAGTTTCTTGGATGAAAATTTGATCCGTGATCTGTTCGAAGGGACGTCTACTATCGAGAATGAAGGATGAAGGCTTTATTTTGATGGGACATCGAATGCCTTAGGCCATGGAATATGGGCAGTTTTGGTTTCCCCAAAAACTGTCTACTACCCTTCCACAAGTAGGTTGGAATTCTTTAGCACCAACAATATAGCTGAGTATGAGGCTTGTGTTATGGGAATCCAGTAGCCATAGAGAGAAAGGTCAAGGTGCTCCAGGTTTTTAGAGATTCTTCTTTAGTGATCTATCAGCTTCAGAAAGAATGAGAGACTAGAGATTCAAAGTTGATCAAGTACTACAACTTGATCCAAGATTTGATCAAGGATTTTGAAGAAGTCAGTTTCACCTACTTTCCAAGAGAGAATAATTAGATGGTCGACGCTCTAGCAACTTTAGTCGCCGTATTTAAAGTAAGCCGGGCAGCCGAGATGAGGCCAATCGAAATACAAACCTTTGAAGTACCAGCCCATTGCTATAGTTTGGAAGAAAGGGAGGACGATAATCCATGGTATTTTGACATCCTCCAATACATCAAGTTCCAGACTTATTCGAAGGGAGCTGATGATAATGACAAAAGGACTATTAGAAGGTTGGCATCAGGATACATCTTGGACGGGGAAATCTTGTACAAAAGAAGCAAGGATCAGATACTATTGAGATGTGTCGGTGCTTGGGAGGCCAAAACCATTTTGGTAGAGGTTCATAGGGGTTTGTGTGGAACCCACACCAGCGGATTCTCGATGGCAAGAAAAATTATGAGATATGGCTATTTTTGGTCAACTTTGGAAGGCGATTGCATCAGTTATGCAAATAAATGTCACAAGTGTCAAATCTATGCCGATAAGATACACTCCCCGCTGATGCCTCTTCACACCATGAATTTACCATGGCCTTTCGCTACTTGGGGAATGGACGTTATCTGTTAGATGCACCCGGAGGCTTCCAATGTGCACCGCTTCATCCTAGTGGCTATCGATTACTTCACCAAGTGGGTGGAAGCTACCTCTTACGCTAATATCACAAGAGCGGCGGTTTGCAAGTTTCTCAAGAAGTAAATTATATGTCGCTATGGTCTGCCTGAAAGAATCATCACCCATAATGCTTCCAATTTGAACAACAAGATAATGACCGAGGTGTGTGAACAATTCAAGATTGTACACCATAATTCTACCGTTTATCGCCCCAAGATGAATGGAGCAGTAGAGGAGGCAAATAAGAATATTAAGATCATAGCAAAAACTAAGAAGACATTTAAGGACTGGCATGATAGGCTCCTTGTTGCTTTGTTTGCCTATCGGACATCCGTGAGAACTTCCACTGGGGTAACGTCGTATTCCTTAGTATACGGCACCGAAGCAGTGCTACCCATCGAAGTGGAAATCTCTTCACTTCAAATTTTGAATGAAGTAAAGTTAGATGAAGCCCAAAGGATACAAGCCAAGTTTAATTAGTTGAACCTCATCGAGGAGAAAAAGGTTGAAAGCTATTTCCCATAATCAGATGTATCAGAAGCGAATAATGCGAGCTTATAACAAGAAAGTTCGCCCGAGGGAGTTTCAGGAGGGAGATCTAGTGCTCAAAAAGATCTTGTTGAACCAAAGAGATTTTTAGAGAAAATGGATACCAAATCTCTAGGGGAGCGTTAATTCTAACGGAGATGGATGGGAAAGAATTAAGTAACCCAATAAACAGGACTCCTTCAAGAAGTATTACGCGTAAGAGCGAAAAAAGGGGAAAAAGAGGAAAAAAGAGAAAGAGAAAAGGAAAAAAAAAAAAAAAAAAAAAAAGGGAAAAAAGAAAATGAGGGTTTAAGGTGAAAATTCGAAAATGGGCGCCTTAAAACCAAAGGAGGGTCTAAATTGAAAATCCAAAAAAGGATGGTTCAGATAGATTTAAATTTCGGCATCCAACTGATGAGCCTCGTCTTGGTTGAGGGTTTATGCTTCGGTTTTCATATCATCCGCGGAAAAGGCTAAGAGTGGCTAGTGAGAAATCAACCAAGGTCGATGGGTTCTTATCATTCATACAGTTTACATCTTTCACATATTCTTCCCTGTTCTCATGTTTGCCATAACTTTCAAAGTTATCCTAATATTCCTTCAAGTTTCAATAAAGTAGTATTTTAGTCTCTATTGTCTCTTATAGAATAAAAAGCAAAATATTTCTCAGCATTACTATGATATAACCTATTAAGTGCAGGTTTATTCCTAGATAGGAAAAGAGTTCGCCAAAATTGAAAAAAGAGGACATCAGAGGTAAAAGTGATAAGATTTATCGCGAAAAAGCATTGAACGCTGTTCATGTTGAAGTCCGAGGGACTAGTGGTAAAAACTCGCAACGATGCCCAAAGGAAAGAAAAAAGAAAAAGAGAGAGGAAAAAATGAGAGAAAAAAAAAAAAAAAAAAGAAAAAGAAAAAAATTTCTCTAAAGTGAAAACATGAAAAGGGCGCTATAGAACAAAAGGTTCAAGAACTCAAAAGGGGGCATGAAGGGTGAACCCGAGTGAGGGAGGAAGCACTGCTATCACGAAGAAGAAAAAAAATGGAGGACTCGAGTAAAAGAGGGCACGAAGAGAAATTGCCCGAGAAAGTTTAAAATTGCCACGCTCATGCATCATATTTAGTTAGACATTCCTAGAATTAGGAGCATGCTAACTCTTATCATTACAGACTTGGCATCCCTTTTTAAAGAAAATCACAAAAAAGATTGAGTACCTCCTAAGGTTGATGTCTGCCCGTATAGGTCCAAGATGAATGGAACCTTCATGATAGGAATTACCATTTGTTCCTTACCATTTTGGAGGGACGCATTAGCACACTTTGCTTTCTGTCGCTTCGGGGAAGCAAAGTTATTTGGATTTATTCAACGCCGTCTCGGAAGGATGAGTCGTCTAAAGGCCGGTTGGTTTGTTTACTGCCGCTTCAGAAGGTCATCCCAACACCACCCAATTTACTTTCTGCCGCTTCGGGGAAGCAAAGTTATTTGGATTCATTCAACGCCATCTTAGAAGGACGAGTCGTCTAAAGTCTAGTTGGTTTGTCTACTGTCATTTCGAAAGGACATCTAGCACCACCCAGTTTGCTTTCTGCCTCTTCGGGAGAGCAACGTTATTTGGATTCATTCAATGTCGTTTCAAAAAATGAGTCGTTAGAAAGATAGTGGGCTTGCCTACTGCCATTTCGAAAGGACATGCCATCGCCATCCGATTTGTTTTCTGCCATTTTAGAAAAACAAGTCATTTGGATTCGTTCGCTACCGCTTTGGGGGGAATGAGTCGTTCGCTAATTAGTCTGCTCGTTGCCGCTAGGGAAGGACATGCTAGCACTACCAAATTGTTTTTGCTACTCTGGAAAAACAATTTGTTTGGATTTGCTCACTGTCATTCTGGAAGAGCAAATTGTCCAACAAGGAAGTAGGACAAAATTAGTGTTTATGGTCTTTGCTTTATTCTTGTTCCAGAAGTATAAGCAAATAAGGGCAGCTATAATCACTAATTTTGTCCGGGGGTGACCCGTTTTTATTTTTGCATTATTGGGCTTTCTTATATGGTGCTACTATCTATGAGAATATATATCTATGTTATTACTATATAGTATATATATGATTATTGTTTAAAATCCAAAATCCAAAATGTTACTATTTTTACTTGTTATCTATTATGTTATTTGTTATCACACTATTATCCACTCAAAAAAACCCTAAATATTACTAGTATTACAATTAAGTATTAACTTTGAAGTTTGGCTTTGTTACTATATATTAGAAATGAATATATTATATCGTTAGTACCGCCTTTATTTTGTTCTACTACTACCACGTTATTATCCTTAGTATTATTATTATATGTAGTTAAATTGAAAATCCCAAAATGTTAAATGTTATATTACCTTAGTGTTATTATATAGTATGGTCATTACTAATAGTATTCATCTTTGTTATTATTGTTATTAAATTAAGCTAAAGAAGATATATTAAACAGAAACCAAATTAAAATAACTCAGCCCAAGTTTATATATCAATCCATTTACATTTAAAAACCCCAAAAAATATTATTAGTAGATATTATTACATTTGGCCCGTTAGGGCCCATAAATAACTAAACCCTAAATAACCTAATCTGATAACCCCTTTTTATCCTTGGTCTAGATTGCACCCGCTGCGTGTGTAATCCAACCGCGACCTTTCAAACGTCCCACACACGTGTGAAGTGGCTCATGACCTCCTATTTCCCCTGCGCATACAATGCCACCGGAGGCCTTTCATCTCCCGATTGGCGCGTCCTTCGCACCCACCATCTCTTCAACTGTCGCGTAGGATCTATGCACTATTGACGACCATCCAAATCGCCACGTCCGAAAAGTGGCCTTTCCCCTCTCTAGTCCCTGTTCTCACCGTTCGCTCACATGCAAAGAGATGCACAAAAAATTGATAATCAGAGGCGCAATGAAAATAAAGGGGCACGGGAATTTTAGAATGGCAGTTGAATTCAGACAAAAAGGACGTGTATTAGCCAATAGAGGATTTTTTGATTTCATTATCCTTTTTTAATTGAATATAATTACGGGTATATAAAAAACCCTAAACATTATAAAGCAATCGGCAATTTGAAAGGAATAGAGCAAAAAAGCAAAGGAATACCGCTAGCAGTTTGTGGTATATCTCTTTCTCTTTGTTCTTTCAATCAAAAAGCATATACATAAACAGATTAGGGCTTTGCTTTTTCTTACCTTTGCCGTGTCATCTCCCATCATCGGTCTGTCTTCTCTCGCCATTGATAATCCCAAATCCGGTCTCCGTGAGACCGTGAGGGGTGAAATGGTGAAAAGGCCAACAAGGAGGGAGGTGGCTGTCTTTTTTTACCTTTGGCTTTTCAAAAAGAAAGGGTTTTCCATCTGTGTTTCTCAAAAGTGGGTTTCAATTTTGGTTTCAAAGGAAGGTGAGGATGTTTTTTGAGACTAGGTTTTGGTCCACCTACGCTGGTGAGTGGCAGCCAGTGCAGTGGTTCACGGTAGTTGTTGCAGCTGAAAGTCGTTGCCTTTCTGGGTTTCAAGAATCCTAATAGAGCAAATAGGGGAGTGATATTATGGTTTTGAAGTAGAAAATTTCTAAAAGAGGTACGAGCCAGCTAAAAAGGGGTTTTTATAACCGACCCCTTTTGATTAATGGTTTATTACTCTCCTAAGTCCATCTGCCCTATTAAAATCACACCCGAAGGGTTTCCATGTTTCATAATCACGTTATTAGTCCCTATGCCCTGTTAAAATTGCGCCTGAGAGGGGCTTCCGCCTTTTGTAATTCCGCCCCTAATCCTTTAAACTTCACAAAAATTTATAATCTCATCTACTAATCTGTTTTTCTTTTGGTTTGGCCCTCAAATTTTGTTTTTTCTTAATTTAGTCCTTTTTCCAGTATTTAATTTGAATCTTGCATTGTTATTTTCGTTAATTTTCAGCATTATGTTCGTAATGTTACATCATGTTATTTGGTTATAATATGGATTTGTGATGGTGTGCTTGATTTGGTGTTTAATATATGTGTATTATATAATATATAGTTTTTATATAATGTATAGTTTCCATAATAGAATATATGTGTTTTAGTTCGGGCTTAGTTTAGATGTTTGGGCCTTTTGTTGTTTTGGACTTAGTTTTTTTAATTAGATTTAGTTTAGGCCTTGTTTTGTTTTTGGCCTAGGTTTAGCTTGGTGGGCCTTGGGCTTAGCTTAGGTGGGCTTTTAGTTTGTTAAGGCCTTTGGGTTAGTTTAGGAATTAATTTAATTAATTTAAGTCGTGCTCGTCTAATAGGGGCACGATCCTCAAATTAATTAAGTTAATTCTAGGATTAGATTCTTTAGAGCCTTAGTTAGATTTAGGTTCGAATTAACTTAGTGAATTTAAATTTATCATTGGTTCATTGGGATAATGTAATACCCCAAAATTTTCTTGTTAGTTGATTTATATTTGCTTTATATGTGCTTGGTGATTAGTTTGCAAAGTTCTTAAAATTGATAGTTTTAGTTTGGTGACTAAAACGTAAGATTTCAAAGTTTGGTGACAAAAGTGAAAGGTTGGGAAAATTATAATGACCAAAATGGTAATTTTCCCAATAATAAATTTTATGGTAAAAATGAATAGTTTAGATCAGAAGAATAAATTCAGTGGGAATCGGATTTTTGGTACGAGAATTGTTTAAAAAGCTAGTAAAGGTATAAGTTTTAGTAAATTTTTCGGGTAAGTATTCGAACTCGGAAAATTATGAAAGTTTAATTGGAGCCTTAGTTAGACTCAAGGAACCTTGTGCTGAAATTTGAGAATTTTCTGAGACTGTTTAGATTCGATCATATTTGATACCTTATTAATTATCGATATTTCGAATCGAGTCTAAATTTTAAAGATGGGCCCCATTGGAGTTGGAAAATTTATAAAATATTCATTTTGAATATTTTATTATGTTCTGGTTGGTTTCTTGAGGTTGGTTGGATTTCAAGTGAATTGGTTGGATTTCAAGTGAATTAGTTGGATTTCAAGTGAATTAGTTGGATTTCAATTAGTTAGTTGGAAACTAACTAAATTGCTAACTAGTATTTAAAGTCTAGTTAGATGTTGATAAGGGAATTTAATATTCTATTTTTTTATTTCAAGACAAGTGGCATAGTATGATTTAATATTGTATTTAATGGGTAATAATATGCCAAATGGCATAATTGTGTAAAAAGGAAAGAAAAGAAAAAAGGATTGAAAGCTGCCGAAATTTCAAGTTAAAAGGGGTAAGGATTTCAATTCAATTTTGGTGCTTATGTGGTTGATTTTTGGCTTGAGCTATTAGATAGAAAATTTTTCCTCTTAAAATTCTCTATCTATTGATATAATGTTTGCCTAGTTTCCATGTGTTTTGTTGAGTTTGGAGGATTGGTTAGATGAAGAATTATGGGGAAACTATGGCAAAATTTTGGTTTGAGGTTGGAAATGATGAAATGGAAGTGATTCAAGTATATTTGTGTTGTTAGATTAAAAAGAAAAAGGTCTTGATTTTTAAAGAGGAAATTTTAGGGTTTTTGATAAAAATTGAATTGGAAGGTGTTGTAGAAGAAATAATTGTTTAGAATGATGATATAAATGGTTTGGAGTGAAATCCCTAATTAATTTGGCATTAGGGACCAATTTGAAAATTTTGAAAAGTTTGTGGACTAAATTATAAAGTTTGTTTTTGGAGTGTAGTGGCTTGAAAAATCAAGTTAAGTGGTTTGGAGGCTTAATTTGAAATTTTTGGTGACTTTGGGACTTGATTGTAATTTTCGGAAATATTAGTGACCAAGTTGGAAATTTCTAAAGCTTAGGTCCTTGAGTGTATTTGATGAAAAATGCAAGGATTTAGTTTGAAATTGATGTTAGAAGTTTGAAAATGTCCTTAGGGACTAAAATGCAAAGTTTGGAAATTTTTATAAAAAGTGTGAAAAAAATTGGTTCGAATATGGAAATTTTTATCGGATCAATTTTATTGATTTTAGATAATTATTGGTTATTTCCATTATTATTGGTGAATTGGGAATATTCTAAAATATACTTTGAAATGGTATATGTTATGATTTTTGTAGATAATCAGTCAAATCGGGGACATAATAATCGAAAGGGGAAAGAAAAAGTATTGGACTGAAATCGAGTAGTGAGGCATTTTGATACAAGGCAAAGGTGAGTGCATGCATGTTTTTATAATATGTGATAGGAAGACTTGCGATAAGTCGACCTAAAAAGGTAATTATTTTTTTAAAGTATAAAATTATTTTAAATGATACTTGTCTCGTATTTTTAAAGAATGGCAACATATTGTAAAATGGAAATGGGTGTATTGGAGTATGAACTGTTCCTTTACGATTGAGTTACATGATTTAAATTATAATTACATGATAGCCATTATGTTATTGCAGGAAATATTTTTATATTTGCCCTTGGTCATGAGTAGACAGTATTGTGGTATACCATTAGAGTCACATGATTTCGACATGTCGCTTGTTTTCGATACCTTCGGGTGTCGCTAGTTTTCGATACCTTCGGGTGTCGCTCGTTTCGATACTTTATTGTGTCGCTTGTTCGATACTCTAATGTGTCGCTCGTTTCGTCACTTCGGTGGCGCTTGTTTTCGTCATTTAATTATGGCGCTCGCAAAGAATAGTACTTTTAGTACACGACTCGTATATTAGTCACTCAATATTACCTTGGGCTATACGATTTTTAATTGATGAATTAAATTATGTTTCAAACATAATATGATATGTTTTTTTTCCTGCATATTATGAAAAGCATTATGAAATTTAATAGGTTTTACAAGTATCATAAATTGTTTATGGTTTATTTCATGTTACTTACCTTATGCCTCACTGAGTATATTCTCAGCGTGTATTTCGGTGATACATGTAGGTTGCCGGAATAGCTAGTGGGATAGCTTTTGCATTAGATCGGGTATTAGGGCCTACAACGCAGACAGGTTATTTTCTTGTATCTATGGCATCCTATTTTGTTGTATTTAGTGGCATGTAATTAAGTAACCTGTCAGTTTTGTAAAATTTTAAATCCGGCTTGCCTTGTAATAGTTCGAAATTAAAACACGATTTATATAATTATAATACTTTATGCTTATCTTTTAAATTGACAATATTAGTATTATGAGTTAAATAAATAAATAAATAAATTTGTTAGCCTAAATTTAGCACGGTAAGTATATTGTATATTTTTTCTGACATTCTCGATTCATATTCGTGTACGGATACGGGTCGAGGGTGTTACAGATAAATGTTAAATTCATTAAATTAATTGAACATTTCTTAATCACTTTTGGGATAAAATTAATTGCAAGTTTAGATTGACATTTTAAAACCATGATTAATTAACTTGATTTATTTTAAATAGTGTTCTTGGCTTATTGGAACACTAGTTTAAAATTGATTGAATCAGTTATTATGTTACAAGATAACTCATAATTTATTAAGGTTTTCTAGCCTTTTTAAGGTTAATTAATTTAGGGTTAATATTAGAATCACCTAATTAGTAACTAGATCGCTAATTAAATTTCCGTAATTTGTGCCTTTTAGGTTAGGGCTTTTAGTGGGCCTTTTGTGTGTTTATTTTTAAGTTATTATTTGCCATCCATTTTATTTGTCATCATATGACCCATTTTACTTTACATGTTAATGAATTTAAATCATGAAAAATGAGGTATCTATTAGTTCCGATATTTGTGTCGTAATAGTCCGAGCTCAAAGGATGTTGGCCAAATATTTGAATTAATTCTTACTGGCTCAAGGTAAAATTAAAACTTGACAAAAATCACTACATCATACTTTAAGTGTTTGCGTCATGCATAAAGGTGACGTGAGGGATTCAAACCATAAACTAACACGAGAGTCAGGCTTATATGATGTCGATTTAGTCTATGGTCCGATGTATCGTCAACCTTATTAATTAAATGTCCAATTAATTTGAACCCACCAATTTGATAAAGCCCGTTCAATTAAGGTTAATTTTGAATTAAGGTCACCGAATTAAATTCCTTTCTGTAGCGATGTCTTTTTTATCGCTAAAAAACGTGGTTGATTCGGAGGTGTTTGAAGAGGTGTTTGTGACTTTTTGGGTAAAATATTTATTCCGTGGGGTTTAAAAAGTTTAAAAAACCACGCATTTTAAAAAAATGGAGTCGCCACCGGCCACTTAGGTAGGTCGGACACCATAAAACCAGAGATTCAAAAAGATAGGGTTCGGGAGTCGGTTACGGATGGTGAAGGATTAGCACCCCCACACCGCCCAAAATTGGTACTTTAATAATTACCGCTTTATTAATATTGGATTTTCCGGATTAAAGTGACGATTATTTTAAAATTCGGTCATAATTGCGAATAAATTTTAGGGCCCCCGTTATCCGAGAATAAACGCCCAACCAACCACTATCACTACGCTTGATATCGCCCCGTTTACGCTCGGATAAAAGGACACCGCATTAACAAGTTATAAATCATATGCAATCTTAGTGGCAAAAATATAAAACATGGCAAAATATTTAAATGTAATAAATATTGACATACAGAATACTAATTTAACATAAATGATATTCTTGACTAAAACATGCATATATACATATTATTCTAAATAATAGATAAAAACAACTTTAATAAGTTAAAATAACAATACAGGAAAAATTACGTATATAGACAAACAAATATTTCAAAAAGACATACATGCTAGTAATAAAACATATTTCAACATATATGGAACAATATATAATACAAAAAAGAAAATATATTAACACGTAACCTAAAAGCCAAGAAAACATACAATACATACAAAAAAATACAAGAACATGTTGTTTTACGAGTCAAATAAAACATAACATGTTTTTAATATGAATAACTGGATAAAAAATACATGACTATTATAATCTTAAACACACATATACATATAAACATAAAATACGAGTCATATACGAGGACATAAAATAAAATAAAATAATAGAATATCAACATATACGATTATAATACGAACATGAATATTTACAAAGAATACAAGACTGAAATGAAAGAAAAATAAAAGTCAGTGGCAGAAATTAAAGAACAATAATATGTAATTTAGGGATGAAATTGCGAAACAAACAAAACCTAAAAGGATAAAAACTGTAATTAGACCAAAGGGGCAGACCCAAAATGAAAAGTTCAGAAACGCGGGATGACTAAAGGCGTAATTTTACCATTTGAAAACTTATTCGGTGTAATTTAGGGACTGGATTATAAGATTTTGAAATATCAGAGGGACTGGGATTGTAATTACACCATGCGGCAAGACAAAAACGAAAATATTGAAAACGCGGTGGGATTAAGTGTGTAATTTACCCATTTAACGAAATAATAACAATTATATAAACCCTCTTTTTAGGCCGAAATCAATTTTTTGGCCATTCGTTTCATTTCTTCAGTTTTCATTTAACCCCATGTTATTCATTTTCTCTCAACCTTCTTCTAAAAACCCGAATCCGTGACGGCCGTCGTATTCTCCTCCCCGCCCGCCGCCGCTAACCGGCACCGGCAGCCTCCAAAACACACCAAAATAACCCCCTTTTCTTCCTCAACATGAATCCGTGGTTGGATTCGGAGGATACACCTTATTTGCCCTAGATCTAGAAAATACGAACGGAAAAAATTTTTTAAACCAAAACAAACTACAAGGGGTCTTTCCTCCCTTTAGTTCACCATATCAGGCTTGGAGAAGCCGAAAGGCTTATCA
Organism: Hibiscus mutabilis; assembly: GCA_019671005.1. Lineage (NCBI taxonomy): Eukaryota > Viridiplantae > Streptophyta > Magnoliopsida > Malvales > Malvaceae > Hibiscus > Hibiscus mutabilis. Next base: position 51,484,447 of record CM033717.1, on the reverse strand, counting down.
TCGAGGAAGGAAGACCCACAAACAGCGATGGTAAGACGACTTTCTTTTTTTTGTTTGTTTTTTTTTCTTCTTTAGTATATGCATGCAAAAATAAAAATAAGAAAAAAAACAAAAATTTACCACTGGATTGTTCTTTTGATTTCCTTGAATGTTTACAACTTTTTTTTTGTATTACAAGATCTCCGTTATCACTTTTTTTTTTCTTACCTTTTTTTTTATCTCCCCGTTACAAAAGTCCCCATTTCATATATATCATTGTCTTTATTTTGGTGCAAGTTCCATCTTGCTTTTTCAGATCTGAACTGACAATTTTTCCTTGTTGTCTTGGGCATGTTCTGAACACGGGGGCTGAATATCGGCGTGGTGGCGGTATGGATGTTCTGCCAGCGGCCAGACGCGTTCTCGGCCGTTAGATCAGATCTGATCTAACGGTCGAGATGGCTTGAAGAGCGAACGGCCTGGATGAAGCCTCGATTTGATGAGACGGCTCCAGATCTTGCCACATGGAGCTCCGCAGTTGAGGAGTCAGAACGCGTGGATCTTACGCGCGCGTGGGATATTAAAGCGTCCGCGCGTGGACTACACGCGTGCGTAGCCCTCGAACGGTCCATACGTGTGGAACACGCGGCTGGCAGATATTTTTGACCTCTTGGTTGTATCGTGGCCGTTGGATCAGATCTTGATCCAACGGCCCACATTTACCTGCACGCCATAATTGTAATTAGATAAGATTTGGGTTTGGGCCAACCGGGCCTTGTAATTGTATTTGGACTTGGACTGTAATTTTTATTTGGGTTTAATATATTTAATTTTTTTCATTTTATCAGCCCAATAATATTAATAATAATATAATTAGTATTATAATAGCAATACACATACATACGAAAACGTATACTTATATTATACAAACATTAATTAATATAACATTCTAGCATACGTACGTATAATCATACATATAATTAACATAACATCTATATATTAATCAAATACGCTCATACTCTAGATACATACAAGATACACATACATCATTAATACGTATACATACATAGCTTATAATATACATGCACACCCTACCTTATATTTATATTATTAACATTCATATATAATAAATATACATGCAATATTAATATGTATTTACAAATGAAAATGAGTGATTACAGTTGCCCCTCTTTGCTTGTTCTCATGGAATGGGAAGCAAAGCAAAGATTCATAAGCACTCATTTTTATCAGACTTCCCTGTTTGTAGCTTTGGAAAAACGTGTTCTTTTGGATATCTCCGCTCTTCCTTGGCTGAATCTTCAGGCTCGTAAGTTCTTCCTATATAGAGCTTCGTCACCTTCCGATCTTGGAGCTACAGGCTCTTCCTATATAGAACCCTTCACTCTGAAACCCCGAATTATGAGTCCTTCCTTTCACTTTGAGAACAATAAAGCTTGGAGTCCTTCCTATATAGAACTCTTTGCTTTCAACGCTGGTTTCTCCTATATAAAACCTTTTTTGCCATCGATGGATTCTTCCGATCGGGAGTTCCTCCTATATAGAACTGCTAGTCTTCAAATCCGGAGCCGTCATTCCTTCCTATATAGAACTTTTTGGCGTCTGAAATCTCGAGCTACTGTGTTCTTCCTATATAGAACCTTTCACTCTAAGACAATGAAGCTTAGAGCATTTCCTATATAAGACTCTTCGCTTTCGACACAACAGGTTTCCTATATAACCCTGTGTCATAGGTGAATTTCTTTGACTGGGAGTTCTTCCTATATAGAACTACGAGTCTTCACCTTGGAGCCGTCGGTCCTTCCTATATAGAACTTTTCGGCGTCTTGAAATCTTGGAGTTACGGATTCTTCCTATATAGAATCTTTCACTCTAAGACATTGAAGCTTGGAGCTCTTCCTATATAGAACTCTTTGCTTTCGACATTACAGGATTTCCTATATAATCTTGCGTGTCATGGGTGAATTCCTTCGACTGGGAGTCCTTCCTATATAGAACTGCGAGTCTTCACCCTGTAGCTGTCAGTCCTTCCTATATAGAACTTTCAGTTTCTGAAGCCTCGGAGAGGAGGATTCTTCCTATATAGAACCTCTCTTTGGAGCTTGAAAACATGTGCCTTTTGTATGTAAAACATTGTCTTCTCATTTGGGATTCTCATCGCGATGGCCATCGATGTCTCTTTGAGTCTGCAGATACCTGTCTGAGATGAAAACAAAATGCTATGACAAATGAATTGACATGCTCCTAATCCTAGTGATGTCTGACTATTCATGATGCATGAGAGTCAATATCTTGGTGGGCTTGTTTTGATCGTTATTTGATCTTGATATTCGCTTTCTCCTTTCTTACGGGCATCGATACCCCGCTTCACTGTCAGGTTCAACCATCTCAACCTTTCTTTTTCTCCAATTACGACTTGGAATTCTAAAGTGCCCTTTCGGGTTTTCACTTTAGAGAGAGTTTTTTTTTAGAGGGGTGCCCTTCTGGTTTTCACCCAAGAGATCTCTTTTGTTATCTCGTATGCCTTCCTTGAATAGATAGGACATGTGCCATTGGTCATCCTACCTAGTTGTTTGAAGCTTCCCGTCTTCCCTATCGACAGCCATTATGTAAGGAACTAGAGGACGGAGTTAACATCGTTTTCTTTGGTCACCTGCATTTTCAAGGTTAAATCATAGTAATGCTTCGAAATCTCTTGTTTCATTATAAGCCTATGTTATCTTATTTGACTGAAATTGACAAGAAGGCCAGGAATGGATGCTCAAAAACACGGTTTTATTATGATTAAGGGCTTGGGATATCTTAAAAAGAAAGGTATGACACACATGAGTTAAGTATGAAAATACAAGATCTCTCATTATCTTCGATATGAATGATACATGATCCTGTCAACCGGTGTAGAATTTTTTTGCCTGAAGCCTTCTTTTCATGATGTTCATGGGGATACCCTTCTCTTCGGATATTCAACTTTTCAATTTACCCGAGCCGCCCTTTACGAGTTTTCAACTCGGGTCCTTTCTTTGCTTCAAGACGCCCGATTTCGGGTTTTCGCCCTGAGCTCTCCATTTTGTTCTCTTTTTTATTTTTCATCATCATTTTTTCATCATTTTTTTAGTGATAGTACTTCTTGACGGCATCAGAATTTACGGGATTTTTCAGCTCGTCCCCATCCATTTCTGTTTGGATCAGGGCTCCTCCTGAGAAGGCTTTTTTACGACGTACGGTCCTTCCCAGTTGGGCATCCATTTTCCTCGAGAATCTTTCTGGATAGGGAGGATTTTCTTGAGTACCAGATCCCCTTCTTTGAATTCTCTTGGGCGCACCTTTTTGTTGTATGCCTGCATCATCTGCTTTTGGTACATCTGACCATGACAAATGGCCTTTAGTCTTTTTTCGTCAATGAGATTTAGCTGGTCGAGTCTGGCCTGCACCCATTCAGCTTCTTCCAATTTTACTTCGTTTAAGACCCGGAGAGACGGAATCTCTACCTCAATTGGGAGTACTGCTTCGGTACCATACACCAAGGAGTAGGGTGTTGCCCCTGTTGATGTGCGAATGGACGTCCTATAGGCGAAAAGGGCAAAAGGCAATTTCTCATGCCAATCCCTGTAGATATCTGTAGTCTTCGCTATGATCTTCTTTATGTTCTTGTTTGCTGCTTCCACTGCTCCATTCATTTTAGGACGATAGACTGTGGAATTATGGTGTGTTATCTTGAATTGAGTGCACACGTCCTTCATCATTTTGTTATTCAGATTGGAAGCGTTGTCGGTGATGATCCTTTCTGGCAATCCGTATCGACAAATAATTTCCTTCTTTAAGAACTTACAAACTGTAGTCTTGGTGATATTGCCGTAAGACGCTGCCTCTACCCATTTAGTGAAGTAGTCTATGGCGACCAAAATGAAACGGTGACCATTAGAAGCTTTCGGATGGATCTGCCCGATGACGTCCATGCCCCATGCTGCGAAAGGCCACGGAGAATTCATGGTGTGTAAAGGCGATGGGGGTGCATGAATTTTGTCAGCGTAAATTTGGCATTTGTGGCATTTCCTGGCGTAATCGATGCAATCTCCCTCCATGGTCAACCAGAAATAACCGTATCTCATAATTTTCCGGGCTATAGACAGCCCGTTGGCATGCGTTCCACAGATCCCATCATGTACTTCGGCTAAGATTTCCTTCGCCTCCCGGGCATCCACACATCTCAGTAATGTTTGATCATGACTTCTCCTATATAGGATCTCTCCATCTAGGACATATTTTGTTGCCATTTTTTTGAGCATTTTTCTGTCATTGTCGTTTGCCCCTTCTGGATACTTTCGAAGCTTGACATATTGCAAGATGTCATAGTACCATGGATTTCCGTCAATCTCTTCCTGTACATTACAACAATGAGCAGGCCTTTCAAACGTCTGCATTTCAATGGGCTTCATTTCTGCCCCGGTGTTTGTTTTAAACATGGATGCCAAGGTTGCCAATGCATCTGCCATCTGATTTTCTTCTCGGGGCAGGTAATTGAAGCTGACCTTTTCGAACTCTTTGATGAGCTCTTGGATCCATTCATGATATTTGACCAACTTCGGGTCCCTGGTTTCCCACTCCCCGCGCAATTGGTAAATGACTAAGGACGAATCTCCGAACACTCGAAGTTCCTTAACCTTTCTCTCGATGGCTGAGTTTAGTCCCATGATGCAAGCTTCGTATTCAGCTATATTGTTTGTGTAGAAGAATTCCAATCTGCTGGTGAAAGGATAATAGACGTCCTCAGGTGAAATTAGCACTGCCCCTATCCCATGTCCGAGGGCGTTGGAGGCTCCATCGAAGTAAAGTTTCCATGACTTATCATCAGAAACCTCTTCTTCGGTTGTAATGCACATCAAGTCTTAAATGCGGGAAACTAAAGTTCAATGCCTCATAGTCATCGAAGCACGACTAGCTAGGAAATCTGCTACGGCGCACTCTCCTTTACGGCTTTCGATTAACGATACGATGTCGAATTTGGATAAGAGCATCCGCCATCGGGCCATCCTTCCCGTTAGTGCTGGTGCTTCCATTAGAACTTTAATGGGTCTAGCTTGGATATCAACCAGGTAGTATGGTATAGCATGTCTTTGTCTAAGCCGTTTGGTAGCCCAAACTAGAGCACAACACATTCTACGCCTTTGACCGGGGGTACCGCGTTTCGCAATCATTGAATTTCGCTTAGGTAATAGATGGCTTGCTCCTTTTTCTTGACTCATCGTGTTGCCCCAAAGACGCATCCCATTGAATTCTCAAAGACTATTAAGTAGAAAATTAGTGGTCGACAAGTCTTGGTGCGACTAAAATTGGAGCATTTGTCGTACTTTTTGATCTTTTCTAGGGCTCTTTGACATTCTTCATCCCACACGCCAGATTATTCTTTCTAAGAAGTCCAAGACCGGGTCGCATTGGTTGGTTAATTGGGAAATGAAACGAGAGATATAATTCAGCCTCCCCAGAAACCGCGGACTTCCTTGCGTGCGGGGTGGTGAAAGGTCCTGGATGGCTTTCACTTTATCCGGATCAATCTCAATCCCTCTTCTGCTTACCACGAATCCTAGGAGTTTTCTAGAAGTAACGGCGAAGGTACACTTGGCAGGATTGAGCCTCAGTTGGTACTTCCGTAGTCTTTGGAAGAGTTTTCTCAAGTTCTGTAGGTGCTCTTCCTCTGTTCGGGATTTGGCAATCATATCATCCACGTATACTTCTATTTCTTTGTGCATCATGTCATGGAAAAGAGTCACCATTGCTCTTTGATATGTTGGCCCTGCGTTCTTTAGCCCAAACGGCATCACTTGATAACAAAAAGTGCCCCACATGGTTATGAATGTGGTTTTCTCCATGTCGTTAGGGTCCATCTTTATCTGGTTGTACCCTGAGAAGCCGTCCATGAAGGAAAACCATGAATGTCCTGCGGTGTTGTCAACCAGCGTGTCAATATGTGGTAAAGGGAAGTTGTCTTTAGGGCTGGCTCGGTTCAGATCCCTATAATCTACACACATACGAACTTTCCCGTCTTTCTTTGGTACTGGTACAATGTTTGCAACCCATTCGGGGTATTTGGCTACCTCCAAGAATCCCGCATCAAATTGTTTTTTCACTTCTTCTCGGATCTTTAACAACATATTCGGTCTCATTCTCTGAAGTTTTTGCTGTACTGGTTTGCACTCCGATTTTGTTGGCAATTTGTGCACCACTATGTCGGTATTCAATCCTGGCATATCTTGATAAGTCCAAGCGAAGACATCCTTGAATTCCTGAAGTAGGGCTATCAGTTCATCCTTGGTTTTTGAGGAAATCGTCGTTCCTACTTTTATTTCTTTTCTCTCTTCTTTAGTCCCCAAGTTGACAATTTCTGTTTCTTCTTGGTGGGGCATGATCTGCCTTTCTTCGTTGTCCACCATTCTCTTTAACTCTTCCGGGACCTCAATTTCTATCCCATCATATCCTTCCTCAATTCTCTCTGAGACCTCAGGGCATTCGAAATTCACTTCAGGATTGGATCTGGTATCATTCATATCATTGATCATGAGCGACCTGCATTAAATGAGAATGAATTGTATTGGGAAAGAGACGGCTTTATATGAAGGGAATGAATATGAAGAATGCATGAATGAAATAAAAGAATCTTTGGTCATTTTAGGAAAGTGGGGATATTTTCATTTCAATCAAAAAGTTAACATAGGTGCCCCATACAAGAGATCCCCATTGTTTATGGGCAGAAACAAAAGGTTGATTCGGAGCATTACTCTGATCTATTCCTAAAAACTATAGGTAGATCAATGCAGCTCCAGTTATCGAGTGTTTCCCCGGGATGGCAAGGGCGGATGTTGGTCAACATTTTGCTGCCTCGGTCCTTTTCAGCTATCATGTTGATGTACATCCCCTCAAATGATTCACTGAGTACTTCCTCCTGGTTAAGTTCATCATTTTTCTTCATTGCCTCTCCAATATCTTGACCTGGCTAGTAGAACCCTCCGGAGACAAAAGTGGCTTTCAAACTAGGAAAGGACATCGGCCTCCACGGAATGTCTTCTCCTTTAGATCTAGCTTTTCTTTGCTCCTCTTTCCTCTTATATTCCTCTTTCTTCTATTGAACACTTGGTTGGTAACCCAGCCCGAAACGATCCTTCTTGGTTATCATATTCTTGGGTCTCAGGTTTCCTTGTAATTTCTTCCCCAGCCCCTTTCCTATTTTGGCTCCTCGGCCCAGAGTTTCTGCGACGGTCATCTTAGTACAATTAGATAACCTGGGGTAGGGGATCCGACTTCCATCTGAAACGAATGTGGCATTTACTAGTTCCAATGCTCGGAACGAGCATTCCGCAGCATCTTCATCATTTTGAATGTAGGGGGTGTCTGATGTCACTGAAGCAACAAATTCATGCTCTGCCTCTACTGTGACCAATTTGCCTTCAACTACAAATTTTAATTTCTGATGCAATGATGAGGGGACAAATCATGCGGAGTGGGTCCACGGTCTTCCCAACAAGCAGCTGTAAGATGGTTTTATGTCCATCACCACAAAATCAATCACATATTCAGTTGGTCCGATCAATAGGGGCACCTCAATTTTCCCCATTGTTCCTTTTTGCGTACCATCAAAGGCTCTTACCGAGTTGTGGCAGGGCTTTAGGTGCGAACCATCTATTGGTAATTTTTGCAGGGTTACCATAGGCAAGACATTCAATGCTGACCCGTTGTCGATCAGTACGCCTGGTAATACATACCCTTTGTAGTGGGTAGTGATGTTAAGGGCTTTGGTAGACCCCATACCTCCCTCCGGGATCTCATCATCACCGAACGTGATATGATTATAGGCGATAATATGCCCCACTATCATGTCCGGTTTGATACGTGAAATGTCTGGGGCACAAAAGTTTGATTCAAGCACTTTTAATAGCGTCTCCCGATGCTTCTCTCGAACTCAAGAGTAATTCCGATCTTGTGATCTGGCCGGTTGCTTTCGTAGTTGTTCCACTATATCTTTGTACTCGCTATGTCTCAAGAACTTTAAAAATTCTTTGGCACGGGCCTCGATTCTCGCTCATTTATCTTTTGGGAGGTTCTTCTAAAATATCTGCGTAGGGCTAATCGATGTACTCTTCCCCTTATCTTTTCAGCCGCTTTCAAAGCCTCGGAGGAATAACATCGGCCGTTCCTTGTGAAATGGCCTGCCTCACCAACGTTCACATCGTTCTGGCTTTGTTGGTCTTTCAACGTAGGCTCTTTTACCTGATCGTATTCTGGTTTTTCTGGCGTGGTCACATTTACAGCATAATTCCAGGGAATTTGTCGCATATCTTTGAATGGGAATGGAGATGGTGCTAAAATGATGATCTTGGGACTTATTTTGCTGGTTTCTCCTTGGGAGACACACCGCATTCCTGCTCGGGAGAGATGATAAAAGGTCTATCCTTCCCGTATTTAGTTTTGGGGCTATCCGTCATGTGTACGTCCGACCCCTTCTTCCCCATGGGCTCCTCAAAGAATTCTATTTGTTTTTCATTCATCAATTCCTGCACCAATTTCTTGAACTCGTCACATTCTTGGATATCATGCCCTTCAATCTGGTGGAATTCGCAATACTTTCCACATTCTTTCCGCCTTGTTATCATGCCTTTGTCGATCACACGGGCCATGCATAACTGTTGAAATACCCACCGTAAAGGAGACTTGATTTCTGACACATCATCCTTTATCCTCCTGGTAAAGCATTCTTCGATGACATTTACCCCTCTATTCCCATGATTAGGCAGCGGGTTGTTGGCTACACTCGGCTCTTCAAACTTCAATATCCCAGAATCGATTAAATTCTGCACAAGCTTTTTGAAGGCAAGGTAGTTCTCAGTGGGATGTCCAGGGGTACCGCTGTGATAGTCGCAATGTGCGCTTGGATTATACCAAGGCGGGAAGGGCGGATTGACAGGAGTAACGATGTATGGCCGGACCAGGTCTGCTTCATACAACTGGGAATAAAGTTCTGAGTACGAAATAGGTACGGGAGTGAAAGTTCTCCTCTCTTTCTCTTTTCTGGTGACTCTCTCATCTCTTTGATTTGAGTTTTGTGTTTTTCCCACAGGTGCTTGTGGCTGTGAGACTGTGAAGTTCTTCGGGGCGGTATAGGTGCTGGTGGTGTTTACTTCATTTCTCTTATTATACTTTCGAGACCCTTCCCCACCATCAATTCTGCCGCTCTTAATTGCCAGTTCGAGGGACTCCCCAGTCCTGATTAAGTCGGCAAAGCACTGTGTTGTGTTATTAATGAGGCGATCAAAGAGTGCCCCTTTCAGTGTATTGACAAATAATGGTGTGATTTCATGCTCCGGGATGGGTGGCTGGATTTGGGCGGCCACTTCTCTCCATCTTTGGGCGTATTGTCGCAGACTTTCGTTGGACTTCTGCCCCATATTTTCTAACATAATTCTGCTAGGGGTCATGTCTGTTACATGTTTGTATTGCTCAGTAAATGCTTTAGACAGATCTTTCCATGTCTTGACATTTGCCTTGCTCAACTGAGTGTACCAACGTAACGCCGCTCCAGTTAGACTATCCTGAAAACAATGGATCAGCAGCTTTTCGTCCTTATGGTAGGCCGCCATTTTTCTACAATACATTGTTATGTGTGCAGAAGGACATGTGGTTCCATCGTATTTATCGAACTCTGGCGTTTTAAATTTTGGTGGTAAGACAAGATCAGACACCAGACTTAAGTCGCTAGCGTCATTTCCTGATTCTTCATTTGATTTTAACGCTTTAAATTTTTCCTCCATGAGGCGAAATCTTTCTTCCCACTTTTTTTCTACCTCATTCCTGATTCTTTCGACCATGTTCAGGTCCGGCACTTCTTCTTCATAAAGTGCTTCAGTATCGAGGGGTTGAGTCTCAGGTGCCCCTGCTTGAAAGCTGGAAGACATTCCTGCAGGGTCAATATACACCTTCCTAGCCTGGTTTGGTGCAGTTGGTTGAACCTTGTAGTGAGCCGGGGTACCTTCTGGCTCTTGAACATTTTCCCCTTCCACTCTTTTTCCAAGACTCTTTGCCAGCAATGCGGTTATGTCAGATACTATAGATGTTTGCGATTGCGCAATCTGATCACTAAGGCTTCTTTGGGCCTCTTCAAGCCTTGTCTCAAGCTCTCTTTGCCCTCTTTCTAGACTGATTATTCTTTCTTCCATGAGCTTTCTTTGTAGCCGGGTAAAGTATGGGTGATGAATGATTGCTGGTTAACTACACACAACGCCACAATATTCATATTGTTAATATGGTTGCAAAAAATAAATGCATGTACAATGATGCGAATGTTATGATGCAAATGCAAGAATGTATGCAGATAAGGTATTGATTCCGTTGGTAATCACCCTTTTGAACTACTTCCACGGGAATTAAAGGGTCTTGATTACAACAAAATTCGTGTTACAAAGTAAAGATCCCTAGTACAAAAGATCTAATTACAACACAGAGTCCTATAGATAGACTCTAGCTCTATCTCCTAATTTTTCAATTGCCCTGAGCAGCTTGAGGAACCTAGGAGCTTCTTCCATTCCCGGGACTATAAAAGGTCGGAGTGTCTCAGCCTTGACAGCTAAATCATTTACATGCCTAGCGACTCGCTGTATGTCCACCATTAGGTTTGCGTAATACTGGTCTCTGTCCTGTACCATTCGAGCAGCGTCGCGTAGTCTCTTCTGCCAATAGGTGTCCCCTCCGGCTGCAGCCTCCTCGAACACATTAATTCTTTCTTTGTAATCCTCCACAGTTGCTTCGAGGGACCCAATTCGTGCTTGTAACACACCTACTTCGCGTTCTCTTTCTTGCAGCTCAGCGAAGTTATTCCTGCGGCAGTACATTCGATGTGAGTGTTCGACTTCCGCCACCTTTCCTTTTAATTCGCCATTTTGACTTTGGCTTTGCTCCAGCCTTTGAATAGTGTCATCGTACAGTTTTTGCATTTCTAACAGTCTATTTCGACTACTCATGGATTTTCTTTTCCATACGGCGACGCTTTCTCTCTCATGATGGACAGCTTGTTTTCCCTTGCTGATTTCTTGCCTGAATCTTTCTTTCTCTTGATCAATGGCCTTCTTGGCGGACCGTTTTTCTTCCTCCATAGGCAAACGGCAGCTTTCTATCTCTTTCTCGATCGCTCTTTTGTTAATTTCTCGTTCTTCTTCCACCAAACGGATGCCGTTCATTCTTTCTCTTTCCACAGCTATGAACTGACTCCGGCCGGCCTTCTGTATTTTTGCTTGTAATAGGAGGGCATCTTTTTGATAAAGAGTGTTCTTGTCGCTTAAATCTGCATTTAATTTCTTCAATTACCTAATGATCTCGTCCCGCTCGTCAACTTCTAAGCTTGCCTTATAGAGCTCGCTCGCATGTTGGGTCTGTTGGATGTCCATTTTCCTTTTAACTTCTTCGAGTTCACTCCTTAAGATGTCGGCTTCAGACGGTACCACCCTTGTAAGCTCTTCGAGTGACACTGCTGGTCCTTGATCAGATTCGGGAATCACATTATTAACCCTCAAATGCCTCCAAAGATCGTAATCTGGGGTAGTCATGTGCTCAGTATCTCCTTCCACCCCGATCCGTAACAATGATCCTGGCCCTCATGATGGTCTGAATTTTCCTTTGAACTCCCCTTTGAAAAGAAATTCAGTTTGGCTTAATCCGCGGTATTGGGAATGAACTGCCGTGATCCGAACTGCCGAGACACTAAAAGCGGGGCACAAGCGATCCCTCCATGCAATCCCAACATCATCAGCCCGGTTGAAGTCACCACAATGTATAGAAAATAATTAACTTTACCGAGCCATGGGACCCTCCATGCTATGTCTTCATCTTGAATGTTCTGAAGAAACTGGTCCACATTTTTGTTTTCAAATCCTCTCGCCATTCCTTTGCTAAGTATTATCGTAAAGGCGTAAAACCTTGGAAGGATATCCCCGGCAGGACCCTCGTCGGCGTCTTCCACATGTGACTCGAATCCATACTTGTATTTGTGCGCATCCTCAAAACGTCCTTCTTCATGTTTCCGCTAGCATTTAAGGAAATGAAAGTCTCAACCAAGATTGTTGGTACCGGGTTTGCTTTCCGTTTCACCCGCTCAAACAAATCCCGAATGGCTATGTCAATGTTCCCAGTACTGGGAAAGATCACCAAGCCATATATTCCTAAAGCGAATAGGTCCATTTTCTTTGCCTAAATGTCGGATGTGTCGATATGATGTCCCGAATACTTTCCCATGCAAAGATCGTATTATCTCCTCGGATTTGAAGGAGGCCACTAACCCAATCATCACTCATTCCCGCAAAGGTTTTGAGTTTCGCAGTGTAATTTGATTCCTCGGAGGCTTGGCGTAGATCCAATCTTCCTGAATATTTTTCTGGTTAAGTAAAGCAGTGTATTCTTCTACCGTAGGCATCATGTCCTGCCCATTGAAGGTGAAGCAGCAAAAAGCCAGATTACAGAACTGGATTATAGCTCGGAGTAGGGGCTGGTTAATCCGAACATATAACAGTTGTGCGATGTCGCCATAACTATCGCAGAATAAGTCTTGTAGTCTTCGGTCCCATCTTTCCCAAATGCTTTGAAGATCCCATAAGTCGTTCTGTTGGAGACTCACATAGGTGTATCCAGCTATTACGCGTTCGTTCGGCAAACTGTCCCCTTGGATTTTCTGGTTGACCTCTGACCAATGTCTGACTGACAAATTAAGCTCTTCTTTCCTAAGACACCTTTTCTCCATGGTGAAAGACTTTCTGATCAGGCAAACCACTTGATCCAGTACCTTTATGTGATGCAAATGCAATGATGTATGAGAAAAAACAAAAGCGAAAAGAAAACAAGTCAGATGCGGATAAAATTGATAAATATATAAATAAAAGGACAAAATTAAACAGAATAAACACACAAAACAACCCTATTTATCCCGTCTAAAACACCTAAGGTTATTCACATGGCTCTAACAGGGTGGGTTTCTATGTTCTCTACATGCAGTGTTGGTGCTAGGAGGTACCCGAATTGTCCTTGCTGTCCTCTACTAAGAGTAGCAAGGCCCCCGATCATCACCCATTATAGGCTCCTTTCAACCGGGTTCAATTGGGGGGACCCATTCGCTTATGCCCATAATGAAGGAACGATATCCTTACGAAAGCATAAGGTACTCGAGCCCCGAAGGTACTTGCTAGGCCCATACGGGAGAACGATATCTCCACGAAAGCATTAGCGTTTTCCCCCCACTTAAAAAGACGGGTTTATATGCCATATTTTAAATGCGTTAAAATAAATGCGCAATTATGACCGAATGTTAATTTAATAGTCACTTTAATCCGGAACTTCCAATATTAGTAAAGCGGTAATTATTTTAAAAGCTTGACTCTCATTTGTTTTTTTTTTAAAAACAAAAATTGTCCCCAGCGGAGTCGCCATCTGTAGTGATGTCTTTTATATCGCAAAAAAACGTGGATGATTCGGAGGTGTTTGAAGAGGTGTTTGTGAAAGGGTGGGGTTTTAAAAGAAAACCGCACATTTTAAAAAAATGGAGTCGCCACCGGCCACTTAGGTAGGCCGGACACCATAAAACCAGAGATTAAAAAAGACAGGGTTCGGGAGTCGGTTACGGATGGGGAAGGATTAGCACCCCCACACCGCCCAAAATTGGTACTTTAATAATTACCGCTTTATTAATATTGGATTTTCCGGATTAAAGTGACGATTATTTTAAAATTCGGTCATAATTGCGAATAAATTTTAAGGGCCCCGTTATCCGAGAATAAACGCCCAACCACAATCACTACGCTTGATACTGGCCCCGTTTACGCTCGGATAAAAGGACACCGCATTAACAAGTTATAAATCATATGCAATCTTAGTGGCAAAAATATAAAACATGGCAAAATATTTAAATGTAATAAATATTGACATAACAGAATACTAATCTAACATAAATGATATTCTTGACTAAAACATGCATATATACATATTATTCTAAATAATAGATAAAAACAACTTTAACAAGTCAGAATAACAATGCAGGAAAAATTACGTATATAGACAAACAAATATTTCAAAAAGACATACATGCTAGTAATAAAACATATTTCAACATATATGGAACAATATATAATACATAAAAGAAGACACACTAACACGTAACCTAAAAGCCAAGAAAACATACAATACATACAAAAATACAAGAACATGCGTTGTTTTACGAGTCAAATAGAACATAACATGTTTTAATACGAATAACTGGATAAAAAATACATGACTATTATAAGCTTAACACACATATACATATAAACATAAAATACGAGGCATATACGAGGGACATAAAATAAAATAATAGAATATCAACATATACGATTATAATACGAACATGAATATTTACAAAGAATACAGGACTGAAATGAAAGAAAAATAAAAGTCAGTGGCAGAAATTAAAGAACAATAATATGTAATTTAGGGACGAAATTGTGAAACAAACAAAACCTAAAAGGATCAAAACTATAATTAGACCAAAGGGGCAGACCCAAAATGAAAAGTTCAGAAACGCGGGATGACTAAAGGCGTAATTTTACCATTTGAAAACTGATTCGGTGTAATTTAGGGACTGGATTATAAGATTTTGAAATATCAGAGGGACTGGGATTGTAATTATACCATGCGGCAAGACAAAAACGAAAATATTGAAAACGCGGTGGGATTAAGTGTGTAATTTACCCATTTAACGAAATAATAACAATTATATAAACCCTCTTTTTAGGCCGAAATCAAATTTTTGGCCATTCGTTTCATTTCTTCAGTTTTCATATAACCCATGTTCTTCATTTTCTCTCAACCTTCTTCTGAAACCCAGAATCCGGCGGCCGGCAGCCGTTTTCTCCGCCGCCGGCCGCCGCTAACCGGCGCCGGCAGGCCTCCAAAACACACCAAAATAACCCATTTTCTTCCTCAACATGAATTCGTGGTTGGATTCAGAGGATACACCCTTATTTGCCCTAGATCTAGAAAATACGAAGCGGAAAAATATTTTTTTTAAACCAAAACGAAACTACAAGGGGTCTTCCCCTCCCTTTAGTTCACCATATCAGGCTTGGAGAAGCCGAAAGGCTTATCACTGAGGAAGGGAAGACCCACAAACAGCGATGGTAAGACGACTTTCTTTTTTCTTGTTTCTGTTTTCTTCTTTAGTATATGCATGCAAAAATAAAAAAGAAAAGAGGATTTACCACTGGACTGTTCTTTCGATTTCCTTGAATGTTTACAACTTTCAGTTTTTTTTGTATTACAAGATCTCTGTTATCACTCTCTTTTTTTTTCTTACCTCCCTGTTATCTCCCCGTTACAAAAGTCCCCGTTTCATATATATCATTGTCTTTGTTTTGGTGCAAGTTGCATCTTGCTTTTTCAGATCTGAACTGACAATTTTTGCTTGTTGTCTTGGGCATGTTCTGAACACGGGGGCTGAATATCGGCGTGCTGGCGGTATGGATGTTCTGCCAGCGGCCAGACGCGTTCTCGGCCTTTAGATCAGATCTGATCTAACGGTCGAGATGGCTTGAAGAACGAACGGCCTGGATGAAGCCTCGATTTGATGAGACGGCTCCAGATCTTGCCACGTGGAGCTCCGCAGTCGAGGAGTCAGAACCCGTGGATCTTACGCGCGCGTGGCACTCGAACGGTCCATACGTGTGGAACACGCGGCTGGCAGATATTTTTGACCTCTTGGTTGTATCGTGGCCGTTGGATTAGATCTTGATCCAACGGCCCACATTTACCTGCACACCATAATTGTAATTAGATAAGATTTGGGTTTGGGCCAATCGGGCCTTGTAATTGTATTTGGACTTGGACTGTAATTTTTATTTGGGTTTAATATATTTAATTTTTTTCATTTTATCAGCCCAATAATATTAATAATAATATAATTAGTATTATAATAGCAATACACATACATACGAAAACGTATCCTTATATTATACAAACATTAATTAATATAACATTCTAGCATACGTACGTATAACCATACATATAATTAACATAACATCTATATATT
This sequence comes from Hibiscus mutabilis, assembly GCA_019671005.1. NCBI lineage: Eukaryota > Viridiplantae > Streptophyta > Magnoliopsida > Malvales > Malvaceae > Hibiscus > Hibiscus mutabilis. Next base: position 51,468,366 of record CM033717.1, on the reverse strand, counting down.
AATCCAATACGCTCATACTCTAGATACATACAAGATACACATACATCATTAATACGTATACATACATAGCTTATAATATACATGCACACACTACCTTATATTTATATTATTAACATTCATATATAATAAATATACATGCAATATTAATATGTATTTACAAATGAAAATGAGTGATTACACTTTCAAATTCCAACAATTTCCTCGATTAAAAGCAATAAATAATTTGGTATCGATTTCCAGGCGTGATGGGGGTGTTAATCCTTCTCCACACGTAACCAACTCTCGAACCCTTTCAAATTGAATCTCTGGTTTTGTGGTGCCGGCATACCTTATCCAAGTGACCGGTGGTGACTCCAAGTTTTTATCGTTTTCAAAAGAATGGAGATTTTTAAAAGAAATCCCTTTAAATCAAGGTTTCAAAGAAATGATTTTGGGGATAACCCGTGGCACTGAACTTATGAAACTTATATTTATACAGAAGAAAGGAAAAAACGTCACTACAGTGAGTAAATTAACTTTTTATGAGTTTGTCTTCCGAAATCTCCTATCTAAAACCTTTGATTTCATTGACAATTGTTAAGAATCGGTCGAACATACTCTTGATGTCTTCATCCAGGTTTATCTTGAAGTTTTCATATTTGAGGTTGAGTAGACCGATCTTCGTCTCCTTCACCTCGTTTGTTCCTTCATAAGTGACTTCAAGCTTGTCCTATAATTCCTTGGCACTCTCACAAGAAGACATCTTTGCATATACACTAGGGCCTAAAGCACAAAAGAGAAAGTGCAAGGCCTTGCAATTTAGCTCCATCTTCTTGCTATCATTGGCACTCCATTCCGCCTTGCTTCGTTGTGGCACGAACGGTCCATCGGTGAATACATCCCAAAGATGATAGTCCTTTGTTCTTATAAAGAACATCATCCTATTCTTCCAATAGGCATAATGTTGACCGTTGAAGAATGGTGGCTTATCAATGGATTGCGACATGGAAACCAGTTGATTGTTTGGTTGATCGAGCTTGTTGGGAATGCCTCAATAGGATGTTAATCCTTTCGATTTAGCCTCACTCTGATACCAATTGTGGAGCCTGATATCACTCAACCGTTATGCTTGCCAATTGGTGGATAAGATTGATTTTTGGGTGTTTATAGTGGAAGGAAAAGATAGACAAAATTAACATAAGATTTAGAGTGGTTCGACTTTCTAACCAAAACCTATATCCACTACTTTAGCTCCTCACCAAGGATTTCACCAATTCGCTAAGAATTCTTCCCCTTTTCTAGGCTTAGGAGGCAACCTTTTACAACCTAGACTCACACCCTAAGTCTAGCATCCAAAGCTCACAAACTGAGCTTAGGAACTCTCTCAAATAAGAGAAACCTTAGCAAACAGAAATCCCTCTCTAAAGGTTGATATTTTCACACCAAAGCACTCACCAAAATCCTAGAACACTTGAGCATACATTGACAATTTGAGCTCACAAGTGTTTATCTATACAATGAATGGAACTTTAAGCACTAAGACAATTTTTGCATCATAATGTTGTTGACTTGAGGATCATTAGTCTTCCATAGATGCTTGAAGGTCTCTTTTATCTTCCCAAATGAGTTCCTAGCTGTTGGTGACCATTGGGATTGAATTGGAGCCGTTAGGGCTGATTCCCATGCTGATTTTACCATTCTAGTGCAGGGTGTATCGATACGGGTATCGATACAGTCTTCTTGGGAAAGAGCCGTTGTGTATTAATTGGCATGTGCATATCGATACAGTTGGGAGTGTATCGATATAACCTTCAATTTAAAAGGTCGTTGGAAAATAGTTGTTGGGAGTAGTTGAAATAGGGATCAGTATGCTACAAAGTGTATCGGTACGAACCCTTTCCGTATTGGTACAGTGAAGCCTGTAACGGTACGAGTTTTGGCTACTAGAAAAATACTGTAGCTAAAATCCTAAAGTGTATCGATACAAGGTATATTGTATCGGTACAATTAAGCTCAAAAATTGGTTTTGGCTACTTTAAAAACATTTTAAATCTTTCCAAAGCCTAATAAAACCCATCAAACATATTTTCAAGTTGTTTGGACTTAAAATCAGTTTTGAAATCTTTTCAATTTAGTCCAAATCTATTTTTCAATTATTATATTAAAACAAATATCCTAACACATTCTGATGAAGAGAGAATGTGGCCGGTTGATTCCCATGTCCAAGCTAGAGATGACCGATGAAGATCGGAGAAGATTACATGTCAACGACAAAGCTATGCACATGCTCTTTTGTGCGCTTGGACCGAATGAGTACTCAAAGATGCCTTATTGCACAAGTGCAAAGGAGATATGAGACAAGCTCGAGACTACTTATGAAGGCACAAATGATGTAAAGGAGACCAAGATTGGACTCATTTGTGCGCTTAGACCAGATGAGTACTCAAAGATGTCTTCTTGCACAAGTGCAAAAGAGATATATGACAAGCTCGAGACTACCTACGAAGGGTACAAATGATGTAAAGGAGACCAAGATTGGACAAGCTGAAACCCTAAAGTGTATCGATACGAGGTATACTGTACTGGTACGGTTAAGATGGAAACTTGGTTTTGGATACTTTAAAAACGTTTTAAATCTTTCCAAAGCCTTATAAAACTCTTCAAACATATTTTCAAGTTGTTTGGACTTAAAATTATTTTCGAAATCTTTTCAATTTAATCCAAATCTATTTTTTAATTATTATATCAAAAAAATCCTAACACATACCGATGAAGAGAGAAGGTGAGCGGTTGATTCCCATGTCCAAGCTAGAGATGATAGATGAAGATCGAAGGAGATTACAAGTCAACGACAAAGCTATGCACATGTTCTTTTGTGCTCTTGGACCGGATGAGTACTCAAAGATGCCTTCTTGCACAAGTGCAAAAGATATATGGGAAAAGCTCGAGACTACCTATGAAGGCACAAATGATGTAAAGGTAACCAATAATGGACTCCTCAACTTGAGCTACGAAAATTTCAAGATAGAACCGGATGAGAGCATCACCAAGATGCTCGATCGCTTCTCCATCTGTAACGACTATTTTTGTGAAAAAAGTCATTTCCTGGGAAAATTTGGAGTCACCACCGATCACTTTAAAATGGTAGACCGGACACCAGAAAATAAACCAGAGAAAAATTTGGGTTCGGGAGTTGGTTACGCGTGGGGAAGGATTAACACCCCCACAACGCCCAAAAATTGGTACTTACAAGTTTGCATCATATTTATTAAAGAAAATAGGAATCCGAGTTAATTTAATTTTAATTTCTAAAATGCATGACAATTTAAAAATTACCCTAATATTCACAGCAGTCAAAGGAGATGACATCCGAAGAACGAGATGCCACTCCCAATAGAATACCAGAACAATAAGGCCTACGCTAGATGTATCAGTTATATGTATGAACAATTAATTCAAAACAAAATATATTAAATTACAATAACAATATATTAACAAATCTAAATACAATACGATTTCGAAATATAAGCATAAACATGTATAAACAACAAATAATTTAATACAATATGTTATTACACAATATAATAATATAATTATAAACATATCATGTATGATATAATGATATAAACATAGTAGCGATAATAAAATAATAATATTAATGATAATAATAACATAATAATTAAAATAATAATAATGCATAATAATAAAACATAATCTCAAATAATAATAATAACAATATAACATAATAATTAAAATACGAGGGACCGGATTGTAAAACATATTAAAATATGAATGACCACGAGCATAAGTATACCATGTGGCGGAGAAAAACTAAAAAGAGGGTTGGGGCGGAGGGACTAGTGAGGTAATTAAGCCCTTTTTTAACCCTAGTATATAAGCTAAAAAATTAAACCTAGATTCATTTTAGCCCATTTTTTGCTTCAGCCAGCTGCTCCTCTTTTTTCTCAGTTTTTTTCTTTCAAGCCTTCAAACTCTAAAACTAATCAAGCCCCCCTTTTTTACGTTAAAATCGATAGTTCCTAGACTCGATTAAGCGACGGTGGTTCATCCCTGGCCAAGAACATCGGCGGTGGTGGCACTAGTTCGAACCGAGGTATGATTCCGATCATCCCCCTTTTTTATTTTTTTGTTTACATTCGAATAGGAGAAAAAAAAAGGTAAGAAAGTATACATTTTATTTACTAGAAAATCAAATCCGCGTTTTCTTTTTTGGTTCTCTTTTTTGTGTTCGAAAAGAACTTAGATCTGAAGATTTTTTTTGCATTTTTATTTCTTGTTTAAAAAGCCAAATTACATGTATGTATGGGTTTTTATACCCATTTTGAGTACATAAAATAAAAAAAATCAGATATTTATTGTTGATTTGGACTAGTGTTGTTGTTTAGGATAGATATAATCCTCATTTTTTGCTTTTTGCAGGTTTAGGCGGTGGAGTAGGAGTGGCAGGCAGCGGCTGGTCAGATTGGTTGGTAGTGGCTAGCGTGTGGCGACCACGTGGGCGTTGAAGAGCCGCGCGTGGCGGCCACACATGGGGAGGTGAAGAGTGTGGCGACAGGTGAAGGGATAAGGGAGAATTAGGGTTTTTTGTAATCTGGGTCGGGTTATGGATAATGGGTCAAGTTATGGGTTTATAGTATTGGATCTGGGTTATGGGTATTTGGTATGTAAAATGGGTAAAGGTTAATTGTAATGGGTTTGAATAGATTTTGGGCATGTTGGGTTTGTAAATAATAATAAAACAGATTTATTATTATTTTTTGTATTGGATTTGGATTTATTTTTGGGCTTAGGCCTGGTCAAAAATTGGTGCTTATAGCTGCCCTATTTGCTCATTGTTGTATAACAGGAATAGAGCAAAGACAAAAGAGCAACCAATATTGACCAGTCAAGTTCATGTTTTTTCTCTAGTCACCGCCTGTTCTTTAGGCTTCAATTGGTTCATTCAGCCGCTCTCGAAAGCAAAATCTTCAAAACAATAGGATCCGTTAGAGAGATATGAACTCTTCCTATATAGAACCGTTCCCTCATCTTTTGTCTGGAGCCTTGGAGAAACGAACTCTTCCTATACAGAATTCAGTTTATCTTTGGCAAAGCTTTGGGTTGCAAGTCCTTCCCATACAGAACTTTTCGCCTTCAATTATCAACTCTACGGGTTCTCCCTATATAGAGCCTTCTGCGTCCTGGTGGGTTCTTCAAACTGAGAGTTTTCCCTATATAGAACTCCTCGTCTTAGAATCCTGAAGCAGTCGCTTTTCCTATATAAAACTTCTTGCTTCAAAATCTTTTAAGCTACAGGTCCTTCTTGTATAGAACTTTTCGCTCTCTCTGGGGTGACTTCTTCAAGCAATTGGTTCCTTCTATATGGAACTTTTGCTTTGGAATCCTAAAGCCATAAGTTCTTCCTGCATAGAACTTCAAACTTCTTACCTTGAAGTCTTAAGACATACTAGTTCTTCATGTATAGAACTTTCATCTTAAAGTCATGAATTCTTCCTATATAGAATCATTTTCCATCAGCAGCACTTTTTTCTCTGATGTCGTAAATATCAACAATTTCTACCGCTTTCCAAAGGCTGAAGAACGAGAATATTTGAAATGATTCCCTAATTTCTGATTGTATGAGGTTCATTAATCGGATATCTTGATCAAATTCGACTCTTGCTTCTTTGTGAAGACCTGCTTCCTAGGTCGCGCAAATCTAATCTCCCTCCGGTTCTTGAATACCTGTCAAGTAAACAATCATGATATTGAAAAATTATGAGTTAGCATGCTCCTAATCTTAGGGATGCCTATCTATATGATGTATGGGTGATGATATCTTGATATTGTTCCAACATTTTTGCTTTGATTGAGAGATGTTAATTTTCTTGCTATTTCATTCTCCTTCTTCATGTGACAGAGACACCCCATCTCACATACGGGTCCAACCTTTTAACCCTTTGTTTCGAGTTTGAGAGTCCATTCTAAAGTGCATTTTCAAGTTTTCACTTTAAACTTGTTTCCACGAAGTGCCTCTATTTGGGTTTTCCCCTCGTCTTTTTTCTTCTTTTTCTTCTTTATTTTTCTTTTTTTTCTCTTTTTTTTCCTTTTTTCTCTTTTTTTTTCTTTTTTTCCAGGTTTTTGCCTTGAAATCTTTATGTCCTTGTAGTTGCCATCTTCTTGCTTTTTCTTGGACAAGTGTGCGGTTAGATGACACTCGTTGCCTCATTTTGGCGTACTCTGAAAACTTGGCGCTTGAGATCCTCTTATGAGTGTTCTTTGGCATGTAGGATCCTTTGTATTGGGGTTGATTCTTCCCTTAAACTACCTGCACTTTGTGGGCTAGAACTAGAACATAGTTATGCCAAGAAATCTTTTGCTTATCATGAATCTATGTTAACTCGCTTGCAAGATGTTCGAGAAAACAATAAAAGAGGATAAAAATAGTACTTTATTAATAAATATGATATAGTTCAAAATGCAATGGAAAACATGAGGCAAAAGAAAACAAAAGGTGATACAAAGTCCTAGGTATTCGCTGTATGAATGATGCGTGAGCCCATCGTCAGAGGTATAATCTTTACCTCAAGCTCTTCTACAAGCACTAGTATTTTTTGAGAGGGTTTGCCTGTTGGATGCCCCATCTCAAAATTCATTTGAGCCGCCCTTTACAGGTTTTCAACTCAAATACCTTATTGGTTTTAAGAAGCCCTTTCGGGTTTTTATTCTTGAACCTCCCCTTTTTTTCTTTTTCTTTTTCTTTCTCTTTTTTCTTTTAATTTCTTTCTTTTTTCTTTATTTTATTTTCTTCAAGCATAATACTTTTAACTGAGTCTGAGTTTACTGGATTACTCAGTTTGCCCCTATCTATCTTTTTTAGGATTAACGCTCCTCCGAAAAAGGTCTTCTTAACGACATAGGGCCCTTCCCAATTTCGCATCCACTTTCCACAGAAGTCCCTCTGAATTGGCTGGATCTTCTTAAGCACTAGATCCCCCTCTCGGAATTCCCTTGGGCAAACTTTTTTGTTATGAGCATGCATCATCCTCTTTTGATACATTTGACCATGGTAAATAGCTCTCAATCTCTTTTCCTCAATGAAATTCAGTTGATCATATCTAGCCTGTATCTATTCGGCTTCATCCAACTTTACTTCACTCAAAAATTCGAAGCGACGAGATCTCTACTTCAATGGGAAGTACTGCCTCGGCCCCATAGACCAAAGAATGGGGTGTTGCCCTGTCGATCTACACACAGACGTTCAATAGGTGAACAGAGCAAATGGTAGCTTCTCATGCCAGTCTTTGAAAGTTTTTGTCGTTTTCGCTATGATCTTCTTGATGTTCTTATTTGTTGCTTCCACTGCCTCATTCATCTTAGGGCGATAACTGGTGGAATTGTGGTGTATTTTTTAAAATTCTTGCACACTTCAGTCATCATTTTGTTATTCAAATTGGAAGCATTGTCAGTGATGATCCTTTCTGGCAAGCCATATCAACAAATGATCTCATTCTTTATGAACTTGCAAACTGTTACCCTAGTGATATTGGAATAGGATGCTGCTTCTACCCACTTAGTGAAATAATCAATAGCCACCAGGATGAAACGATGTCTATTGGAAGCCTTTGGATGAATTTGTCCAATAACATCCATACCCCACATTGCAAAAGGTCATGGTGAGTTCATGGTATGCAAAGGTAGTGGCGAAGAATGAATCTTGTCAGCATATATTTCGCATTTGTGACACTTAATGGCATAGTCAATGCAATCTCCTTCCATGGTTGACCAGTAATATCCGTATCTCATGATTTTTCGGGCCATCAAAAAGCCATTGGCGTGTGTCCCGCTCAAACCATTATGCACTTCTGCAAGAATTTCTTAGCTTCTCGAGCATCAACGCATCTTAAAAGTATCTGGTCTTTGCTATTTTTGTACAAGACTTCACCATCTAAGGCATACCCAACTGACATTCTTTTAAGAGTCATTTTATCATTCTCACTTGCTTCTTTAGGGTAAGCTTGGAATTTGATATACTGCAGGATATCATGGTACCATGGGTTGTCATCCATTTCTTCTTCCAGGCTGCAATAGTAAGCATGTATTTCAAAAGTTTGCATTTGTATTGGTCTCATTTCCGCCCTTGTACTTGTTTTAAACATTGCGGCTAAGGTCGTCAGGCCGTCTGCCATTTGGTTATCTTCTCTTGGAAGGTAGGTAAAACTAACCTTCTTGAATCCTTTAATCAACTCTTGGATTAAATTGTGATATTTAATTAACTTTGATTCTACACGAAGCTGATAAATCACAAGAGACGAATCTCCAAAAGCTGGGAGTATTTTGAACTTTCTTTCGGTAGCCCCATGCAATCCCATAACACAAGCCTCATACTCGGCGATGTTATTTGTGCAGAAGAATTCTAATCTACTCGTGAAAGGATAATAGACATCGTTTGGGGAAATCAGTATTGCACCTATTCTATGGCCAATGGCATTAGATGCCCCATCAAAATAAAATTTCCATGACTCCTCCTTCAGGGCAATCACCTCTTCAGCCATGATACACATCAGGTCCTCATTAGGAAAATTAAATTTCAAGGAATGATAATCATCTGAGGTACAAATGCTAAAAAATTAGCTATATCGCTCCTTTTTACCATCTTCTAGCTTATATAGATAATGTCAAACTCGGATAGCAACATTTGCCAGCGGGCCATCTTCTCAGTCAATGTTGGTGCTTCCATCATGAACTTTAATGGGTCTAACTTAGATATCAACCAGGTGGTGTGATACAATATATATTGCATGAGCCTTTTAGTGGCCCACACCATAGCACAACATAGTTTTTGAGTTGGTGGATACCGTGTTTCGCATTCGGTGAACTTCTTGCTCAAGTAATAGATGGCTCTTTCTTTCTTTCCAGACTCATCATGTTACCCCAATACACATCCCATTGAATTCTCATAAACTGTCAGGTATAAGATCAATGGCCTACCTGGTACTGGTACCACCAGAATTAGGGGGTTCGTCAAATACTTTTTAATCTTTCAAGAGCCTCTTGGTGTTCCTTATCCCATACTCTTGGGTTGTTCATTCGAAGTAATCTAAAAATAGGATCACACTTGTCGGTTAATTGAGAAATGAATCGAGATATATAATTTAATCTTCCCAAAAAGCCTCAAATTTCTTTTTGTGTCTGAGGAGGCGGAAGATCTTGAATAGCTTTTAATTTTTTAGGGTCAATCTCAATTCCCCTTTTACTAACCACAAATCCAAAGAGTTTTTCGGACGTCACTACAAATGTGCATTTTGCAGGGTTGAGCTTCAACTGATGCTTTCTTAATCTTTGGAATAGCTTTCTCAGGTTTTGGATGTGCACTTCTTCAGTTTGAGATTTGGCAGTCATATCATCTACGTACACCTCAATTTCTCTATGCATCAAATCATGGAAGAGAGTCACCATGGCCCTTTGATAAGTTTCCCCAGCATTTTTAAGCCCAAAGGGCATTACTTTGTAACAGAACATACCCCATTCGGTCACAAATGTAGTCTTCTCCATGTCTTCCGAGTGCATCTTTATTTGGTTGTACCTTGAAAAGCCATCCATGAAAAAGAACCATGAATGTCCCATCGTATTGTCAACCAAAGTGTCAATATAAGGCAAAGGAAAATTATTCTTCGGGCTTGCTTTATTGAGATCTCTATAATCAACACACATGCGCACATTCTCGTCTTTCTTTAGTACCGGGACTATGTTCGCGACCCATTCTGGGTACTTTGCAACTTTTAGAAAACCAACAACAAATTGTTTCCTCACTTCTTCCCTGATTTTCAACAGCATATCAGTCCTCATCCTTCTAAGCTTCTACTGAAATGGCTTACATTCAGGCCTTGTTGGTAACTTATGCACCACAATATTTGTATTCAAACCCGGCATATCTTGATAAGTCCAAGCGAATACGTCTTTGAATTCATGAAATAGAGTTATCAAATTGTGTTTGGTCGTTGAAGCGAGGGTGGTGCCAATCTTTACTTCCCTCTTATCTTCATCGGTCCCTAAATTGGGAGTTTCTACATTCTCTCGGTGAGGCAGGATTTGCTTTTCCTCGGTTGCCATCAACCTTACTAACTCATCAGGGACTTCATATTCCATGTCATCCTCCTCTTCATCCATTTCTGCTGAACACATAGGCTGTTCAAAATCTATCTCAGGATCATACTCAAAATCATTCATATAGTCAAACGTAAGGACCCTATAAAAAAAGCTGATATGTATTTGGACAAAGAACGAATGTATTTGTATAAAATATAGAGTATATATAAATAGATATTGGAAATATTTGGCATTTGATAAACATAGAAAACATCCTTTTTATTACACATGTAGGTTAATATAGTAGCCCTTTTACAAAAGATCCCTAATGCCCGCGGGCAAAAGAAAAAGGGTTGGTTCAGAGCACTACTCTAATTTAGTCCTAAAAACTACATGCAGATTGACAATGCTTCAATTATCTAGTGACTCCCCCGAAAAGCAAGGGTAGATCCCAGTTAAAAACTTGTTAACGTTTCTACCCTCAGATATCATGTTAACAAGCATCTTTTCCATGGATTCGCTGAACATCTCCTCATTGTTAAGCTTGTCGTTCACTTGGTTGGCTTCATGTACCTTCTACTCAGCATTGACAATCTCACCGATCAAAAAGTTATCTCGAAGGTGAGGAAAAGTCATCGACTTCCATGGGATGTCTTCTGCCTTAAACCTGGCTCTCCTTCTTTCCTCCCTCTTTCTGTATTCCTCTTTTTTTGCTGCATACTAGGCTTATGACCAAGCCCGTATCAATATTTCTTGAAAATAACACCTTTTTCACGTAGGCTTCCCTGTAAGTTCATTCCAAGACCATTTTCAATCTTAGCCCCTCATCCTAGGGTCTCTCGAACAGTCATCTTGGTACAATTGGATAACTTAGGGCATAGGATCCTACTTCCTTCTGCGACGAAAGTCGCATTTACAAATTCCAAATCTCAGAAAGAACATTCCACAACATCTTCATCATGTGGGATATAAGGGGAATCATACACCACTAAAGCAATGATGTCATGCTCTACTCCAACACTGACTAATCTCCCTTCGATTACAAACTTTAGATTTTGATGCAGTGATAAAGGGACAGCAACGGCGAATTAGATCCAAGGTCTCCCTAGTAAGCAGTTGTTCATTGGCCTAATGTCCATCACAACAAAGACAACGACATACTCTGTTGGTCCAATCAGTAAGGGTATCTCAATCTTCCCCCTATCTCCCTTTGAGTTCCATCAAAGGCCCTCACAGAATTATGGCATAGTTTCATATGAGAGTTGTCTACTGGTAACCTTTGCAGAGTGGCTAGCGGCAACACATTCAGTGTAGAACCATTATCAATAAGCACTCTAGGCAAAACGTACCCTTTGCAGTGGGTAGTGATGTTTAGTGCCTTGGTGGACCCCATTCCTCTTTCTGGGATTTCATTATCGCTGAACGTGATATAATTGTCCACAGTGATATGGCCCATAATTCGGTCTAACTTGGCCATAGAAATGTCATCCGAAATAAATGTTTGATTTAACATCTTCATGAGTGCATTACGGTGTTTTTTTAGCTTAAAAGCAACTCAAGTATTGTGATTTTGGCTTCTTGTTTGCAAAGTTACTCAACGACGTTGTACTCAATGTGTCTCAAAAACTTCAAGAATTCTTGCGCTTGTGCTTCAGTCATCGGTTCATTTATTCTTGGGGTGGCTCCTCACCAAATATTTTTTAGGCTCGGTATTCACATCCTTGTCCATCTGGGTCTCTACAGCCTTTGAAGCCATTGGCAAGTAACATCGACCATTTCTAGTTAAATGTCCTAACTCATTTATAACTTCTGATCTTGACCCCTCCATTTCCCCCTTCTGTGTGTATTCTTTTTCGACTTGCATTTCTTTTTGTGGTCCCGACATAGAAACATGAGCGGCATAATCCCAAGGAAATTTTTGTGTGTTTTTAAATGGGAAAGGAGCTGGAGTGGAGATAGTAAGCTTGGGAACTACCTTTGCATTTTCCACTCGGGGTGAACTATTCTTCTTTGGCTTGGATGAGATGACAAAAGGCCGGTCAGCGTTGTATTTGATGTTGGGGTTGTCTGAAGCGTATACATCCATCTGTTTCCTCCCTTCAACTTTTTCAAAGAATTCAATTTCTTTATTCTCCATCATCTTTTGAACCAACTGCCTAAACTGTTCATAGCTTTAGATCCCATGCCTTTCTTCTTGATGATACTCGCAAAAGGGCCCCCATCCTTCTTGTATTATTTCCATACCCCTTTTAATTAGATGTTCCATGTACAATTGTTGGTACACCCATTTGAGAGGGGACTTAACGTTGGATACACTATTTTTATCCTTCATGTCTTCCATCTTCAATAGTATTCACGTTGCGCCCTACATAGTTTGGTAGGGGATTAGCAACCACGTTCGGGTCATCAAATTTTAAGATTCCTGTATTTATCAGATTCTGGACAAATTTTTTAAAAACAATGCAGTCTCCGTCATGTGTCATGGGGCGCCAACGTGATAGTCACGGTGAGCTTTTTCATCATACCATGCATGAAAAAAAGGCTTGAATGGCGTAACAGGGTAGGGCCGAACCAAGTCGGCTTTATACAACTCAGTGTACGATATCGATAGTCGGGTAAAAGATATCTTCTCCTTTTCTTTCATGTGGGCTCTTTCTTTTTTCTTGTTTGATCCCTGTGTGTTCTTAGTAGAAGCCTAGGGTTGAGAAATAGTGAAGTTTGTAGGGAAATTGTAGGTGCTGGCGACATTCACCTCATTATCCTTCTTCTTGTAATGTTTCCGATAACTTTCCCCAGTATTAATCCTCCAATTTTTATAGCTACTTCAATTGACTCCCCAGTTCTTATTAAAGCAGTAAAGTGCTGAGCGGCGTTGTTTATTAGACGATCAAACAATGCTCCCCTCATAGTATTTACAAATATCAGAGTGATCTCATGCTCAGGAATAGGCAGATGAATATGTGTTGTTACATCATGCCATCTTTGAGCATATTGGTGCAAACTTTCGTTTGGTCATTGTTCCATTCCTTCCAACATAGCCCGACTGGGGGTCATGTCGGAAACATGTTTGTAGATTCAATAAAGGCTCTGGAAAGGTCTTTCCATGATTTAATACTATCCCAACTAAGCTGCGTGTACCAACGAATTGCTGACCTAGTCAAACTATCCTAGAAATAGTGGATCGGCAACTTCTCGTTTTTTATGAAAAGTGTCATTTTCCTGCAGTATATGGTTATGTGAGCGGATGGACAAGTGGTTCTATCGTATTTATCAAAATCTGGTGTTTTGAACTTCGGTGGGAGAACCAAGTTTGACACGAGGCTCAAGTCACTAGCCTCATTCCTCTGTTCACTCACTTCTAGCATAGCTCTGAATTGGTCTACAAAAAGACGGAACATTTCTTCATTTTTATTTTCCAACTCAACTCTATTTTTTTCCACTATGTTCAAATCTGGTACTTCTTCCTCGTGGAGTGTCTCTGGATCAATTGGTTGTTTCATAGTTGCTCCTTCCTGCTGGTTGGCAGTATCAATGTATATTCTCCTTTGGGGTATCAGTGTGTCCGGTTAAACCCTAATATGATATACGGTCGTAGTGTCTTCTAGTTCTTCAACGGTGTCATATGAAATCTTATCTTTACTCAACATTGAAGCTATTTGAGCCAAAATTGTAGCTTATGACTAGGCAATCTTTTCGCCAATGTTCTGTTTGTTCGAAATGAGATTCAAGGTCCTTTTGGCCTCGTTTTAGGTTGGCTACTCTATCTTCCATTATCTTTGTTTGCAAACGAGTATCGTATTGATGTGGAATGATTGCAGTTTGAATTAAACTTTCTGTCATGATATTTGCACAATTAATTCAATTATTCTTAATAATGTGTGCAAGATATGATGTAAAAATAAATGTTAAATGTTATGTTATGTCAGAATGAATGCAATGGAGGCATTGATTCTTAAACAATCCTTAGAAAGACTTTCATTAGATGGAGAGGTCTGATTAGAAAAAGTGAGCATAACGCGCTACAGATAGCGTCTAGCTTCTATTTCTAAGACCTCGACTTCTTGAAGTAAGGCATGTACTCGAGACCCTAATGGTGTCTCTGGACTGACGCCCATACACAGCTCACGTACTTCTATTGCCAAACCTTGGACGTGTCAGGCAACTCTCTATGCTGGTCTCGAATCAGCTTGCCAGCTTGTTGAAGTCCATACACTATCTGACGGTTATCCTCTCGCAGGGCTCCTTCAAAAGAGACAAATCTCTCTTTGCACTCTTGAAAAGCATCTTCGAGTTTGGCCACCCTTGTTTTTAGCAACTTATTTTCATCTCGAACATTGTTTTGGTTGTGGTAATCCTGCAGAAGTCTCTCCAACTACATGATTTGAGTTTCAAGTTCTTCATTCTAAGCTCTTAGTCCCTAATTTCGAGCTTGACTAGCAGCCAGCTTTTGAGTAATCGTTTCTAACTCCTTTGTCTTCTTATCTACTTGCTTTTGGCCAGATTCATACTTTCAAGCATAGTTGTCGGCCCTCTTTCTTTCTTTCAAGAGCTTAGTAGATAATTCTCTAGATGTGGTACTTAAACCATTCCTTCGCAGATTCTGCTTCAGTTCCTGCCAATCTTTCCTCAACTCATCGTGGTCTTTTTCGAGTATATTCTTTTGTTTCAAGAAATCCTTTTTCTTGCCACTTGTATTTCTCCACATCAACCAAGGCTAAATAATTTGCCGCTTCCAGGTCAGAGATACGTTTTTCTAAGGCACGTACCTCTTTCTCATGGGCCCTTTTAGCCTTTTCCAAATCTGAAAGAGCATTTCCATATGTTCTCTCATGGGTCGAACATTTTGTTGGTTTGCAGAATGAATGGCATCATTGACCCGGGTAAGTCTCTATTGCTTGTAGCTTGGAGTGAATGGTGAATCATAAACCTCGATCATATGTATATTTTTTCAAGAGTGATTCATTTTTGGATTTTTGCTTTGTAATCGTCACCTTTGTGGTTGAAATCAGAAGTATTCAAACCATGAGTAGCAGGAATGAACTGCATCGAGCCATACTGACATGACACAAGCAAGGGACAATATCCGGTTTCTCCCTAAATTCCGGGCAAAGGCACCCAATCATATTATCCATAATGGCAAAGGAACTCACTCAGAATTAAACACTGTACCTTCCACCTAACGGTGTCATCTAGAAGGTCTCAAAAGCTGGCTATCCATTGATCTTCGATCATAGCTTCGACATGATATTCTTCCAAAAAGACTTTTATAGGAGAGAAGGTGGTGAGGCATATCTGATAGGAAAACTTCAATTCCATAGATGACTTCGGATCCAGACCTCCAGTAATGGTACACATCCCAGGAATTTGCCTTCTCCCATTTTCCTACATGCGTTTAGTGACCGAAAAGTATATGCTAGGATGGCTAGTGCTGGATTAATGCCTTTTTAAGCTTGTCGAACAAGTCTGCTATGGCGTAGTCTATGTGCCCCAAAACTTTTGGAAAGATAACCATCTCATAAATGCTAAAAGCGAACAAATACCTCTTTTTCGACGGGTTAGGATGGCGAAGGATTAAATCTCGAATATGAGACCAGGCTATGCAATCGGTATTTCCCTTTCTCGTAATCTTTCATCGAAACCATTCATTTCTCATCCAAATGATGCTAGTGGAGTAAGGTCGTATATTCCTCGATTGTGGGAGTCATATCTACCTTGCCAAAATCGAAGCAATAGTACCCTAGTTCTAGAACTATGTTAAGGCTCTAAACAAATGCATATCAGTCTGAACACTCAACAACAATGCTATATCACCGAATTCTTGTTGGAAAACTTTTTTCATATCTGAATCCCAACTCTGCCATATTTCTTCCAGTTCATGAAGTCTATTCTGCTTGGAAACAATCAAAGTGGACTCAATGACCTCTGACACATGGTCGGTCGACAGTCTATCCCCTTTTTTCATCTGCATTCGCTCAGACCATCCCCATACTATAAAGATGTGTTAATTAACAAATGATGATATCATTTTTGTACACGTGGTTGATTTTACGAACGCGACTACTTTGTCTTATATACCACACCAACAACCATCTAAAAAGGACTCAAAATTTTTGAGCAATCAATTAAGCCGAATTTACCTAAGTAGACCTTTAGTTCTAGTTTTTTCTTTCAAAAATATGAAAACAAGCCTAAAAATTATAAATATTATAAAATAATAATAATTGAAATAATTGCAAAAAAGGAAACTAAAAATATAAATATTTAGAAACTATAAATATTTAGATTTGATAACAAAATGGAATCATTAAATGAAATGGGAATAAAATCAAATTTCAAAGGTAAAACGATTATAATTAGGAAAATTCTATGACGGGAGTCGAACACCGTTGAACATCACTAACACTAAACACCGCTGAACACAATTAAATTGATTAATAAAGATTAAAAATTAAGAACTCAACATACAATTATAAATTATTTAAAATAAAATTTCAATTAAATTATTTTTCATATATATATTATATTTTTTAATTTTTTCAAATAATTAGATCAAATACCAACCATAGTCAATCCCTAAATTAGAAAACCCTAAATCTTTTCCACCAAATTAGAACCCTAATTCCCAAATTAAAACTCAAATTTTCAAATTAAAACCCCAAATAATTAGTCCTAATTTGAGAATTAAGGTTCTAATTTGAAAAAAAGTCGGCTGGTCGACAAGAGAAAATATTTCCCCTCAAAAGTTTGTGTTCGTGAATTAGGGTTCTAACTTGGGAAAAAGATTTAGGGTTTTTTAATTTAAGGATTGACTATAGTTGGTATTTGATCCAATTATTTGAAAAAATAAAAGTATAATATATATGGAAAATAATTTAATGGAAAGTTTATTTTAAATAATTTATAATTGTATGTTGAATCATTGAGATTTTTAATCTTTATTATTCAATTTAATGGTGTTCAGCGTCAGTAGTATTCGACGTATGTGGTAGACTCATCCTTATAATTATTACAAAACATTAGAATAAAACTAATAGATGAAATCGATAAGCTTTCAAGAAACTACACTAATGATAAAAAGTTAATGAAGTTTAAAAGAATAAAAAATAAGAGAAAAACAAGTCAATAGATGAACCTAAGGGGAGAGAGAATGGAATCCTGATTTGGATAATAAATAAATATTAATTTATTTTGGATATTTAACTATAATCGAAATTGAGTTGAAATATGAGAAAGAAAATATCAAACAAAAAGGACAAAGAAAGAAAAAATAGTGATAATGTCTTGCGCGTAAGCAGTTTTCTTAGTTTGCAAAATTCTCTTTTTGAATATTTTCTTTATTTTTTTTCGTTTCAGTATTTGTCTATTTGTTTTTTGTTGTTCAAGATTTCATAGACATAACTATTTTTGTCCAGTCTACTGGAAATTTCCATGAGCAATTTCAAAGATATCTTAAAGGTTAATAGTATGATAAAATATTGTTTATTAATTAATTTTGTGTAACCATTATGAAATATTCTTATAATTATTTGTTACTTTTTAAATTAAGAGTTTGTTTGGGTAAATTTTTATGTTGGATAGTTTCATTGATTTTTCCAAATATATTTAAGCATTTTTTTTAGTTACTTGCTTTCGTGATATATAAGACAAAGTAGTCGATCAATAAAATTGATCACATGTACAAAAATTGTTGACTCTTATCTATTATGTTAGTAGACTTAACGATCAACCCCTTTCAAATAACATATTTGATTAAATTTTATGATTAGAGAGTTTAATTTGGTGCAATTTTTCAGAATAGTTCAAAGGTTATGTGGACCATTTTCCGTAATAATGGTAGTCTTAAATATTATGTCAATTTGGTCTTAATTGTAAAAATGAATAAATTTAACCTTCAATATTTATAAAATATGTAAATTATATATTTATTTTTTAAAAATTAAGATTAAATTAATTTAAGAGTTAAATTTTGATACACAGGCCGTGTAAAATTAATTTTACACAAATCTGCATATTTACGCTAGAAAATTTAAATCCTAAATTTATAACCTAAACCCTAAAAAACTAAATAGTAAACCTTAAGCCCTATACCCTAAATTCTAAACACTAACCTTAAATTGTAAACCAACCTAAACCCCTAGACATTAAACCTAAACTAAAATTCTAACCCCTAAAACTAAAAGGCACATGTAAAGTAAATTTTACACGGCATGTATATTAAAGTTTTAGAAAATACTTTGATACACAAGCTTGTGTAAAACTTTAGTTTATACAAGCCTTTAATTTTAGGGTTTAGGGTTTTAGGTTGTAAGGTGTAGAATTTAGGATTTATAGTTATAATTTAGAATTTAAAGTTTAGGCTTTAGAGTTTAAGATATAGGTTTAGGGTTTAGGATTTAGGTTTTAGATTTTATAGTTTAAATATGAAGAGTTGTGTAATTTTTTACACAGCTTGTGTATTAATTCTCCCTCTTAATTTATTAGGTAAATATTGAGATAATTTACTATATTAATCAAAATAATGCAAAATCGTTAAAAATATTAAAATTGTAATTAATTATTTTTAATTGTTCTCTTTCAAACTGATAAGTAATTAAATGATAATTCTACAGTAGATGACATGTACCGTAATGTACCACTAATCACGTGTACCGCAATGTACCATTAACCATTTTAATTAGTTTTACAATCATAAGGACCATAAGTTATTATCCCATTTTTAAATAAAACTTAAAAATAATATTTATATTGTTTTTCAGCTTTTTTATTTTTTAATTCAAAAATTAATAAAAATTTTATTACTATAATAATTACTACTTCTACTTTAATTTAAATTTTATTGGGAAAAAATATCAAATAGGTATAATTTGTATCTAACATAGAACCAATCTTCATCAACCCTAGCTGCCGCCGCCTCTTTTATCACCAACATCTCTGTCGCCGGTGATTGATCCCTGCTGGTGTCGATTTGCCCCTCATTAGCACCGGCTCCGGTCGACGTCACCATAGTCGAAACGCGACGCTGAAGTTGTCGGGATTCAATGGTGTTT
Source organism: Hibiscus mutabilis (assembly GCA_019671005.1). Classification (NCBI taxonomy): domain Eukaryota; kingdom Viridiplantae; phylum Streptophyta; class Magnoliopsida; order Malvales; family Malvaceae; genus Hibiscus; species Hibiscus mutabilis. The sequence goes on along the minus strand of CM033717.1, from coordinate 51,449,251 downwards.
CGCGACCTCCCCCTTTGATTGTCGTCGCTGTAAAACTCACTCCGTTTACTTTCGAATGCAACCCCGACCAGTGTCGAAATCGCGCCCCGCTCGCCTGCGGTTTGCGATTGTTGCGACCTTCACCCATAACAGCTCCGCAACTCCGGCAGCCGCATGCCCCGAAACGGCCCCCACCTCCGCGGTTGAAAAGTCGGCCAAAACCCTTTCCACGTCGCCGTTCATCGCGGCGCCCGACTCTAGGCTGCTGGCCGCCGATTGGATTTGTGGTGGCTGCAATTAGGATTTCAAAACCATAATATTTTTAACAATTTTTTAAACAATAATATTAAATTGTTATTTTTTATTATTTTTAAAATACTAATATTTAATTAAATATATTCAATATTTTTTATTAGACTATTATTAATCAAATAATAAAATACGTGTTACTAACAATATCCGATTTCAATCTTATTAGGTATTCGTTCGACTACTTTGTCGTTGATTATCGGAGAAACCCAACACCGCGAGTTCAATTTTTCGTCGTGTTCTAACTATAACTCTGAAAAACATCAAGAGTAATTTATATCTTCTTACCTATTTTATTTTTACTTTAATTACACAATAAACTATTTAAAAATAAAATACATAATATTTTATTTTATGTTCTTTTGAATTAGATAATGGACCTCAATTTGACCCATTCAAAACAAAGTGCGACGATGGAGTATAAACAAATTCGCATGACGGATTCAAAAAAAATAATGTTTAGGTATTTTCTTTGTTATTATTAAAAATAATTGCATATTTAACTTTATGGTTAGAATATTGAATTTCTCATCTTGAAATAATTTTATTTTTTTAATTTTTATAGTTTTCATTAAATTTTTATGTTGTTGTTTTAGTGAAGTTTTGTTGGTCTTTATATGATATTATGATTTAAATATTTATTTATTTATATGTAGGAAGAAATTGATGTTGTGCAACATAATAAAGTGATGAACAAGTTAGAGATCATAATTACTTCAATGCAAAATATTGAAAAGACAATTGTTAATATAGATGGTCTGTTAGAAAAAATTTTGCCCATGCTTGTACCGAATAATGTTATTTCATCGGAAAAAGAAACTTTTAACAAAGAAAATAAAAGTTTAGGTCTAGAATCATTGAATGATGAAGCATCACATGATGGAGCATTAATAGAAAAAAGTTTAGGGTTTGTTTCATCGAAAGAGGAAGGCTTAGATAATGAAAATAACGTAAGAAAAAAGTATTAAGTAGTAGATCAATGAAGGAACAAACTAATGCTCATATTAAAAAATCAAGTAGCTCTTCATTTATCAATTCATGTTCTAATTATTCATCTCCTTCATTACAACCTAGTGGTAAAAGAAAGTTTGAAATTAATTTGGAAGACGATATAAAGTCTCGTAGTAATGACTCCCTAAATATTCCGAATGAGATTATTAATTTTCAGTTTAGTGAGCACCAATTTCCTAGTCAATTAGTCACTTTAAAGGAAACTCCAATTATGACCGAGAAGAGTTGTTAGGTATCGTCCAGAAATAAAATTTCTCAACAGAAAAAAGTGTGAAGTCATTTAATATGCAATTTAAATCTACTGATAATATGAAGTTGGAGAATATGACCTCAAACAAGAAAGTTCGAACCCATAAGCAGACCAAAACGATATGTATACACCACTTGATTTATATTACATTCTATTTTTTCAGTTAAAATTTTTATTACAATTAATATATTTTATTTATATGTATAAATTCAGGAAGAAATCAATGAAAGTATTGACAATAAAGAAGCATCGAAGTTTATCAATTATCAGCAATATTTGTCTTACCTAACTCCCGAAGTACGTACAATTTGTATCAAGGTTGCTACTTGGAAAAAATAGTCTTCTACTTTATATACTGCCAAAGGAAATTATTTAGGCGTCGCTATTGCTCAAATCGTCTTTCCGGAGAAATGGTTACATGATTGGGTATTATTAATTAGTTTTAAATTTTCTTTAAGTAGTCGATATTTCTCCCTATTATTAACATGAGTGTTATTATAATTTTTTATTCATCAGTTTATCGATACATATGTGTACGATTTGCATATAAGACAAGATCCCAGACCAAGAAAAATGTATCTTCCTACGGCATTCCAGGTAAAACAAATTAAATAAATTTAAAAGCACATAATTTTAAATTTATAATTTATTGATATTTTAATATTTTTTACAGATTAGAGTCATTGAATATTATTCACATCATGATAATAAGGGATTACAGACAAACGTTTTACGATTTCTTTGCCGATGGATAGAATATTTTATGCCCGTTGATAGTAGTAATGTTAAACATTTATATTTATAGTATATTGTTTGTTCACATCTATTTGTTATTAACGGTCACTTTACATGATTTATTGGGTATATTTTCCTTTACACGATAAAGAGGGTAAACATTGGTTTCTATTGGTTGTTAATATTGTGGAACAACAAAAGTACGTGCTAGACTCTCTTAGTGTCAATGAAGAACGTAAAATAATTGTACATGATTTAGTAAGTAATTATTCATTTCATTTGTTTAATATAACCTTTTTCAATTTTCTTTGACTATTTTTTATTTCGTTGTTATTTATGGTAACAATCGAGTAAAATTGAACGTATTTACGGGACACATCCTCATTTTGGTCAATTGTTTAAAGGTTTCGCACAATTTTCAATCAATTTTCCAGAATTACCTAAGCAACCAAATATGTAAGTTTTTCAATTTGAAACTTCCTTAATTAAATGTTAAGTATATCTAGTTAATGCTTTATTCTACATTTTCTTTAGGGATGACTGTGGCATGTATGTATTGAAGTATATAGAAGTCGAACGAAACAATGATTGGACAAAGATTTCATTCACGGTAAAGTGTATGATTTAGTTTTGTTTATGGTTTTAATGTTATTAAGTTAATCTTATATATTTATTGTGTAGACGCAAGAGATGAGAATTGAACGACTGAAGTGTTTGGCAAAACTTGTTACTAGCAATCACAATGATGAAAATCTTTTTAAACCTCGTACACGAGAAGAGCTCACAAACATTTCATGATGGCCAACTTGAGAGTGTCGAGAAATTGAAAAGCTTATGGATTATGCTCATAAAAATTTGATGTAACAACTAAAATTTAATTTTCCCTAATTTTCTTTAAAAAATTGATTTTGGAGTTTTTGAAAATTTTCTATTTTGAATAAAATTGGGACTCACCCCTGGTTTTTAATTTAGGTTGCATGTGATTATTTATTTATTTTAGTCATCTTGTGTAATATATTTTATTTATTGTTTGCTAAATGAGGAATGTCTGCTTTGAAATTGAAAAGATGGAATTGTTTCTGGAGAAAAAAGAATAAAGATAGAAAGCTTACATTCTTTTTTTAGTAAAAAGTGTGACGCATATATTGCCTTTAAAAATTGAATAATTGAAGTGGGAGCATAGGATTTTAGATGTTAATGATTTTAAAGTAATGAAACACTGTGCAATTATTTCTGTTGATTCTTGTCTTGTGAATTTGTAATTAGGTTGCCATATTTTTGTAAGCTTGTTGGAGTTAAATAGTTAACGTATCCATCCTAATAATTGATTTGAGTAATGCGGTCCCTTGGGTCGAAGTTAATGATGAATAGCATCCTTAATTTGGGAAAAATCAATTGGTTGGGACTGTTGCCCTCTCAAATTTTGGAGAAGATGGTGAAAAATAAAATTTTGAAAATTTAAGGGTTAAATTAGAAATTGACTTTTTTTATTAACATGCCACATCATCGTATTAAAGGTGTTAACGGATGTTAACACTCGAGTGACCAAAACGGTAACGATCGAAAACGTAATTGGCAAGAATAATCTTTTTCCAAAATAGGTGACCAAAATAGGACCTATTCTTTTGATAACTTTAGCACCTTTTTTTGTGCAAACAAACCCTTAACGTTTCATTTTCGTCCAAAATGCATCTTCGTTGGATAGAAACCGTTAGTCAACTAATGATCAGCACCCTTCGGTGATGTGGCATGTCTACATGACATGACTTGGTGACGCGGTGATGCCACGTGTATAGAGATGCTGACGTAGCATCATAATTTTTTTAAAAAATAATTAATTTTTAAAATTTTTTTATATTAAATTTTAACCAACTAGATACACTCACATCCTTTCTCATGTATTTTAGATTGTGTTTTCATGTGCTTTGTTTTTTTGTCCTATATTTTAAACCTAGTTTTCAGTTCAAAACCATTTTAGCTCTTTTTTCTCTGTCTTCACCATAGTAATGGAAGATCAAGCTCCAGACCCTAATAGTCCGAGTCATGGTTCCAAAAGAAGTGAACTGGTGAGGTCACGGTGGACGCCAAAACTCGAACAAATCTTCATACTAGAGTCCATCTTCAACAGTGGCATGGTTAACCCTTCAAAAGACGAAATCGTGAGAATAAGAAAGCTGCTCAAGAAATTTGGTTCCGTTGGGGATGCTAATATTTTCTACTGGTGTTCCAGGTCTCACCACCGACAACGGCAAATGCAAGCCAGTCTTGCAGCGGGTTCTGAACAAAGAAATAATAACCACCAAGTTTAGCCGGTACTTGGCGGTGGTGCAATCCAGTATGACGCCACTGGTGTAGAGGCTGCTGATGCTACTGCCATGGGGTTTGTACTGCCGTATTACAACGTCGGTTCCTCCTCTTCTTGCTTTCAATGTTTGCTCGAATGGGGTTTCAAGAACTTGTGCAGAGCTTCAGTGTTTCAGAAACTTCAAATTTGCACTATCAAACTGGTAATTGCATGGTCGAAAAAAGAGATGATTTCTTGGTTTACTTTACTTATTTTACCTTAATTTTATTTTAATTAAACTTGATTATATATGTTGGGTTTATGTGTTTGATTATATACCTCTGGTTTCAAATTGATAATGAAGAAGTCATCCCAAGAAAGTAGAATCAAAAATTACTCTCTCTAGTTTAAAATTATTATGACTCAAAAATAGTAGTGCATAAGTTTAATAAAAGAAAACAAAAAAAATACATAAATCAATTCCGACATCCAAAGTCTCTATTCTTAGATGATCTACATACTACCAATTCTTATTTGGTTGCCAATAAAAAATAGTTGGATCATCCTCCATATTTTCTAATTCATGACTATATGAAGCCTGCAATAAGAAAATGAATAGTATCAAATTACAAAAAAATAAATAGTAATTGTTATACATTTATATGTAATTACCTGAGATATGTCGCATTCTTTGTATGTGTTGGGCATGCGCATAGCTATTGATGGTAATTGGAGTGTACCAATATGCTTAATATTCCGATCGGATGATAAAACTTTGCCCTTTACTTTCTTGTGTGTTCCTTTCCCTGTCTCAAGAATTATAGGATCGCCAATTCCAAGAACTCTATTTTCAATAGTTCCTTTTTTACATCCCACTTTCATTGCTTGCAAATTCAAACTCATTTTTTGCAAATTGATCTTTAACTTCATTGAAAGTTTTATATGTCTGTGATGCGCGATGACATATATTCATGCAAAAAGAGGCTAAATTGGCATACCTGGCTTGAACTAGTGCTGGATGATCACCTTCAATATCAATAATGTTCTTTTTTAATTCAAGATCTTTCTTTGCACGAATAGTCCAACGCTTCAAAATACATCCTTGGGGTATTTTCTTTGCTTTTTCATATTTCAACACAACAAACATGTGTCGACAAGGAAACCCAACAGACTCCAACTTCATACAACAACAATACATGGTATTATAATTGTCATCTTTAGCTACAACATACCATAAACTTTCTTTTTCACCATGCTCCAACCAATATAACATACGACCGTCATGAGGTAGACTCTTTTTGACCAAATAACAACCCTCGTATGACATTTCTTTGCACAAAGTAATAAAACAATTTCTTGTATATACTTGTGTTGCATGCCTTTTTAAAGTTGCCAACATACTATCACAAACTGGTTGTTCATCTATTGTCTTGTAGTCTTGACGACCTTCCTCTCACCTTAAAGAATCTAGTTCATTATGAAAGTAATTGACAAATCGATACAACATTATTTTTCTGTCCAACAATGACTTAAGTGTCCTATGCATTGACTCACAACGCTGAGTAGATCTTATTCCTGCACATAAAAATTTATAATAATTTTTAGTTAATGAATAAAAATAATAAAACTATATATTCAATTGAAGTGTTTCAAAATATATTACCTGCATAAAAGTATACTCGCATGTAAGCCTCTGTCCATTTCTCTTTGTCTTCGTATAAATCTTTGACCCACTTCTTGTCTTGACATTTATGTTCACAAACTAATTCGTTCCAAGCCTTTTCAAAATTTGTTTGCGTTCTACATTTATCAACGTACTTCATAAATCCTTCGTGAAATTTTTTGTAGGCGTAGAATTTCAGATTCCTCAAAAGATGCCATAAGCATAATCTATGTTTCGCCTCTGGAAGTACTTTAGTTATGGCATTTGCCATTGCCTTATCTCTATCTGTAATAACTGTGAGCGGTTTGTAACCATCTCTTGCTGCAATTAATTTTTGTAACACCCATACATATGTATTATCTTTCTCATTCACTATTAATGCACATCCAAATGGTATCGTATTTCGATGATGATTAACACCAACCAAAACCACAAACGGCTTGTATGCATTACACTTGTAAGTTGTATCAAATGCAAGCACTTGTACAAATTCTTTATAGTCAGCACATGATATTCCACCACACCATAATAACTTCTCTAAGTTTTCATGTTCATCTTTTGTATACCGTACAAAAAAAGGGGATCCATTTGTTGCTTACCATAAAGATACGCCATCACTGTTTCAGCGCCACCGTCTTGCACTTCTTCTCGCTTGATTTTATCTATAAAATTATACAAATCTTTTTGTATGAATCCAATATTTTCTAAAGACCCAGCTTCATTCATAAAATTTCGCATCATTCTATTTGGAGCAATTCTAGAATTGTGCATGCTACTGATTTTAATTTGATCTGCATCACCAATTTTTCGAAAAGACCTACAAAAATCATTAAACATTAAATACATTAATGCTGGTAGTTTAATAGTAACATATTACACAATGAACACATACTAACCTGATATAAGGTACTTGTGCTGGCTTCACCATTTCATGGTTATGTTTTGCATGAAATTTCTGAACCTTCTAGAATTTATATTCTTCATGATATTTGAATTGAATATGTGCTAGACATCCAACTCTGGTTATTGGTTTTGCACCGCGTCTTCGATTAGGCAAGTCATTCTATTTTTCGCGTCTGTGGCCTTCTTTATGACACATCAAGGTCTTTGAAGTTAAGTGACCATCGATTCGGCTTTTTACTGATGTACCTTTTCGAACTCCAAAACCATTAACTTTTGCATAAGTATAATAGAACTCAATGCAATTTTCTATTGACGTCCACCTGAACATGTCCATGTCGTTTTCATCGTAATCTTTAAGTTTTTTCCCAATCTTGTCCCAATTTTCCTCATTGATGAAGTCATTAATGGTCTTGCCATCTTTTCTAAGATCAACATTATCACTATCCAAGTCATTATTGTAGTCATCTTCATCTTGACCAGTAGATTCCAATACATTGTCTTTAATTTCTATTTCTTGATTATCCATAGTCTTTAATATCCATGCAATTTAAAATAAAAATAAAAAACGACGAATTACATATTATACATTACAAACAATGATGCATGATATTATATTTTAATTATATTTTTTAATTCTCATAATGAATACGCCAACTACTATAATTAATATTAAATTAAATTATAATTGAAGTGCATACCTATAGTTAGAACACGACAAAAAATTGAACTCGCGATGTTGGGTTTCTCCGACAATCAACGACAAAGTAGTCGAACGAATACCTAATAAGATTGAAATCAGATATTGTTAGTAACACGTATTTTATTCTTTGATTAATAATAGTCTAATAAAAAATATTGAATATATTTAATTAAATATCAGTATTTTAAAAATAATAGAAAAATAATAATTTAATATTATTTTTTAAAAAAAATTCTTGAAAATATTAGGATTTTGAAATCCTAATCGCAGCCACCACAAATCCAATCGGCGGCCAGTAGCCTGGGGCTGGAAGGCGCGATGAACAACGACGTGGAAGGGGTTTTGGCGGTTGTTCAGCCGCGGAGGTAGGGGCCATTTCGAGGCGTGTGGCTGCCGGAGCTGGGAAGCTGTTATGGGTGAAGGTCACAGCAATCGCAAACCGCCGGTGAGCGAGGCGCGACGTCGACACTGGTCGGGGCTACATTCGAAAGTAAACAGAGTGAGTTTTACGACGACTTACAGCGGCGACAATCAAAGGGGGAGGTCGCGAAATGCCACTGAATCCTGACGGCTTCAACATCGCATTTCAGCTACGGCTACGGAGACCTCGAATGGAGTTGGTGTTGGTGAGGGGCGAATAGCGGCGATGGCTAGGGCTTTTTTAGTTAGGGTTGATGAAGATTGGTTCTATGTTAGATACAAATTATACCTATTTAATATTTTTCCCAATAAAATTTAAATTAAAGTAGAAGTAGTAATTATTATAGTAATAAAATTTTTATTAATTTTTGAATTAAAAAATAAAAAAATCTGAAAAACAATATAAATATTATTTTTTAAGTTTTATTTAAAAAGGAGATAATACACTTTTGGTCCTTATAATTTTAAAATTAATTAAAATAATTAATGGTACATTGTGATACATGTGATTAGTGGTACATTGCGGTACATGTCATCTACTGTAAAATTATTTAGTAATTAAATGGGTATTCTTAGAGAAATAAATTTTCCCTAACCTCGAAATCTAAAGGAGTAAGTTTTTTACCGACAAAAATAAAAATGTCAAACTCGTTTCAATTTTGTTGGATAATTGTCTTTTTAATCATAAGTTTCTGACTTTTTTTAATTTATTTTTTTCATTAAAATATGATCTTACTTAAATTTAAATTTAGTGTTTAATCCACAATAACAACCTGCTATCGGTGGATAATTGTTACCTGATCCATGGGACAGTATGCTGGGCTTTCACGCCATCAGGTTTCGTGCCAAAAACCAAGCGCGCCGTTTTTTACCCTTCCTAATTTGCCCATTGGAACACACAAAGGGCCAAATATACCTCGGCACTCAAGTCAGCCTTTATCAGGACCGACTCAGTTTTCACTGATCTATCACGCTGGAAAAGCACGAGAGTAAACAAGGATCAATCATTGACAGTACCATCTTCTACAAGCATCGCCAAACTCAAAATCATGTCTGGAAACTTAGGGTGCGTCGTCGTATCCGTTGATGGCAACGAAGGGAGCATGGACGCCTTACGATGGGCGCTCGACAATATCAAGCTCCGACCATCTACTCCGGGTTCTACCCTACCGCCCGGTCACTTCCTTATTCTCCACGTTCAATCTCCGCCGTCTATTGCTGCCGGCCTCAATCCCGGCGCCATCCCCTTCGGCGGACCCAGTTAAGCCACTTTTTTAACCCCTTTTAGATTCAATTAACTCGTTTCTGATTGGTACGAATTGATTTTTCTTTTTGAAATTCAGCCAATCTAGAAGTTCCTGCATTCACGGCGGCTATCGAGGCGCACCAGAAGAGAATCACTGAAGCGATTTTGAACCATGCTCTGCAGATTTGCTCTGAAAAGAAGGTGAGTTGTTTATTTATTTCTGAATTATTGTTACTCAAGGTATATAGTCAAAAAATTCTTTTAAGATTTGACCTTAAGTAATCATTTAATTTGATTATATATTAGTTTTTAACACACCGAGGAAAAAGATTACGAGTTCCGAATATTTCTAACTCAGGCAAACGTGAAAACTCAAGTTGTGGTCGGGGATCCAAAGGAAAAAATCTGTGGAGTAGTTGAAAACTTGCATGCTGATTTACTTGTGATGGGTTCCCGAGCTTTTGGCCCCATTAAAAGGTATTTTCCTCTCTACAACGTAATTTTCTTTCGAAACTAAATTGATCGAATTTTGTTGAATGGACCATTTAGATTATAGTTTTATACATGTTGATCGATTGTGTGTGCTTATGGACATTGGCTATTGTCCAGATCACGCGAATTGCCTGTGTATATCATTTAGAATTTCACATTTTCGTTAAGTTGTTTTACCTTCGATCGTTGATCGAGCATGAGAATGATGGACTAAAATGAAGCCTTGGTGATCAAGCTAGCATATAGGCTATCATAGTAAAGGCTTATCTATTGTAATAACTTCCAACAAGTGTGAATTGAAATTTATATTTTACAAGATTGGGTAATTTGTTGGATATGATAAAGGATTCTAATACAAGTCTTTTGAATCATTGTGGCATGTGTTGTCAGAAGTTTTTAACCTGAGTAAATCAATTGCCATCCCCTATGAGTTTCATCTATCTCCTAGCTATGAATTTTTTCAAAATCACGGCTATGTTGATAATACCACGCCATATAGTAAGATTAATGTGGCGTGAAGGAAAAAACAGAGTCTCTCCCCTGAGCTATCTGTAATGTGCTGCAAAGAGCTGCAGTATACTAAAATACGCGGGTCATGGTGGAATAGTGTGTCATCCTATGGTGTTCATGAGATGTTGTAATCTCTATTATTCGATGATGCCATAAAGCAAAGTTGGCATGGCTTGAAGGAAAAGCGAGTTTCTCTCCTGAGATGTCTCCAATCTACTAGAAGGAGCAGTAAAATACTAATATGCGTAGGTCATGGTGGAATCGAATATCTTCCTATGATGTTCATGAGATGTTTCTATTATATATATTTAAAGTCTTGTCTCTTTCGTTCTTATAATATCACAGGAATCACAGTTATTGAATTATCACGACACTAAACGTGTTGGACCCTTTATGTTGTATGTTAACAGAATGTTTTTGGGAAGTGTAAGCACCTATTGCGCCAACCACGCACAATGCGCTGTTATGATTGTAAAGAACTAGGATGCATCCTCCAAAGCATAAGTAGGTATGTTTTAAAGCACTGTATATGCCAAATGTTTACCTGTTGTGCTAATGCAAAATGATGGTTTCCTTCTTATTGAATTTGCGATATGACCAGTATTGCTGTTTTGTTTTCTCTATGGGGTTTGTTGCAGACTTGCCACAGAGGCAACTTTGTTAGGAGCTATGTTGTGCCGTACAGTCAATAAATCAATCCCCTGCAGAGGGGCTTTCACCGGAAAGTTTCCCAATACCATTCATGTATGTGTGATTACTTATTTCATTGGTTTGGTTCTATTTGTATTATTGTATACCATCATGAACTTTTGGTTTTTAAAAGTTGTTGGTGCTTCTAGTTTAAGTTCTCCTTTCCCTATTTGTGAATATAGCCAAGATGATCATGTGTAATCTAAATTGTCTAGACTTTTAAGATCCTTTTTTAGATTAATTAAAATTGAATATATATATATATATATATATATATAATATAGATGGATGGATGGTGTTAAAACGCAGTGAAAGCTTATACTTCATTTAGAAAAAACATAATTACTTGTTGTTACAATGATCAATTTGTAGGGATAGTTTCACGAAAGGTCCTTAAATATAACTTAAATTTGAAATTGATCTTTAAATTTCAAAATATTTTAATTAAGTTTTCAAAGTATTAATATTGTTTGTTTTTTTGTCGGACTATAGACACGTTGATTATTTGAAAACACTCAAATTAAATTATAAATATCTATATACTTAAGATATTATTATTATTATGTGCCCAAACTTTGCAACTTTTTTGCAATAGGTGCTTAAATTATTTTTTGGCTGAAATAATTACCTAATGTTTTTTTGTTTGAAATAGGTGCTTAAAGTTTCATTCCGTTACTGTTTTAAGGTAATGCTGTTAAAAAATTTTAACACCCAATCAGAATGACACATGTTTTTTTATTTAATTAATTTTTTTTTAAATTAAAAAATATTTTTTTAAAAAAATTAGAAACTTCTCAAAATTTTCAAAATAGTCTTAAATCCAAACACCCAAATTTTAAAATTGACGTTATTGTCATTGCCGATAGCCTCGCCGGACTTCACTACTACTGTTGTCGCAATCTCCTTTCATTTTCTACAACCACCCATCGCTGATAACCGGTGGAGCTGTGCTAATCGAACGTCGAAGGGTTAGAGCTTTTCGTGTTCGTCGTCTGATTGTAGCGCATCTCGCCGACTACCAGTGATGAGTGGTCGGAAGAAACGGGCGAAAGACTTTGGCGACGGCAGTGGTAAAGTTCGGCGAGGCTATCAGCGACGACAATAACACCAATTTTGGGGTTTGGAGTTTTAGGGATTTAAGATTGTTTTGTAATTTTTTAAAATCTTAGGATATTTTTAATTTATTTTATTTTTAGTTAGTTTTTTAAAATAAAAGCTACATGTCAAATTATAATTGGATAATAATTTTTTTGACAGATTAATTTTAAAATGAAAAAAAATAAAATATTAGACACTCATTTCAGTAAAAAAATAGTTTAAGCACTTATTATAAAAAATGAAAAAATTTAAATACTTATTTTATAGTTAAGCTTTTTTATTATTATTATTATTATTATTATTATTATTATTATTATTATTATCCGTTTAACGTGTCATATTTACGTTGTCTATAAAACTTTTACGTCATATTTGAGATGTCAAAGAATCAGTAATATGAAACAAATCTTTTCAATACTCAATTAGAAATGTTTGAAGGTTTAAGATTAATTGAGGGCGTTTGATATAATTAATCTTACAAGGGATGCTTTTTTACAAATAACTAGTTGTTTTAAACAAAATAAAGAACAAAAACATGGAATATAAGAGATAAAGAGAAAATTTTGTATTACACTTTCAATGTAAAATTGTATATAATAATTTTTTTAAACTATATATATAGGCATATGAAAAACACTAATTATAATGGGAATTAAACTTTACTAATAAAGTAACTTTAGTACATTTATATTTACCATAAATAAATATTCATAATACTTTACTTTGGATATCAACGAAGATAATGTGTTATTTTACCTCTGAAAAAAGAATATCAATTCCATTAAAAGTATCAAAAAAGATGACACGGAAATCTCAGAACCTATCTTGTTAAAGAGGCGGTTAGGGAGCATTTTTATAAAGCTTACAACACTAAGAATAATCTGGATGTGCTAGACATAAATCTGGATTTCAAAAAAAATCAATGGTGATCAAGCCAATATGATGCAATGTCAATTCTCTAAAGAGGTGTGGTCGTTTTTATCAGCCTCAGATAGCAGTCGTGCCCCTGGGCTGAATAGTTTCAACATGAGATTTTACAAAAAGTTCTCGCATGAATTTAAAGGTGATATCTTAAGTTTTTTTTTATGATGATTTCTTCCATTGCAAAGATTGGAAAGGGGGCATTAACCATTCTTTTATCACATTAATTTCGAAAGTTAAGAATTCTGATTCCCTAAATGAATTTAGGCCTATAAGTTTAGTGGGGCGGGGGGCATGTACAAAATTCTATCGAAAGCCTTGGCGAGAAAACTCCAAAAGGTGATGGGTCATATTGTTGGTGAATCACAATTCGCCTTCATTCCGGGAACGCAAATCTTGTCAAAGTTGGGTAAGAGTGGGATTACATTCAAGATAGATTTCCAAAAGGCTTACGACACTGTAAGTTGGGACTTCTTTTGTCGTGTTATGAAGGAATGTGGGTTCGGGGAGAGATAGTGTGAATGGATCATGAAATGTGTCTCTACAACAATAATATCGATTCTAGTTAATAGGTCTCCTTCTGAAGCTTTTAATATTGCAAGAGGTGTAAGACAAGGGTGTTCCCTTTCTCTATTTCTTTTTAATTTAGTGGGCGAAGCTCTAAACCTGTTGATTGGTAAGGCTGTCCTGTTGCGGCTGTTTTTGTAACACCCTTGACCTGAATGTCACAATTTGGGCCTCAAGCTCAAACCATTAAAATCTTCAAACTGGGTTTAGTCCAAAAAAGTCATTTCCCAAAAGCATTTAGAATCAATAGTTGAAAATAAAATTAAACAATCGAAAACAGTACAAAAGAGCTCCAATTTAATTTAAAACATTTAAATACTTGATTTTATTTATACAATTTTAAAATAAGGAATACAGACTCAACCATGTAAGGCCCTATGAATACATAGCCCACTAAACACAAGTACCATACTTTGAAGGCCCCCACATGATGGAATCCCAAACTGATAGTGCTCCTCGATCTCACGATCCAACGATCAACCTACGCATGAAAACAATGATTCTGAGCCCTGAGCTTACAAAGCTGAGCTATATTGCGAGTACCATAGAGCAGGAGGACATGAGATTGAAAGCTGCTCAGAATGGTTTCAGGCTAAGATGGATAGTAAAGAGCTTAAGTTTTTTGAAAGAGGAAGCAAGAATCACATGATGGATGGATGTGCAGCAGAAGAGACAAACCCATGGAAAGATTATATAGGGATGAAGCTCTAGCTATCAAGACCAAGCCAAGAGTAAATGAACCTACGAATGGTGTGACCCCGCGACTAGTAATTAAGGCACCAGTTCTATACAAGGACATCAAGCAAATCCCTTGGAACTATTTTTGTTTAGTGACAAATCCGGGAGAATCGTCGGTTGGGGATAAGACGAAGGAAGAACCAGTGAATGAAGTAACACACTTCATAATGAGTGGAATATTGTATTCCCTGTCGATGGTAGAAGGCAGAGATGCGGCACAGAGAAAAGCTGTTGTTGAAGAGCCAGAGAAAGAATATGAACGAGATTTCTTTAAAGAGAAACCACCAGTGTATCATGAGTCTGTCAAAGAGTCAAAGGCTCAAGAATTTCTAAAGATACTCAAACACAGTAAGTACAATATGGTGGAGTAGCTTCACAAGCTCCCACCCCGAATCTCTATGTTGTCTCTGTTACTAAGTTTTAAGGGTCACCGTGAGGCCTTACTGAAGATTCTGAATCGAACGTTTGTGCCAAAGGATATTTCAACCAACAAGATGGATATGTTGGTTGGTAATATTGTTGTCAACAGCTTTATTTCTTTTAACGATGAGGAAATATCGGAAGGAGGGAGAGGAACATGCAAAGCTCTGCACATCTCCACAAGATGCAAAGGATACATGCTACCAGATGTCCTTATCAATAACGGGTCCCCTGAATGTTCTCCCGTTAGCAACGTTAAAGTTACCACTAGATACCTCGCATATGAGAGCTTATCATAATACTGTGAGAGCATTCGACGGGACGCAAAGAGACTTATTGGGAAAGATTGAAGTACCTTTACAAATCAGACCATTAACTTTCGACATGGAGTTTGTGGTCATGGATATAAAGCCCAGTTACAACTGCTTGCTTGGGCGTCCAAGGATCCACACAGTAGGAGCGGTCCCTTCTACTTTACACCAAAAGTTGAAATTTGTGATTGATGGACAACTAGTAACAATCGGTGCAGATGAGGAAATCATTGCATCAGTAGCTACTAATACACCCTACATCGAGGTAGATGAGGGTGCGCTCGAGTGTCACTTTAAGATATTAGAGCTAGTCAATGCAACCTTTGTCACCGATGGAAGTAAAGTACCAGAACCAGAACTATCCAGCTACGCAAAGATGTAAGTGAAGCAAACACTCTGAAAGGGAGCTAAAGTTGGAAAAAGATTCGGGAAGAGACACCAAGGGAAGTTGTATCCTGTGGTTATCCCGAAAAAGAAAGATCGATTTGGGTTAGGTTTTAAACCTAACAATTGGCAGAGAAAGGCAAAAAATAAGAAGCACCAAGGAAGAAGTAGGGCACGATTAAAAGGGGAGGAAATTGAATGAGAGCCTATGACATTTCTACCCCTGAGACATAATTTCAGATTCGGAAGCCTTCTGAACCCAAATGCCCAAATTAATGAGGAGGAGAAAAGAAAGAATAACATATACGAAGCATTTGTGAAGCTGAGCATTAACGCTGTGACGGACGAGGAATGAGAGAATAAGTACTTGTCCATGATTCGCCCTTACTTTGAACTTGACAACTAGACTGCTGAAGAAATTCATGTAGTCTTTGAGACAGTTTCAGAGTAATTCTCAAAACCATCCCTTTTTCCTTAGGCCCGAAGGCAATTAGGGATCTTATGTAAAGGGCTTATGTCAAACTCTTAATTTGAAATTCAATAAAGATGCATTTTCTTTTCAATAAATTTTGTGCAGCAAACTCTTTCATAAACCAACCCAAAGCAAAACTAAAATAATTCATTCCATTCATTCGTTCATATCTCTTCTTTGTATATATTCCTCACCATTTTCTTTGCAGGTCTTCAGATATCAATGACTTAAATGATTCCAAGTCTGACCCTGAGGTCGATTTTGAACTACCTTTATGCTTAGAAGAAGTCGAGAATGTTGATGATGAGGAAGCATATGATTTGCCCAATGATCTGCTCAGAATGGTAGAAGGAGAAGAGAAACAAATTCTACCCCATAAGGAAGAGTTGGAAAGAACCTTGGCACAGAAGAGGAAAGGCGTGAAGTAAAGATTGGCACCACCATTACATCTAACAATCGACAAAGCCTGATTGAGCTCTTAAAAGAATTTAAAGATATTTTTGCCTGGTCATACCAAGACATGCCTGGCCTTGATACTGATATTGTTGTACATCGGCTTCCTATAAGGGTAGGATGCGAGCCTGTGAAGCAGAAGCTTAGAAGGATGAAAGCTGAGATGCTCTTAAAGATTAGAGATAAAGTAAGAAAACAATTTGATGCAAGATTTCTTAAAATGGCAAAATATCCAGAATGGGCGGCTAACATTGTTCCAGTTCCCAAAAAAATGGAAAAGTACGCATGCGCATTGACTATAGGGACCTCAATAGAGCAAGCCCCAAAGAAAATTTCTCGTTGCTGCACATAGACACATTAGTGGATAACATAGCTGGACACTCCCTTTTCTCTTTCATGGGTGGGTTTTCGGGGTACAACCAAATTAAAATGTGCCTAGAAGATTTGGAAAAGACCACCTTCACAACACTTTGGGGGAGCTTTTGCTATAAAGTAATGCTCGTTGGTCTAAAGAATGCAGGGGCAGCCTACCAAAGATCCATGGTCACTCTTTTTCACGATATGATGCATCAGGAGATAGAAGTATACGTTGACGATATGATCGCCAAATCTCGATCTGAAAATGAGCATTTGGTAAACTTAGAGAAATTCTTTCAAAGGCTGAGAAAGTTCCAGCTAAAGCTTAACCCAAACAAGTGTACATTTGGGGTTACATCAGGAAAATTATTAGGCTTTGTGGTAAGTAGAAGAGGAATTGAGATTGATCAAGAAAAGATAAAGGCCATACAAGAGCTTCTACCACCTCAAATAGAAGGAGGTTTGGGGTTTCCTAGGAAGGTTAAACTACATCGCCCGCTTCATCTCCTAGTTAACTGATAAATGCGATCAAATATTCAGGCTACTCAGAAAGAATAACACAGGCACATGGAATGAAGAATGTCAGGTAGCCTTAGAAAAGATCATAGAACAATTAACTAATCCTCATGTGCTGGTACCGCTTGTCTTCGGGAAACCATTGATTCTATACTTAACGGTGTATGAGAATTGTATGGGTTGTGTATTGGGGAAACATGACAAAACTGGAAAGAAAGAAAAGGCAATATATTACCTGAGCAAGAAGTTCACCGACTGCGAGACTAGATACTCCTCAATTGAAAAACTATGTTGTTCTTTAGTATGGCCAGCTAAAAGGCTTAGGTAATATATGTTGTACCATACTACATGGTTGATTTCAAAACTGGATCCATTAAAATTCATGATGGAAGCTTCAGCCCTGTCGGGAAGATTAGCGCGTTGGCAAATGTTACTGTCAGAATTTGACATCCAATATGTAAGCCAGAAAGTAGTAAAGAGGAGTGCCATAGTTGAGTTTTTGGCAAGTCGCGCCTGTGATGACTATGAGGCATTAAATTTTAATTTCCCTGACGAAGAGCTGATGTGTATTTCAGAAGATGTTGAGGCTCCAACGGAATCATAGATCTTGAACTTTGATGGTGCTGCAAATGCTTTAGAATGTGGTATTGGCGCAGTTTTGGTTTTACTGGAAGGAGATTATTACCCTTTCACCAGTCGTTTGAAGTTCTTCTGCACCAATAATATGGCAGAATATGAGGCTTGCATACTGGGACTAAGGGAGGCCATTGAAAGGAAAATACATAATCTGAAAGTTTTTGGAGACTCTGCATTGGTTATCTACCAAATACGTGGTGAATAGGAGACGAAAGATGCAAAGTTGGTAGAATACCACAAGTTGGTTCTCGAATTAACCAAAGAACTCGATGAGATCACCTTTAAGTATCTCCCCAGAGAAGACAACCAGATGGTATATGCCTTGGACACCTTAGTTGCTATGTTTAAGACAAGTGAGGGTTCAAAGATGATGCCTATCAAATTGCAAATGTTAGATTCCCCAGCTCATTGTTATGACGTGGAAGAGGAAGCAGATGGCTTACCATGGTACCATGATATTTTGCCAGTATATAAAGTCTCGACAATACCCACCCATGGCAATTGAAAATAAGGAGAAAATGAAATTAGCATTAGGGTATGTCCTCGATGGAGAAATCCTATACAAGAGAAGTCAAGATTAGGTGCTTTTGAGATGTGTGGACGCAAAAGAAGCTCAGTTGATCCTAGAAGAGGTTCATGAAGGAGTTTGTGGAACTCACCCTAGCTGTTTCACCATGACCAGAAGAATCATGCGCTTTGGATATTATTGGTCAACTATGGAAGGAGATTGCATCAATTATTCTCGTAAATGCCACAAGTGCCAGATTTATGCTGATAAGGTTCAAACCCCTCCTTAGTCACTCCATATCATGTTAGCTCCTTGGCCATTTACCATGTGGGGCATAGATGTTATCGGTTAGATTCATCTAAAGGTGTCAAATGGACATCATTTTATTCTGGTAGCCATTGACTATTTCATAAAGTGGGTTGAAGCAGCCTCGTATGCAAACGTTATTAGATCTATAGTTTGCAAGTTCCTAAAAAGGGAAATCATTTATCGATATGGCTTGCCTGAAAGTATCATTACCGATAATGCCTCCAATCTTAATAGCAAGATGATAACAGGAGTCTATGAGCAGTTTAATGTCAAGCATTACAACTCAGTGATATACCGCCCGAAGATGAATGGAGCAATGGAGGCTACAAATGAGAACATTAAGAAGATAGTCACAAAATGGTAGATACATATAAAGACTGGCATGAGTAGTTATCATTTGCCTTATATGCATACCGAACTGCCGTACAAACGTCCATCGGAGCAACACCATTTTTGTTGGTGTACGGAGTAAAAATAGTATTGCCAATTGAGGTAGAGATACCATCACTCTGTGTCTTAATGGAGGCAAAATTGGAAGAGGCGGAATGGATCCAAAAAAGATACGACCAACTGAATCTAATTGATGAAAAGAGATTGAAGGCATTATGTCATGGGCAGATGTACCAAAGAAGAATGATAAGGGCTCATGAGAAGAAAGTTCATCCGATAGAATTCCAATAAGGTGATTTGGTGTTAAAGAAAAAGTTACCAATCCAAAGTGATTCCCGAGGAAAATGGGCACCAAATTGGGATGGACCTTACATTGTAACAAAGGTTTTCTCAGGTGGAGCATTAATTTTGGCTGAAATGGATGGAGATGAACTTCAGAGCCTGATAAACTCGGATTCAGTTAAAAAGTATTATGTTTGAATAAAAGGAAAAAAGAAGGAAAATAAGAAAAAAAGAAAAAGAAAAAAAGAAAAAGAAAAGGAAAAGAAGGAAAAAACGAAAAAGAAGAAGAAGAAAGAAAATGGGGGTTCAAAATGAAAACCCGTAAAGGGCGTTTGAAAACGAATGACTTGAGTTGAAAACCCACAAAGGGCAGCTCAGGTATGACGGGAAATTCTCTCGGGGATATGACATAGATGAATTATATATCTTCCCACATTGTCACCATTTTCGAATTCTGCTCGGCATGGGTAACATTTAGGACATCTCACAACGTTTTGACAGGAGAAGTTTGGTCATTGAAATCTGAATTTTTGTAACTTCTTTTCTGTTTGCCATAGTATTGATAAAATTTTGTTTATTTAAGCTCTCATTTCTTTGCTTAGACCATTTTTTCCTTTTCACATAAGCATCTTGCATTGAAGTGAGAATTAAAAAGTTTAACATCATTTAAAACACGCAAAGGATTTTTGAGCATTACTTTGAAATTTGTTTAAAAAGGGTACTAGAACTATGAGGCATTCCGTGGTTAAGTTTTGAACTTGGGGCATGAAAAATCACATGAAGACGTTCAAGGTGGAAATAAGTTTTTTTGCAAAGATTCCTACGCAAGCAATTCAAAGTACTCTGCGAAGACGAGAATTAGAGAATCCTCAAGAAGTGTTGAGGGTTTTGATATCACTTTAAAGCAGCATGTTGCAAAATAGAGATGCATGCACAAGTGTCTTTCTTCCATGACAATGAGAACAATTTTACAGACATTGGAAGAGATAACCAAAGTATGTTAAGGCTTTTGTTCGAATTTTAGAGCCACTCAAGAAGGCTTGTCACTGAATGTTGATGATAGTTCAGTCTGGTTTTATGGATGGTTCAGTCTTTCTTCTACAACAATGAGAACAATTTTATAGACATTGGAAGAACAATAGAATCTTCAAGGAGGCTTGTCACCAAACATTGATGTATCAACTACAATGATAGTTTGACCTGGTTTGGCAGTTAATCAGAATGCTAGAGACCTTTATTTTCATGACTAGATAAAGGCTAAGAGAGTGTTGAAGAATATGAGGATAATGTCAGTCCTTCCAACCAGGAGTACAAGATAACTAGATTGAGTGAACAAATATGCAAGGATCAAAAGAACTAAGGAAACACAAAAAAACCACCATTCAAATAGAAAGAATTAATAAAACATGCATACATTTGATATGTATCCTTAGTGGCATGCATATCATAATTATAGCATCCTTTCATTTTTAACAGGTTTGGGGCATTGCTTATCCGTCCGAGCATAAGAAGGGTGGAACTTTTTTCAGTCTGCTTATCTATCCAAGCATGAGGAGGATAGAACCTGCCTATCTATTCGGGCTTGAGGAGAATAGAACCCGCTTATCCATCTAAGTATAAGGAGGATGGAACCTTTTTTTAGTTTGCTTATTTATCCGAGCATGAAGAAGATAGAACCTGCATATCTATTTGGGCTTGAGGAGAATAGAACCTATTTATCCATCCGAGCATCAGGAGGATGGAACCCTTTTTTAGGTCTGCTTATTTATCTGAGCATGAGGAGGATAGAACCTGCTTATCCGTTCGAGCATGAGGAGAGCAGAACCCGCCAGTCTATTCAGGCATTGAGTTTTGACAGGTTTGGTAATTGGTGAAAATCAGTGTCGTTTGTTCTTTGCTCTATTCCTGTTTCACCGAAATGACCAAAGAGGGGCAACTGTTGTCACTGAATTTTCACTTATGTTTTATATTGTTATTGTTTTCATTATAATAATTAGTATTATTGTTATGTGTTAGTGTCATATAATATTATTAATGTAGTAGTTAGCATTATCTTTGTTATATACACTTTTGTTAGTGTTATAGTTAATATAATAGTTAGTTTAATAGTTAGTATAAAACCCAAAATATAGAAAACACACAGGCCATTTGTATTAAAATTTAAAAGGTCCATTACAAAAATAAACAAAGAGTCCATTAAAATAAATAAGGAGTCTATGTTTACATACAATAAGGGATTATTCGGACCATTATTTATCAAAATCGGAACCCTAATCTTCTTTCTTTGCTTCTTGCGCAGCTGAAGGACAACCGTTGGATCAAGGGTTGATCAAACGACGTAGATGTGCGCCAAAAACCCTAGCTGAGGAAAAGATAGTGCCGCACTCTCCCAACCATTAGATCTAGACGAGATCTAAAGGCCCAGATTGCTCCAGAGCAGGACACACGGATCACCATTCGCGCATGGCATCTCGCGCACGAGATTTCAGCTTCGGCCAGTCGTTTTATCTTTTCCGGAAAATGCCTGAGCTGATTCCATCACCGTTCGCCCCTTGCCGGCGTCTCCCTCGACGTTCAAAGCCACCAGAAACATGCAAAAGGAAGAAAACATGGGTTAAATCCCAAGATATAAGCAAAGTCAAAGGACCTAATCCCTCAATTGAAGCCATGGCTATAATCTGGCTCAATCCGAATCAGATCAGAGACAATCCAGGGGAAAAAATTAGGGATTCAAGCTTAAAAATTAAGCATTTTTGTACCTATATAAACCCACTATAATCCCATGTAATTTACATAACAATAGACATAATTTTACACACACATGGATACAAGTAATAGAATACATACAAAAATACTCAAAAAACATTCGAATTTTTATTGTAGCAAGCATTTGTAATCAGAGTTTCAAGGAATACAACAAGCTTTCTGGTAATTTCTTCTTCTTTTTATATTCAAAGTTTTTTTAAATAAAGAAAATGGATAAGCATTTTCACATTTGTTTTACGAAGTGTCGCCGTGTGAAGTTGGTTTTGATGTAGCTCCAATGATCGATAAGTAATTCGAGGTCTTCTGGATTCTGAAAAAAAAGGTTTCTAGAATTTTTCTACCGTCGGCAACGACGGCCTGCACCGGTGGATGGCAACCGGCACGGCGGTTGTTCGTCGTGTTCTTCAATCTATGAAGAACATGAAGAACAAGTTCAGAGGTTTTTTAGAGAGCCAGTGAGATCCATTTTAGAAGAGGGGAAACTAAATGATTTTGTTTTAACTTTGGTTATATATACCAACCCGAGACTCGACTCGTATCCACCCTTCAACCCGCGCCCTTGTTTGCTGGGTCTTTCTCTGCAGCTCCCCAGTTTTCTGTTCTTTCAATTTCATCATTTTTCTTCTAAATTGATCACCGAATTTCATTCTTCATTCAATTTTAACCTTCACATTTAGCTTCCTTTCAATTTAGTCCTTAATTTAGATTCAATTCTAAAAGAAAATTAATTTTACCTGGCTATCCCTTTTCCTTGTTTAAATTTTTATTTTCTTTAGCATTTTAATTATCTTTGCTTTTGTTTTTATCTACATATATATTTTCTTATTGAAAACCCTAGGAATAGGTTCTTAATAAGCTTAGAATAGAGAAATTTATGTTGTAAAATTTCCTTCATAATTAAATAAAGCACACTTAATTTTATTTAAACCTTAATAGTTAAAATAAATGTAGACAATTTTAGTGTTTAATCACTAATTAGGTCTTTTTAATAAAAAGCTTTAACGCATTTGACCATTGACCAGCGTTGACTTTTTCTAGGGGACCCTACCATGGGGTTTCTCGACGTTCTGGATCCAATGACATAGTTTGTTTTTCCAAATTCGAACTTGGTAAGTTGTTTTTATGTATTTGACCCTTCAGATTCCTTAGAGAATATGTTTAAGTGATACTTATGATATTAATTGGTATACGAGGATTATTCTAGAGCGGATATTGGGTTAAGTGGAATATTTGGGAAGCTTGGATGGGGGTTTTAGTAGTATCAGTATAAGGTTAGTACACCTCGAACTCCCATCACTTCGTGAGCATCATAAATGTAATTGCCTTGCGTGTTAGTATCTACAAATGGGTTGGTGATAGATAAGCATGAGTAGGGACCTATATATTGGGACTTGACATATTATAAGATGCCTGTTGATAATACAGATATGATGGGACTGTTAGAGGCTTTAAAGACTGTGTAGGGCCGTCTACCATGATTGTGTGATATTTGATGATTTGTTGATTGGTTGATGACTGCGATGTGTATGCTTGTTTGAATGGATTGATGTGATGTTATGAAAACTCTGTAAGAGATGAATGATGGTTATATTCGAATAAATAAGTATACAGCCAGTAAGTAATGTTAATTGAGTAAATGCATTAGTAAACTAACTTAAATGACTTCCATAAGCTTTAAGGATCGAGTAAGAGTTTTAGTAACGGTACATATGTGGTCTTTTAAACATGTGCTTAGTTTTGTAGTTTTTGGGCCTTGTTGTGCTTTGGGCTTAGAGTGTTAGCTTATATAGTTTAGGCTTTGCTTTGTTTTGGGATTTGGGCTTGCAAGGTTAGTCTTAGGTTAATTAGTTAAAATTAGCTTAATTAGTTTAAAATCGTATGCTTGTCTCATAGGGGCACGATCTTTAAATTAATTAGATTAATTTAGGATTAGTCTTTTAGAGCCGTAGTTAGACTCAAGGTTCAAATTAGTTTAGTGAATTTAAATTTACCCTTAGCTTATTGGGATAAATGTTAAATTCATCACATTAATCGAACACCTCTTAATTATCTTTTTAGGATAAAATTGATATTGAACCTAGATAGACATTTAAATTAAAAATCATGTTTGATCAATTTGATTCATCTTAGTTAGAATCTTTGGCTTATTAGGATTCTATTCTAAAATTAATCCAATTAATTATCATGATACAAAATAATCCATATTTTATTAGGGTTTGCTAGTTTTTAGGGTTTAATATAGACCAACCTAGTAAATAATTAGATCATTAATTAAACTTTTCATAATTTGGGCCTTTTTAGGTTAGAACTTTAGTGGGCCTTTTGTGTTTTAATTTAAGCCCTTATGTGACATACATATTGTTTGTCATGCATATGACTCATTTATTTTGAATTAATATTTAAATCATAAAAATGGAGGTATTTATTAATTACGATATTTGTGTCGCAACAGTCGAGCTTAAAGGATGTTGACCAGATATTTGAATTAATCCTTACTGTCCCAAGGTAAAATTAAAAATCGATAAATCATAACATCATACCTTAAATGCTCGCATCACGTATAAAGGTGATGTACGAAATTTGAACCATATATTAACACGGCAATTATACTTATATGATGTCGGTTTAATCTGTGGTCTAATGTATCGTCATCCTTATTAATTAAATGTTCGATTAATTTGAACCCACCAATTTTGTAAAGCCCGTTCAATTAAAGTCAATTCTCAATTAAGTACGCTAAATTAAATTCAATTTAAATTTTAACAATTTCCATCCTTTTAAAAGAAACAAACATTTTGGTACCGATTTTCGGGCGTGATGGGGGTGCTAATCCTTCCCCACGCGTAACCAACTCCCGAACCCTTTTAAATTGAATCTCTAGTTTTCTGGTGTCCAGCCTACCATATCCAAGTGGGCGGTGGCGACTCTAAATTGTTATTGTTTTTCAAAAGAATAAGAATTTTTCAAAAAGAAATTCCCTTTTTTTCAAAGAATGATTTAAGGATAACTCGTAGCCAACAGAATGTTTGCTACAACTGTGAAATAGATCGATGGTTATATTCGAATAAATAAGTATAAAGCTGGTAAGCAATGTTAATTGAGTAAATACGTTAGTAAACCAACTTTAATGACTTTTATAAGCTTTTGAGATCGAGTAAGCAGTTTTAGTAACGGTACGTGTGTGAGTACCGATACTCGAGGGTACTGTATCGATACTCGTGTTTGAGTATCGATACCTGATACACTAAATAATCTATAAATGCAAGTTAAGGAAGAAAATTGATATGGATATAAATAATGGAACTACACCGTGAATAAATGTGATAACATGGATTAATGGAACTAATGAATGAGATTAATTATGTATAAGCTTAATATGTAATAAATTGGTAAATGTTCGGTGACTTGTTTGTAATTGTAAACCATATGGATCCTCGATGGATCATGTGTGGAGCCGTTCCAAGTTTGGGAACTTGTGTGATTGAGTCACTGTTGGTTGTTGGGATCTGGATACTTAGTGGTAGAGTGTGGCAAAACATGAAGACCACTCGATGTGAGATTCCGAGTAATGATGTTCGATGCGAGATTTCGAGCCATTCCACTCCATGTGAGATTTTGAGTGATGATACTCGATGTGAGATTCCGAGTATTGATGCTCGATGTGAGATTTTGAGATGAATGTACGTTTCTGAGGTTGTGTGACACTAGGCCTCACTCTAGGTTTGTAATAATGATATTGTGTGTTATGCTCGAGGGATCCGGTGGGATTTCGAGTATGGTTGGGCCTTGTGGGCCATGTATGATGACTGCTATATTGAGAGCATGTGTTTAGGCGACTAGTGGTAGCGTCACCTGTTTAATTATCTCTTCTTATTGGTTGTGCTAGCTTACATGCTTATGTTTATGATTAGCATGAAGTATAGTAGATTAGATGTGTACCACTGAGCTTTGTACGCTCAACGCTCGGAATCATTGTTTTCGTGCGTAGGTTGATAGTTAGATCGCGGGTTCGAGGAGCACTATTGGTTTGGGTTCCATCATGTGGAGGCCTTAAGAGTACGATAATTGTGTTTAGTGGGATATGTATTCATAGGACCTTACGTGATTGAGTCTGTACTTCTTATTTGGAAATTGTATTAATTAAATCAAATGTTTAAATGTTTTAAATTAAAGTGGATATCTTTTGTAACTATTTAAATAATTTATCTATATTTTCAACTGTTGACTCTAAATGTTTTTGAGAAATAACTTGTTTGGTCTAAACGTTAATTGAGATTTTTAATGGTTTTGATTTGGGCTTGAGGCCCAATTTGTGTCATCCAGGTCGGGGGTGTTACAAGGTTGGTATCAGAGCTTAGGTTTAGTCGGTTCTAGGAAACTCCAGGGTAGTATAGGTATTTTGGTAAGGTTTCTAGTGAATACATGCCCTTAAATTAAGTTTGTACCCATTGAAGACTGGAATCCAGATGGTGTATCTAATGTTGCGACAATAAAATGGTTACAATCATGGTCGAGAGGGTCGAGTTAAGTGTTGAGCCGCTCATAGGAGCGATTCCGGTTGCGAGTTCGCCCCAGATTGTTGCGATGTGAGTTAGTTGAATAATGTTAGAGTCGAGGATGTGTCATCCTCCCGCCACCTAAATGGTGTCTTCATTGTTTGTTGTTGTCATTTTGAAGCCTTCAGATACGTTATGAGAGTTTGTGGCAATGAAATTTTCATTGTTATACGCGATTAAACATTGTGTTATAGATTTAGACAAACCACTTTCAGAATCGATCAGTGGGTGCATGTTGATTGGATGACCCTTTGTTCGCTTTAAGTTGAGTTTTTTTATAATGGGAGAGTATCACCACCTTTCTTGGAGGCGTTTCTCGGAGATAGTGGATTTGAGATCCACTAGCTTGTTAGAGTGTGTCAGAGGTTAGATGTTTTACCTGTTTGATGGAGCTACCTTCTTGGAGGTTGTTTTACCTTTGGAATTGCTTTGGTTAATCGAGCACGATTCTAGTTAGCAATGTTAGAGTTGTTCTTGAGGTTTGGGGACCCCGAGGGGACTCAACCTTTGGTAATGAGGATGTTTAGATCGTTGCCCTTTTAACGTGATCTTTGTGGTGGTCGTTTTGATAATGATACAATAGGGTTGTGAGACATGTTTAAATGGTGAGCATATACTGATGAGTACGGTTTGATACTTGGGAGCTTTCAGGCTGTCAGAGCTTTCAGGAGTCGTTAGGACTTCCTCCCTATAAAGAACATCAGTGGAGGTTGAGGTAAGATTGAGTTAGACGTCAGTTTCTATCGTTGTTGTTAGAGGACACCGACCCAGTTGAAGAAGTCAGAAGTTCAGTTGCGAATGTGCAACCTGAAAGAGGTTTCTTTTGTCTATGTTTCACCCAAGGAAAAACTGAGCTTGTTCGCTAGTAAGAGGTTGGTTCGTTGAGGTGGTGTTAAACCATTGATAGCTTGTTAAGTAACAGTAAGTGACTGTTGCGTGTCTCTTAAGGTGGATGACTCGTTTAATTGTTTGTGAAGTATCATGTGTTTCCTCGAATTAGTTCGAGATTAAGATGGTTATGGTTAAAGTGTGAAGGCTTGTAATTTTGAAATGGATTTTGGAACGCTGATTTCTCTCTTTAAAGTGGATTGTGATAACAGTTGATGTATGCAGTGATGTGTAAGATGTTTCAGCGATGATAGAGTGGGGGCCACCTTATCGTCCCTCGAATATAAGTTCGATGCTTTGCATGATACGTGTGAATGTATAATGAATATGGAAATATGAGTGTTGGCAAGATAATTACCTTAATGACCTTGTGTGAGGGAAAGGTTAGTTACCGTGTAATCAGTTAAGGAATCAAGTGTTTTGGACTTCATAAATGTTTTTGATTGTATCACATTTTCTTGAGGTAAATCGAGGAACATTGGTAGGGATTCGAGCTACGTGAGACCATTTTGTTGTGACAATGGTTTTGACTAGATTAAGGTTGAGTAAGGTTTTGGAATCTTCGAGGATGTTTTGTTGTATTATCAATGTAGTAATTTTTGTGCTTGAAAATGGAAGGTTGTGTTCACCCCAACCATGTGAGTTTTGGGTACTTGACCCTTAAGGAATTTGAGATTGGGACATCAACGTGAGTTCAAGTAATTAAGACCTGTTGATCCATTATCATCTAAGTAAAGTGATATTGATAAGTGATGATTTGTATGAAGTTAGTTCGGGATTGAGTACCATGATGCCCATGAGGGACGATCAAAGATTTTCAGCGATGACTGTGTAAGGGAGTACCAATACTAGCTCTATGCGGTATCAGTGCTTGTTTCTCAGATGGTTGTGTGAGCTTCGAGTTGTAATCAATATGATACAATATTGTGATCTATTTTGGGTTCAATGGTTTTTTAGATGGGTTTGAGATCTTGTGTGGGTGTTAGGGAAAGACATGCTAAGGCAAGAGATTCTCCTTGTATAGTAGGGTGGTCAGAATACAACAATTTTGGGAGTGACAGTTGTGCATAACTTTTGTAGTGTGCTTGAGAGACAATGTGAAGTCCCGTGTTGAGATAGTGATAAATGGTACACTTGCCATCAGTTGGGAGTCTAGCATTGAATATGTCAAAATTCTTGTGATGCTTCGATGATCATCAGTAGGAATTAAATGGATGACAACAGGTTTTGTAAAGGATTGTGAGTGCACAGTTTCAATGAATTTCTTTGAGTAATGATATAGTCCTTGGTAGGCATCATTTGATATTTTCGGCAAGTGAGATCCAAATAGGAAGTCTGCTTGGTTTGTTTGCGGGTTGGTGGTACGACACTGTGGTGTATACATGCTACCTTTGACACAATATTCGAGGTTTGTGATGGAACCTTATCTCTTAGTGGGATTTTCATGCGATGATAGATCTGAGTGTTGGTACTAATGGAGTACTCGCCAGATACGAGATAGTTTAGAGTTGACTCTCATGTGAGCTGCATTTTTGGGAGCTTCTTTAGTTGTCGACATAAGTTATCATGCCAAGTTTAAGGTAAGTGTTAGGGTGAGTGAGTGCATCATTCGTTTTTAGAAGTCTTGCACCGGGCAAGCAATGGTTTTGGTAAGGGATGCCATCCGAGTTAGGGCCTCCTTTAGAGAGTCGTTACGTGTTGAACCACTTCGTTTTGGTTACAACGATTGTGTAACCTCATGTTCTTTCTGATCGTATAGAGTTGTGGAAAGATTTTGTGGTGCATCAATCTTTTGGGTTCTACATAGCGTAAGTTAAGTTTCTATCATGGCGTATCTGTGTGATAATTGGTCAAGTTACCGTCAGATTTGCTCCATGGCTTTCGTTATGCACCGAATAGTGATGGATCTCTTTTAAGAAAGTGGCCAATTGTTTTGGTTTTGTACCGAGTGATGATGGATTTCTTCTAAGAGAAAGAATCAGTTGAGATTATGTTTGTATCGTTGAAGTCAATGATTATTTTTGACAAGTGCTGTAAGAGATCAGAGTAGCGCAACGGGTTATATTGAGAATGTTGGGAAGTTATAAAAGTTTTGGCATCTTCTTTGGTCTAGTAGTGTCAATTTTGAAGACATAATTTCTTTTAAAGAGGGAAGAGTTGTAATGACTCGAAATCTGGATTAATGAATCGGGTCTCGAGCCCGTATTGGGCCTTTAATTTGAAGGATAAGTTAAGGGGTTTTAAGAGGGTCCATTAATTTTGGAGAATAGGGTTTTGAATTTTAAATAAGAGTGTTAGTGGAAAAAGAGGGAGAGTTATGATGGAAGAGAGAAAAGTAGAAAAATGTGAAAAGTAGATGAGAGAGAGAAGAAGAAAATGGGAGAAAAGTTGAGGGAGAAGATTTTAATCTCCGATCTACGAAGATCTATCCATTTGATGTCGATACCTCCACTACCATTGTGTTCATCTCGCCAAGACGAGTTTACCGGTACCAACGGCACCACCATCGGAGTTATTGTCGCGGGGGGGTGAGAGAGAGAGAGAAAGTTTTAGGTTTTCTATTTGAGGAGGTTAGAGAGCTCAAATTGAGAAGCAGAGGCCACCATCGTGTTCAGAGGCTGGAGAATAGTCGATCTGGGTGTCGTCTGTCCCCGTTCGGCCATCGAAAGTCATCGCACGTGCCGCCCTTGCGCTGTTGGGACAACTGGATGAGCCAACCTGCCAGCCAAGCCAAAGCCGACCCGACCCGGCCTACCAACCGAGCTAAGCTACGCCACGCCGCCCTTGACCTTCGTTGACCTTTTTTCGGGGACCCTATCTTGGGATTTCTCGACATTCTGAATCCAATGGCACAGTCTGTTTTGCCAAATTCAAACAT
Source organism: Hibiscus mutabilis (assembly GCA_019671005.1). Lineage (NCBI taxonomy): Eukaryota > Viridiplantae > Streptophyta > Magnoliopsida > Malvales > Malvaceae > Hibiscus > Hibiscus mutabilis. The sequence goes on along the minus strand of CM033717.1, from coordinate 51,418,609 downwards.
GGTAAGCTATTTTATGCATTTGACCCTTCGGATTCCTTAGAGAATATGTTTAAGTGATACTTATGATATTAATTGGTATACGAGGATTATTCAAGAGCGGATATCGAGTCAAATGGAATATTCGAGAAGCTTGGATGAGGATTTTAGCAGTATCAGCATAAGGTTAGTACACCTCGGATTCATATCGCTTCCTGGCATCATAAATGTAATTGTCTTGCGTGTTAGTATCTGCAAATGGGTTGGTGATAGATAAGCATGAGTAGGGACCGATATATTGGGACTTGACATATTATGAGATGCTTGTTGATGTTACGGATAAGATGCTTTTAGAGGCTTTAGAGACAGTGTAGGGTAGTCTGCCATGATTGTGTGATATTTGATGATTTGATGACTTGTTGATTAGTTGATGATTGCGATGTCTTGTATGCTTGTTCGAATAGATTGATGTGGTGTTATGAAAACTGTTGTAATCACTAATTTTATCCGCGGTGTTAACTCGCTTTTATATTTTGTAATAAAGGGCTTTGTTTATTTATTTTGCTACATGTAGTATGATTAAAACAAAAAAACAAACCAAAAATATTATTAGTATATATAATGCTATATGTTTTCATGTTTGGTTATCATGTTGAAAACCCTAAATATTACTAGTATATTGCAGTGTCTTCTTATCTTACTATCTTATTATTATTGTTACCATTACATAATTATCATTATGTTATATCAAAAATAGACATATATAAATAAATGCCTAGCTATATTATATAAACAACATGTTTTAATTAAAAAAAAGTCCATATATATTTTCATAAACAAAACCCCAAAATAATTATTATTACATGGCCCAATAAGGCCCTAAATGGCAAAAACAAACCCTAATCTAATCTCATTTGTTTCCCGTTGTACCGCCAAGCCTTAAACCATTCGATCCAGGCTTTATCCAACGATCCAGATCCAAGAGAGTAGTGCATTTCCATCTGCCGCGTGCATACGATCCACGCGCGACCCTCTATATTCTCCCCGCGCGCGTGCGCCACACCCCAGACTCTTCGGTTGCCTCCATGATGATCCGTTTGCCAGATGATTGCCACATCACCAGACAATGGCGAATCTGAATCGTCCACTTCTGTTTCATCTTGGCCACTAGATTTTGCCCATACCAATGGCCTGGATCATCTACGATCGGCTTCTCCACGTCCGCTGGTCCCCTCCTCTGGTTCCCTCTCGACAGCCACATCGCATGCAAAGAAACAAACAAATGTCAGATGGCAACCACCAAAAAAGGATTTCAAGAGGCAAGCCAACACAAATCAAAAACAATATGAATCCGGCCAAATCACAGGAGCAACCAATAGGAAATTTCTATTCGATTTAATTTCATTTCTAAATTCATGTAATATTCGGCTATAAAACCCAAAACCAAACATTTGTAAACCCTAAGTGGAAACAAAGGAAAAAAGATTCAAATCAATACAGCAAAAGCTGTCTGAGGTATCATCCCTATTCTTGGCATTTTATTTTGAAGTATAAAAAAATAGTTTTAGGGTTTTCTATTTTTTTACCTTTTTTGATTCGTCATCCCCGTGTCGTTACCTTTCTCTGCCGAAAACAAGCCTCCCGTCCTTCCTTATGGTCGTGTATGGTGAGTCGGAAGGAAGGGTAAGCAGAAAGGGTTGGCTTCAGCTCTGGTTTTCAAAAAAGGCAGAGGTTTTTGAATCGTTTTTGGGGTTTTCAAAAAGAAAAGAGGTTCGATTTTGAAAAACTAAAGGTAGATTAGGGTTTTAAATCGAGAAAGAGGTTGTTTTTGGGTTCGTCGGCCACCGACGAGCGGCGACCGACACGGCAGAGTTCAAATGGTTTATGGGTTTTCTACGCCGACGAGCGGTGGCGTTTATCTTTGATTCAGAGGATATGAGGTTTTTTTAAGAATGCTTTAAAAAATGGGGAAAGGATCTTATTTCCAGCTTTAAAATGTGTTTTATACTGTGTTTTAATTTCAAAATGGGATAATCGCATTTTTAAATCCCCCCGCCCCGGCATATTTGTGCCCGCAATCCTTCTGCATGGGCAAATCGTAGCTTTGGTCCCTCCGCATGGGCAAATTACACCCCCTTTAGCCCTTCCTTCTTTTAAAATCTCGTCTTAGGTCCCTTCAATTTTCAAAGGTTTTTCAATTTCATCCCCGTTGATAATCAAATCTGTTTTTCTCAAAATTTAGCCCTAAAGTTTTATTTTCTGTCATTTTGGTCCTTTTTCCAGAAGATGAAACCCCCTCCATTTTATTCCTTGATTCATGCATCTTTAATTTCTATGATCTTTTAATGTTTTCTTTGTGTTTTTTCTTTTATTTATGTTGGAGATATGCTTGTCTATTGTAGCCTTGGTTTTTATGCGTTATGAACATGTTTTAATATATATAATATATAGTCTTTATTATATAGTATATATTTTTTGTAACATATAGATTTTATGATATATATAATATATAATATAGTTTTTTTATATAAAATACAATGTATTTTTTAAAAAATATATATATAGTATAAGCTTTTTATAATATATATAATATAAGGTTTTATAATATATAAGTTTTTTATAATATATATATACAAATATAGCTTTTCTATAATATATAACATAAGGTTTTTATGTATATAATATAAATTTTTATAATGTATATAATACATATTTTGGTTTTTTTAAATATATAACATAGCTATAAATGTATGTAATTCTTATTTAGTTTAATATACAATTAAAATGTTTTTTTATATAAGTATATATATATATGTGATATTTTAAACATGTGCTTAATTTTGTAGTTTTTGGGCCTTGTTGTGCTTTGGGCTTAGAGTGTTAGCTTATATAGTTTAGGCTTTGCTTTGTTTGGGGCTTTGGGCTTGCAACGTTAGTCTTAGGTTAATTAGGCAAAATTAAATTAATTAGTTTAAAATCGTGTGCTCGTCTCATAGGGGCACGATCTTTAAATTAATTAGATTAATTTAGGATTAGTCTTTTAGAGCCGTAGTTAGACTCAAGGTTCGAATTAAGTTTAGTGAATTTAAATTTACCCTTAGCTTATTGGGATAAATGTTAAATTCATCAAATTAATCGAACACCTCTTAATTATCTTTTTAGGATAAAATTGATATTGAACCTAGATGGACATTTAAATTAAAAATCATGTTTGATCAATTCGATTCATCTTAGATAGAATCTTTGACTTATTAGGATTCTAGTCTAAAATTAATCCAATTAATTACCATGATACAAAATAATCCATATTTTACTAGGGTTTGCTAGTTTTGAGGGTTTAATTAATTTAGGGTTAATATTAGACCAACCTAGTAAATAATTAGATCATTAATTGAACTTTTCATAATTTGGGTTTTTTTAAGTTAGAACTTTAGTGGGCCTTTTGTGTGTTTAATTTAAGCCCTTATGTGACATCCATATCGTTTGTCATGCATATGACTCATTTATTTTGAATTAATCTTTAAATAATAAAAGGGAGGTATTTATTAATTCTGATATTTGTGTCGCAACAGTCCGAGCTTAAAGGATGTTGACCAGATATTTGAATTAATCCTAACCGTCCCAAGGTAAAATTAAAAATTGACAAATCATAACATCATACCTTAAATGCTCGCATCATGCATAAAGGTGACGTACGAAATTCGAACCAAATATTAACACGGCAGTCAGACTTATATGATGTCGGTTTAATCTGTGGTCTGATGTATTGTCATCCGTATTAATTAAATGTTCAATTAATTTGAACCCGCCGATTTCGTAAAGCCCGTTCAATTAAAGTCAATTCTCAATTAAGTCCGCTAAATTAAATTCAATTTAAATTTCAATAATTTCCATCCTTTTAAAAGCAACAAACATTTTGGTACCGATTTTCGGGCGTGATGGAGGTGCTAATCCTTCCCCACACCTAACCAACTCCCAAACCCTTTTAAATTGAATCTTTGGTTTTCTGGTGGCCGGTGGCGACTCCAAATTTTTATTGTTTTTCAAAAAAATAAGAATTTTCAAAAAGGAATTCCCTTTTTTCAAAGAATAATTTAAGGATAACCCGTAGCCGACATCGAATTTATGAACCATATCATATCTTAAAAGATAGCGAAAAAGGTCGCTACAACTGTGAAATAGATGAATGATGGTTATATTCGAATAAATAAGTATAAAGCTTGTAAGCAATGTTAATTGAGTAAATACGTTAGTAAACCAACTTTAATGACTTTCATAAGCTTTTGAGATCGAGTAAGCAGTTTTAGTAATGGTACGCGTGTGAGTACCGATACTCGAGGGTACTGTATCGATACTCGTGTGTGAGTATTGATACCTGATACACTAAATAATCTATAAATGCAAGTTAAGGACGAAAATCGATATGGATATAAATAATGGAACTACACCGTGAATAAATGTGATAACATAGATTAATGGAACTAATGAAAGAGATTAATTATGTATAAGCCTAATGAGTAATAAATCGGTAAATGTTCGGTGACTTGTTTGTAATAGTAAATGATAGGGGTCCTCGGTGGATCGTGTGTGGAGCCGTACCAAGTTTAGGCACTTGTGTAGTTGAGTCACCGTTGGTTGTTGGGATCCGGATACCTAGTGGTAGAGTGTGGCAAAACATGAAGACCACTCGATGTGAGGTTCCGAGTGATGATGCTCGATGCGAGATTCCGAGTGATGATACTCGATGTGAGATTCCGAGTGATGATACTCGATGTGAGATTCCAAGTATTGATGCTCGATGTGAGATTTCGAGCATGAGTGTACGTTCCTGAGGTTGTGTGACACCGGGCCTCACTCTAGGTTTATAATGATGACATTATGTGTTATGCTCGGGGGATCCGATGGGATCTCAAGTATGGTTAGGCCTTGTAGGCCATGTATGATGATTGCTATGTTGAGAGCATGTGTTTAGGCGACTAGTGGTAGCGCCACCTATTTAATTATCTCTCATTATTGCTCGTGCTAGCTTGCTTGCTTATGTTTATGTTTAGCATGAAGTATAGTAGAGTAGATGTGTACCACTAAGCTTTGTATGCTCAGCGCTCGACATCGTTGTTTCCGTGCGTAGGTTGATCGTTAGATCGTGGGTTCGAGGAACACTATTGATTTGGGTATCCAGCATGTGGAAGCCTTAAGAGTACGATACTTGTGTTTAGTGGGTTATATATTCATAGGACCTTACGTGATTGAGTCTGTACTTCTTATTTGGAAATTGTATTAATTAAATCAAAAGTTTAAATGTTTTAAATTAAAGTGGAGCTCCTTTGTAACTATTTAAATGATTTATCTATATTTTCAACTGTTGACTTTAAATACTTTTGAGAAATAACTTGTTTGGGCTAAACGTCGCTTAAGATTTTTAATGGTTTTGATGTGGACTTGAGGCCCAATTTGTGACATCCGAGTCGAGGTGTTACAAAAATTCTCTTCGAGACTTGGTAGGTGGAAATCTAAATTCCTGTCTATTGGTGGAAGGCTAATGCTTGTGAAATCTGTGTTGAGTAGCATTCCGGTGTATTTTATGTCCCTTTTCAGAATGCATGCGACAGTTTCAAATCGATTAAATAGATGCATGTCTTCCTTCCTTTGGGGAGGCGAGCGGACAAGACTAAGATCCATTGGGTAAACTGGGCTCAAGTATGTTCACCCAAGAATGTCGGGTGATTGGGAGTTGTAAATTTAGATATTCTGAATTGAGCATTAATTAGCAAGTGGTATTGGCGCTTTGCGAACGAAACTAATAGTTTTTGGAGGGGTGTCTTGGCTGCCAAGAGCCATGGTTGCTCTCCTAGTCTTATACATGTTCCTTCTTTGCCCATATTCTCTTCGTAGATCTGGAATAGAATTTCTAAATCTTTTTTTGTGAACGACTCTGTTGGTTAGATTATTAGATCAAACTTGGTTATCCAAGTGGGTGATGGTTGTTCCATACTTTTCTGGACTGACTTATGGGTGGGTGTAGTCTCTTTAAAGGAAAAATTCTCACGCATCTTTGCTTTAGTGTTAAACAAGACTGGTTTTATTGCCGAGTTTGGTTGAAAAACAGATTCAGGTTGGGAATGAGAGATTCCACTATGGCGTCCTCTTTTTGATTGGGAGAGGTTGCAATGGGAATTGTTAGGTAATTTCAAGTCGAGCAACCTAGGTAGAGATTGGGTGAGATGAATAAGTTCGTGTGATGGTGCCCTATCAGTTAAATCTCTGCACTCGTTGATGGTACTGGGAATCCTGGTAATTCATTTTGGAATTTTTTGGCATGGCTTGGTTTTATTCCTCCAAAGGTGGAGATCTTTGTGTGGATGGTAATATGAGGACGTGTCCCGGTCAAGAAAGACCTAATAAAGAAGGGTGTGTCGTCGATTGGGAGTGATAGTTGTCCTCTTTGTGGAAGCCATCCTGAAACCGTTTCACTTATTTTTTACCTGTATGGGCGTTGGGAATATTTGGATGAAATTTTGTAATATATTGGGAGTGGTCACTGTTCTGTATGAGGATTCGAGATCATTCTTTGAAGATTGGAGATTTTTTAGGTTATATAAAAGCAATGTATGGGCTTCTTTCATTCCCTTTGCATTAATATGGACGGTTTGGCTATTTAGGAATGACTTAATATTTAAAGACAAGGTGGTGGATTGGCAGCAAATGAAATTCCTGGTTAGATATCGTCTTGCTTATTGGCTTAAAGCCAAATTTCCTGAAGGCCATGTTACCCTGGAAAATTTGATGGTTGATATTAGATTGGCTGATAACTTGATCTTAAATTGAAGGAATATCTCTCCTCTAACCAGGTGGGAACCTCCTCCTAGAGGTTTCTTAAAATTAAATGTTGACGGGGCTAACTCTATGTTGAGTTCAAAAGGGGGGATTGGTGGACTGATAAGGGACAGTAATGGTGTTACGCTTCTGCAATTCTCGGAGTCCTTTGGAAGTGATCCACCGCTATGTTGGAATTTGAGGCTTTGGAAATGGGGATCCTGAAATTTTCATCTTCTAATCACAGATTAATTGCAGAATCTGATTGTAGAGTGATAGTTGATTGGATTCTTGGCAAGGTGGAGCCTCCTGCATCTCTTAGGCAACAGGTTCAGGAAATCGCTGATTTAATTCCCAGTCATGGTCTGTGTGTTCGTTGGTTCCATGCGTCCGCAATATTTAGGCAGATTGTATCACAAAATGAGCATAGGGTTGTGAGAATGGGTCATTTGGATTTCTTGTTAAAATCGGGTCGTAATAACTAGTGAGAACTGGTGCAGCCTCTTGTTATATGGATTGTGGTGTTTGACATGTTGGGACTATTTTTCAGTTATTATAAATAAATTTTTAGTTGGGTACTTTTTTTCTCCTTCATTAGGGAGAGGTTTTTAACGAGGCCCACTTACCTTTCAAAAAAAAATAAAAATCTTACTAAAATAAAAATCTTGTGGGAAAATATTCTTAAGAAAAAAAGGTAAAAACATCCTTGATACACATAACATGTTGCTTCAAAAAACTTACTAGGAAAATCTATTGGGACAAACCTCGGTTAAGGGAAAAAGAGTGCAACGCATATGTGCTTCCCCTCACGAAAATATCACATAAGATCTTTGAATCTTTATAATTCAATATTGAATACAATCTTCAAATTACTATTTGAAAGGATTCGCCAAATATTATTCTTATGAAGACCAGGACGGACAAAATTTTCGAGAAATATTCCCCCTTCTCGGCCTGGTCGAGAACCGGGTCAAAGAGTGCTACCGATAAACGATACAGTGATCGGTGCGATAAAATCTCAAATAATGGATTCGACATATTACCTTTCAAATGTTACTCAATGCCAAAATTAGCTCAATAATCATATTTAAAACAATGACTAGTCAATTAGGACCAATTTCTAACTTTTATAAATTTTAGGGACTAAAATATAAATCCGGTAATTTTGGGGTCCTTTTCTTCAATTAAATATAATAACCATAATCTTGTAAATTTTCATGTCGTTTCGATAACATTTACCCTTCCAATTAAACCATACAATATTCAGTGACCATTTTGTAAGGCATTTAAAACATTAGTTTAAGTCCTTTAAAAGAATTAACTAACCTCGTATCGATACACCTAGAGCTATATCGATACCATTTAATTCCCAAACCTTACTGCCCAAGTTCGTATCAATACTCTCCCTTTTGTGTATCAATACACTCTGTTTAACCAGGTCCAAATATACAAGGCCGTATCGATATAGCTTGACCCATATCGATACGTCTGCCCTGTAATGACAGATTTTAGCTGTTTTAATTCAATTTAACCTGTTGAACGATGTCCGAATGCTATGAAATTTTACCAGCAAGTTATTAACACATAATTCCAATAGCATGTCAAATCTCATGTCAATATGAATCCATTTACCATGATTTTACCTTTTGGAACCTTATAGCTCACTTTAACTAATTTTATCCAAAACCAAAGTGTCATTTAGAGCCTTTAAGACTTTTACATAACGTAACAAAAATACACATACTCAAAAGGTCAGATTCAACTAGTTTAACTACTTTGCCACCATTCTAGGAGTTCGTAAGGACAAAACACATTACTCTAAGCTCGTGGTGACTTGCCGAACTTCCAGCTAGCTCCGATCTCGATCCAAAATACTTTCTTAACCTAAAATGTGGAAGATGAATGCATTATACTTACATAGTCTAAGTGAGGTAACCATAAACAATGAATAAGCATGGTATGCAATCCCAGCATGCTTCGATAACAAGTCTAACCATACTAACAAAGGCATATGATTCAACGTGACACAATTATCATACTCCACATTTATCATGGCACCAATAATCATTACAACAACGATAGTCAATAACATATTCACAATTTCATATCATAGAACAATAGCAATACTCAATAGTTCATTTGGATCGATTTCACGGTATATGGATACACGAACTCCACCTCCGCACCAATATCAATAATGGTCTAGTCATATTCCCTCGGCCGCACCACAATAAAGGTCGTAGCCTATACCCATACCAATGAGCTCACAAATTCTATGGCATGCCAATTGTATCCAATACTTTCGATCCCAAGGTTCGATAATCAATGATTCAATATCAATGTATCAATAACAATGGTTCAATAGCAATGACTCATAACAATAAATCAATAGCAATGATTCGGTAACAATGTTTTAATTCTGTAACTCGATAGAAATATACATATAACAATGTTTCAATAGCAATATTCATGTGTCAATATTTCAATAGCTTAGCCTAGCAATGCTTCAATTCTTTCCATGGCAATAATGACGATGTTTCGAACATGATTTCAATGCAATACTTACTCATTCTTACCTATGTGACTTTCAATAAGGTTTTATGCAAAGAACTTCAATACAAGGGTTAGCAATACAATAAACAATAGTCAATGATTCGAGATGGCACCTAGCCAACTCTCGAGACTCCAACTACACTCACCTTGAATTCTGAAGCTCCTAAGGCTCTCGGATCGTAATTCCTTTATTCCTAGCTTGTTTTGGAGATGATGGACTAGCTTCCTCTAATTCTTGAGCTAGGAGAAATCAATAAGGAAGTGTTACGATTGATATAACAACATCGACATACATTTCTAAGCTTGGAATAGCCATTAGCTATTCATTAGATTCATGGATTAAAACTTGAAGAACAAGGGTTTAGCTTGGGAATCATAACTCGAAATTGGATATTCAACAATCAATGGAATCAACAATAGATTTTGGGCTTTCACTTACCCAACCGATGTCTATACAATGAAATTCTCGAAACAAAGAAAGCTTGAGTCTAAGGGGTTCAATCGGAGATGTGTGTGCTTGAGCTAGAGGTTGAAGACAACAATGAAGGTGTTTGCTTATTTCAAGACAAATGGGTGAACTTTGGTTACGATGATGGCTAAAACAAAGATGAGAACTCTTTCTTATTCTCTTGAAATGGTTTTAATCATGACCCACCTCACCAAGGGCCAATGAAAAGCTTTCCCTTGGTGAAAGGTTTGCTTAAACTATTCATTTTCTATTATTTCACACCTTTTTACAATTCTAAGGCAATCAACTGCAATCTTTCTAACATTTCAAATGATTCCATGTGATATGGGTGGCAACCAAGTATGTGAATCATCCCTAACTTTCAATCTTTTCAATTTAGTCCTTAAAATAGTTTTTGACAAGGACCTGTATCGATACACTCATAGCCTGTATCAATATAGTTGATTCAAGTTCGACAAGTTAGTTAGGAAACAGTTGGGCTGTATCGATACAGGTTTTACTGTATCGATACGCCTATCTAAAAATCAATATTTCACATTTTAAACGAAACCGCTAACTATGAATAGACTCAATTAAGGTCCCTTAACAACAAAACTAACACACGGTCAATATTGATGAAATATTTAAACTTCTCAGTGTAGAGTTTCGATCGCTGAAACCCAATTTTGACTACGCCAATTTTAGGGATGTTACAATTTGTTTTGTCGCATTTGATGTATCCACCTTTTGATTGAGATATAAATTTTGCACTATCTCCGCACAAGATAGCTTGTATTTTATCTAGTGAAAGCAATTCGCGTATCTTTTGGATATTTTTAGCTAATTTTTCAGCTTTGCCTTATGCATAACAATTATTTCTACATGATTTGAAGAGACATAAAGTTTTAAAAGATCTAAAGGTAATGATCTTTGTAGCATTTAGATGGTACTTTTGGACCAACTAAAATATGATTCTTCTGGACCAATTAAGATATGGTGTTTTTAGACCAAAAATATAAAATTATCTTTATTACTCAATAGAGATGCTTTATCCATATTGAATCTTTTAAGATTCTTTTAGCATGTATGCATTCATGTACAAAAAATCACATTTAACTGTTTGATCTTCAGGTTGAGATAAGACTTGATTTCTCTCGTTAAATAATCAAATGCTTTTGAAATTCTTCAAGAGTTTGACTGATGCAGGTTTGTCACACCATTTCAAGCTATTTATCGTCAGTTAACTAATAATTTTTATTCACAGAGGGGTCATTTTGACTCAAAATAAAACATTGTGAGTTAAATTGTTTCAAAAAAGAATATGGGTCAAAGTGACTATTCAGTCAAATGTTAGGGGTATTTTTTTGACATTATGCCTTATTGATAAGCTAGTATCTTTCTAAAAAGCTTGGTAATGATTCAATGAGCCAAACCAACATTCATAAATTATTAAATGATTAAACCTTCCAAGAATATAATCGATTAAGGTATAAACCAACCTTAGGTGATAATAAACTGCGTGATAAATTGTATTAAGTATAATTTGATGGTTAGTTGTGCGATGATTGTTGTGGACTGTAACATTTTTAACTTGGTCTAGTCAAAAATTGGATCAACGATGTCACATTGACTAATCAAAACTTAAACAAGGTCAACACAGAACTAAATCAAACTAACTGATAAATAAAAAATCATTTGTCATTATTTAGACATTTAAACATTCAAAACATAACACACACGTACATATACTAAGGATCATAAAGCATCATATATAGGCTTTAAAACAACAATTCCACACTTTTTAAGACTTAATTGTAAATTATAAAAGTTTTAAGAATTATTTATAAGATTCATTTTATTGAATTATTACACTCATAAATACATGTCCTTTCAAACATATGAAATAAAAAACGATGACTAAATCAGACATTAATTGAAAAGGATATGAATTATGGACTAAAACAAAATAATTGAAAATTTACTGTCTAATTCGGTTTCGAAATACCCAAAAAGAAAAAAGTGTTATGCAATTTAATATCAAAATTGGGCCTCTAGGTTTCAAACCTAATGCTCTTATACTAAAAATTAGTCTATTTTAAATCTCAAGGCACCCTAAAAACATACATAATCATCAAGCAACTTATAAAGACATATTAAAACATCAAAATCTTAATTCAAACATACAATTACTTAACATATGACCTTTTCACAACTTCATATACTAAGAAAATTGTGCTTAAGTGTGTGAAGGAGTTCAAAAACTTTTAATTAATACATTAGGAATGTAATATTTGTTTCAAAACATAATTTACATGAAACATGTTTCTCTAACAAGCAATTTACATGAAGCATGCACTTTTTCTCCCAACATGAGATGCACATACACAAGTCTAAAAACTACTTTAAGAATTCACAATTTAAGATCACAACTTACCTCAAATAAAGCCAACACAACACTTACTCACATTTATACATATTATCACTATTTATCTTAAAATTTTATCAAAATCATGAAACCCTAGGGACACTTATGATACAAAGCTGTCATTATAGTAGTATTAAGATAAAAGGAAATTACATAGGTGGAGTCGAAAATGACTTGTGACGTTTCTAATGTGATCTGAATCAAGGTTTAATCAAAAGAACCCTAAAACCCTAAAATAAAAACTTATTTAAATCACATTTTCATATCATATTTCACACATAACTTAACAAACTTATTTGGATTAAATTGCCCATTGGTTGCCTAAACTCAATCAAATAAGCAAATCCACAACATTCAAAAATGAGTTATATCAAATTGTCTATCAAACACACAACACATGATATCGTTTCATACTAAGCACATAACACATTTGAACATATACCACATCAACCGTACACACATCGGCACACAAATCTTGCTTCACAAGCGCTAAAATGACCTTTAAGGCATGCATTTTATATCTAAAGTAGAAATAAGATAATTAGGTATCAAACCATAGTTTTCATGTCACATAGCATAGTTTAGTTTTATTTCAACAACTCAATTTCACATATATTGTGTTCACATGTTACACATTTCATTTCTTCATTTAGTTGTACCACAATACACATATGTGATGTCAATTTCAAATTGTCCTAATGAGTTCCATGGACTAACATACTATCACAATACATTTATAACTTTAACACAATATACATACCTTGCATTTAAGCTAAACATCCATAAAAATTCATTTAATTATGGCATCACATACAACTAAGGTTTTCTACAGGTAGAATAAACATAATATATATTATAGAAATCACACAATGTGACTACACTAACCACAAAACTAAGCTTTTTGAAGTCCATCTCTTCAAAATTCCTACACCATTTGATAGATTGAAGCATAAGTTATCCAAATATGATATTGAATTTAATTTTGATGATTAGATTCTTTCAAAATTGATTTTTTCTCACTCTAGGGTTTAAAGTATTCAACAAAAGAGAAAATTGGAGAAGAAAAAAATGTAATTTGCGTTCATAAAACCTATTTAATTTAATTATAATTATAATAAAAATAAAAATTTAAAATTAGTGGATTCTTCCGTCACTTTTTAATCTTTGTAAAATTTTCATATAAGGACTCAAGCTTCAATCTTTATCATTTTTCCTACACAAAAGCATTGGGATTAATTAACAATCAAGACTTTCCTTAATGTAAACTATTTAATTTAGTTCTTCAACTCTCTTTTTGGGCTAAAGGAGTATTTTTACCACCTAAATTCGACCCAAAAAAATCAATTTAGCCCATCGTTGAAAAACACACCCAATTAGGCCATCTAGTCCGCAAATTACATCAAATTGACCTTTTGACCGATGTTGACTGTTACAATGTTGATGTTGCAGTTAACGATGTTGACATAGCGGTCCACGATGCTGACATGGCAGTATACATGAGAAGATGACATGGTAGAGGGGTTGAATTGTTTTTTAACTGAATCTGAGGGCATAATTGATTGTTTTTGCTGAGTTTAGGGGTATAATTGATTTTAATAAAAAGTTCTATAACTTATTTAATATTTAAGTTAAAAAAAATAAGAATTTAGGAAATTATTAAATTTTAAAAATATTAAATATGGATAAATAATTTGTTTAAAATTTAAGTTAATTTAATCAATTTATTTATTTTTAAAAAATGGATAAATAAATTGGTTTTTCGAGTTAAACTTTTACAAATAGAATATATGAAAAATCGATCAACAAATTGGTGTAAATATCTTTTGGTTGGTTTCCTGATAATTTTAATAATAAGTAAAGTAAAAACTCTCACAAAAAATTAAAATATTCTTCAATTTTTTTTATAAAAATCCATAAACATAATAAAATATTAAAAAATATTGAAAATAAAAAATTAAAATGTACCATATTAGAAATTATAAAATGATAAAACTTAAATATAAAAATAAAAAAAAAACTATAAAGTACTAAAAACATTGAAGACTTTCATCGAGAAAGTCTTCGACTTCATCAATGTGAGTATTATTATTCATTAAGCAAAATTTCAGTAGAATAAACCTTGTATTAGAGCACCAATAAAACTCAAATTTTCTTTTGCTTTTCTGCATCAAATTGATGCTCATTAATATTTGATGTAAAAGATGAAGGAGAATTTTGGTTTTTTTTACTACTCTAATACAAGGATGATTTTATTGAAAATATATTCAAAGAATATTAGTATGCTTAGCATAACCAGAAACATTCGAAGACTTTTTTGATGGTTTATAATATTTTTAAATTTTGATTTTTTTATATTTATAACTTTTGATATTTTTAATTTTATGTTTTTATTAAAAATTTTAATTCATTATAGTGTTTTTATTTTTTAATATTTTAAGAATATTTAAATATTAATAATTTTTTATTTTTAAGCTTAAAGAGTAAGTCAGTTATCGAACTTTCAATTAAAATCAGTTCTGCCCTTGAACTTAGCAAGAAAATCAATTATGCCCTCAAATTCATTTAAAATAATCAATTCAGCCCCTCTGCCACATCACCATCATGCGTGTACTGCCACATCATCATCATTGATCACCATGTCAGTATTACGGAATGCCACGTTAGCACCATTAACTGCCACGTCAACATTGTAACGGTCAACATCGATCAAATGGTCAATTTGATGCAATTTGCGGACTAGAGGGCCTAATTGGGTGCATTTTTTCGACAAAGGGCTTAATTGATTTTTTTGTTCGAACTCAGGGGCAAAAATACTCATTTAGCCCTTTTTTTTACACTTATTAAACTTTGGAATGAACTCAATTTAAATCGAAATCTCATTAATTCAAGTTAGTTGAACATATATCCATACTTATACAACTACAAATTAATATTTTAAAATTTCTAAATTTTACTTTTTGGTCATTAGATTCAGAAAATTTATCAGTTCAGAAAGGTGTTAGATAGGCACTGCTTGTTGTGTAGACATGTACGTCATGAGATTTAGATGCTCGACGAACGTGTCACTTCTTATTTAGTGTTCCAGTCACCGTCACTATCGTTATGCTTACTATGCAGAGGACATAAATATTTATGCTTAGTGTTACAGGTACCACTATCGTTGTATTGTCTGATGCTTAATGTTTTAAGCGATATTCATATTATTATTGATGTGTGGCTTGAGCCTTGTTGTATAATTTAGTTGAACTTTATTCATGTGAAGTTGAAGTATTGATGATATATGTTAGACTCATGTCTATATGCATATATTTGCACTACATTCTTATATAAACTGCATGAAGTATAATAAAGAAGAAATATGTTGCTTCGCTTGTAAAGCTCAACATTATTGTAGATTGGTTCATGCTCGAGGATCACTATTAGTGGATGATTCCAACACTCCATCTAATGCATACAATACTTCATCTTTTAGTGGGTTATGTATTCATAGGACCTAACCATATATATTTTGATTTGCGACTTTTATTACTCTTATTTTGATATATTATGTTTTTATAAAATTTTCGTATTTTGGATAGTTTATTTTATTCACTCGTATACTATGATTTCAATTGTGGAAAATGAATTAGAATGATTTGGCTAAACTATTTTGGAAAAAAAATTGGTTGGTCGCTTTGGCGATTCAATGTGGCATCTTGGATCTTCCGGATTAACTAGGTATGGTTTAGGGTGTTACATTTAGTGATAGCAAAATCTTGTTTAGTGGGTTCTAAGTCAGTATAGTGGTCTTAGTAAGATATCAAGTGAATACTAACTTAAGTTAAATTATAATTTTTCCCAATTAAAATTTGAGTCAATAGATACACAATAAAACTGAATCTTATTGTACTTTGGACTAAAGAAAATTTGTACCAAGAATATTTTTTTATTTTTTTGTCATTGAAAGAAATTATGTTCCACTAAAACAGGTAGAATATATGGTTATTGCTACTTAATGCCTTGGATAATTTTGAGAGAGGAATCTACGATGCTATGACTCTTATAAATAAAATTGTTTGGTATGTGTAGAGATGAAGGAATAAAAAAATCATTATTAAATTAATATGAAATTTTTAAATAATTATTTCATGAAAGACACAAGCTACAGAAGATATAAGAAAGTTTTATTCATCAGGTGACCCGGGTTTGAGAATTATGTGTGCACGGTGTGTGTGCGTTATTAAAAGGCTAAGAAAATTGAACATATATTAACTTGTAATCACACCAGCATATTAAAAAAAAGAAAATAAAAAGATATAAGAAAGTTTTATTCATTTTCCCTAAAATTCAACAATGCTGAAACAACAATATATATACTATGGCTAATAGTCTCAATTTATCGATTTCGCCCCTATGATATTTTTGCATCAATTTGGCCCCTGAAGTAGTCGAATTACATCACCATTTGTCCCTTGACTGACACTCTAATCTTAATTTCTAAATCTCAAACCATAATTAAACATTTTATAAATCTAAAGTGATTATGAAACATAAAAGTATTCATAAATCCTAAACGGTGATGTAATTCAACTACCTCATAGGCCAAATTGATGCAAAAATAGCATAAGAACGAAATCGATAAATTGTGACTATTATAAAGGGAAAAGTAGCCCTAAAGCATGTTTTCATAGCCAATGTCAAAGTGATAGATGTAGCTTTCTAAAAACTTTCTAATATTCACCCATTTGATTGACACTACTAACAATTGCTTCTTTTTTAAGCAAACCCTTCATTTTTGACTAAATGTTGAAAAAGTGATTACTGATAAAACTTTAGTCAATGCGTCCGCAAATTGAAGTTAAGTTGATATATAATTAACTTGCAGTTGTTTAGTTATAACATTGTCATGAAGAAAATAAATATTCAAATCTACATGTTTCGCGATGGTATGGGGAATCATATTGACAATCGAGACAATTGTGCTTGTGATGCCACACCCAAAGCCGGCCCTGGCCAGAGCAATAAGGGTGCCCGATCAGTAGGATATAAAAACAAATAATCGGATAGGTTTTAGGTCGGGTTAAATCGAATACAAGTTATTTTAAGTTGATTTGATGTTTCGACTCAACTTAGGTTGGGTGCAGGTCAATTTCAGGTCTGGTTCATTTTAGGTCAGGCTCATTTCAGGTAGGTTTCATTTCAGGTCGGGTCAAAACGGTTCGGGTGGACTTCAGGTCAGGTTCATTTCAGGTCGGATTAATTCAGGTTTTGAATTAGTATTAATTTTGAGTTTGGTACACATAGTGTATAAAATTTGGGTTGGGTCATTTCGAGTAAATTATTTAACACCTTTCATGAACATGAATCACATTAAAAATAAATATTAGGGACTGGAATGAACAAAAATATCATCATATTTAAAATATTGGACTAAATTTAAAAAATTATAAATAAATAAGGGTTAATTTAGGCTAAAAATAAAATATTACGAATTAAAGTGAACAAATATATCAGCATAATAAATATATTGGACTAAATTACAAAAAAACAAGGGTTAATTTTGGTTAAAAATAAAATTTTAGGGACTAACATGAACAAAAATATCATCATATTAAAAATATTGGACTAAATTACAAAAAAAAATGAACATGAGTCAATTTCGACTAAAAATTAAATTCTAAGTACTAGAATAAACGAAAATATTATTGGACTAAATTGCCAAAAATATAAATAAATATGGGGCAATTTTGATTAAAAATTAATTATATGACTAGAATAAAAATATTATTCTAATAAATTATCAAAAATAGAAATATATATGGGTCAATTTCGGCTAAAAATAAAATTTTAGGGACTATAAATATAATGAACAAAAATATCATCATATTAAAAACATTGGACTAGATTACAAAAATTTAAAATAAATAGAGGTCAATTTCAGTTAAAAAAATTAGGGACTAATATGAACAAACATATACCACTAAACCCCAAACCTCAACCCCTAAATCTTACAAACACTAATAATTAAAGTGCAAGCCTAATCCCATATTCCTTTAATCCCTAAACTAATCTCATAACTCCAAACATTCAACTTGAAACATATACCCTTAAATCCCAAACCTCAACCTCTAAATCTTACAAACACTAATAATTAAAGTGTGAGCCTAATCCCCTGATTAAATTATGCTGGTTTCACCTTGGCCTTCAAAGCTGAAAAGTTATTCATAATTTAACCATGATGGTAGAATTTAGATCTTTTGAGAGCTCGATGAGGAAATTTTTTAGTAGAAAAATCAAGCATTTAGTCTTGTAAAACTTTTGCTATAAGATCTGAGAACTTAATTTTTTACAAAAAAAAAACTTACTTTATTCATTTGTTATTTTAAATTTACTAAGTTGTAATAAATTTTGTATTATCTCATTTCTTAATTTCAACTTGTATTTGTTATCTAACCTCAATGGAAAACGATACTTTAGTATCAATTAAAACTTTATTTTTACCAAAATTATTTATCAACAACATAAATTTGTGCACGATAATTAAAAATTATGGTACTATAATTACAACTATGAATTTAAAATGTTGTAAACGATTAACCTCCTAACTTTTGATTTTTATCAAATCAACAAATAATTTTCAATCCCCCCAATAAAATTTGGTAAAGACAATAAGAAAAAAGGACAAATGAATTTATATACGTAAGGTAATATTGTAGTGGAAGATGATAAAGTGGAGTTAAAAATATTTTTTAAATTTGTATTTTTTTGCTAACCAAACAAAAAAAGAGTGTCCATTTAAGGCTTTCAATCTTATGTTCAAGAAGTGGCTTTAGCACTGTAATTTGGTTAAAAGAAAATATAAATATGTTTTTTTTGTTTCTTTCCTTCATTTTTTTTGATATTTTTTATTCAAGATAATTTACTTGATTATTTAGAACATAGACATAAATATAGTTTACATTTATATTAATTATATATTTATATATATTTATTCTTATATATAATTTAGTAAATTAATTGTCAATAATTGAATTATTTAACAAAAAATATTTTAAATAAATAATTAATAGTTAATAATTTAAATGGTGAAAAATTAATTTCTCATATTATAATATAATAAATTCATAATTTCTCAAATATTTCATTTTTCTCTTGAAAATCATCAAATCATAGACTTCCTTAATTACAGTTCAAGTAAATATCAAGCCATGTCAATATTAGTTCAGGTCAACAACAGGTCGGGTTCAAAATAGGTTAGGTAAAATCGGATCTCGGATCATTTCAGTTTGGTTATATCGTTATTTTCTAGGTTAGTCTCGGGTTCGGGTTCTTTTCAGTTAGGTGCATGTCGGGTTTAGTTACTACAGTAACAGGTTCAATTCGGGTTCAAGTCGTTCTCAATTGGATGTAGGTCGAGTTCGGTTACTACAGTATCAGGTCCAACTCGGGTTCGGGTTAACAACAGTCGATTACAGATCGGTTTCGAATCATCACTTCCTTGGATCAAAACAAGTTCTAACTCGAGCGGGTTTCAGTCAGGTTTTTGGGTCAGGTTAGCTTTTTACATCCCTACCGCCCAGTTCCACTGCTCAGGGAAACTAAATATTTGTAATATTTTTTAGGCTTATATATCATATTAGTACCTAAAATATATCAATCTTTTTATTTTGGTACTTAAAGTATTTTTTTGGTCAAAATAAGTACCTAAAGTACACTTTTTGATTAAATTAGGTACCTAAAGTATACTTTTTGGTCAAAATAGGTACCTAAATTATTTTTTCATTAGAGTAAGTACCTAAAGTATATTTTTTGTCAAAATAAGTACCTAAAGTATATTTTTTCATTAAAATAGGCACATAATGTATTTTTTAATTAGGGTAATTATTTTATACACAAGCACTCGTGGAAACTTTTTTACACAAGTGACTTAGTTTTAGGGGTTAGGGACTCTATTTAGGGTTTAAAGTTTAGGAGTTTAGGTGTAGTAGTTTTGAATTTAGGGGTTGTTGATAGAATTTTGGGTTTAAGGTTAAAATTTAGGGTTTATAGGTTAAAACCTAAATCCCTACTCATATTACCCTAAAACCTAAATCCTAAATTCTAACCATAAACCTAAATTCTAAACCCCTAAACTCTAAACCCTAAACTAAACTCTAAACCATATAATTGAGGCGCTTATGGAAATAAAAAGTTTTCACCGCCAGTGTATAGGATAATAATCCTTTTAATTAATGTCACGTGACAATTTTTATGAACCTATATAAAAAATATGTATACTTTAAGTACCTATTTTGACCTAAAAATACTTTAGATGCCTATTTTGACCAAAAATATAATATAGATATTTACTTTGACGAAAAAAATACTTTAGGTACCTATTTTGACCAAAAATTATACTTTAGATACCTAGTTTAACCAAAAAATATATTTTAGGTACTTATTTTGACCAAAAAATACTTTAGGTACCAAAATGAAAAAGTTTGTATACTTTAGGTACTAATATGATGTATAAGCCTATTTTTTATGAATTATATTTGTTATTATGAGTCTAATTTTCTTTCTATCACTTGTTGTTAAGGCCCTAATTTTTTTCAATACTTGTTAACAAGGGCTACTTTTTTTTCTCACATTTATTATTAGGCGTCTACTCTTAAAATTTAATTTCTTTTCTAATATTTTTTCCGACATTTATTGTTAGGCGTCTACTCTTGTTGTTAGTAGGAGCTTGATTTGCCCAATTTTTCTAATATTTGTTATTATGAGCATACTCTTAAAATTCAAATTTTTTCAATACTTGTTATTAGGGGTCCAATTTTTTTAATACTTGCTATTATAGACATACTCTTAAAACTTAATAAATTTTAATCACTTGCTATTAGGGGAAGAGATTTAAATAACGATATGCAATTGCAACAACGATCGCTATAAGACAATGGTGGCACCATCCGAAAGCGCGATACCAACAACTGTTATGTCCACAATATTGTATATTATTAAAAGATTTCACAATTGACCGAAATAATATTTGTTATGTCCGCAACCGCGATAAACGCAACACGACTGAAAATACGACCGCAACCGTAATTTAAAATTTTAAGTTAAAACCCAATTTTTAAGTTCGTTCAGGCCCACCAAAAGCTCAAGATCAGCCCTCGTCACACTAAATCCTAGGAATGTCAATTTAATCTAGACCCGAAAGGTCCCGACTGGACCTTTTAGGGGAGGGTTTTTTTATAAAAGAATCTGAGTTCAGGTTCAAGTCGAAGAGAGTGTTGGGAAAAAAAGTTAGAGTTAGGGCGAGTTCAGATTTAACGTGAAATTCTCCAACCCGATAATTTTAATTATATATATGTTTTTGCCATATTTACAAAATTTTCACTCTTCATGTATATTTCATTTATGGTTCATTTACCCTTAATTTTATCGTCTGTCGTTCACTCTTCTCATTTTCCCTCTTAATTTTCACTTTCAGCTGCTTTTTGCCTCTCTTTCATTTCACTTTCTTCTTAATTTTTGTCTATTTAAGTTTGAATTTCCTCTCGTCTGTTGTTACCTCTCTCTATTTTCATTCTCTTTTTTCTTTTTTGGAGGATTGATAATTGGCCAGCATACATAAGCTTCTTTTTTGTCCATTAATGGCGTCCAATCAAGAGGGAGATAAAAAAAAAGAGTTGTCTTTTCTGTATTTTTGTGCAAGGCGTTTTCTTTGCATGCAATTAGATTTTTTTATATTTTTATATTCGATCATTTTGTATGTATTTCTCGAATTTGTTCAAGCAAATTATTGTTTTTTTTTTTGACTTTAGAGTTTTTGGTTTGCTTTTTTAATGATTTTGTGTTTTAATTTTCAAGTTTTGAATGGTATATACATTTGTTCGGGACTGTTTGGTAGGTTAGAAAATATAATATTGAGAAAATTATGGAAAATTTTGAGAAATGAGATTAACTCGGTAGGGTGAAATCGAGGCGAATTTTTATATAAAAAATCGAGACAGGTAGAGCTCATACAAAAATCAAGACGGGTCGAAATCAAAACATACTTCTAAATTTCGAGTCAATGATAGGACGGTCAAAAACTCGCCCCGCCTAGTCCCGTTGTCATTCCTATCAAATCTTGGAACTTCGTTGAGAACTATACCAAGTTCATCGCGCATAACCATTCAAACCATCTCTCGACCCACTTTCCGACATCACAACTCAAGTTTGACCCACTCTCAACATTACCCAATGCATTACCAATATATTCTACATGTCTTAATCGAACAAAATTTCTTTCAATGACAATAAAAATGGGAAAATGATATTCTTAATACAAATTTTCCATAGTCCAAAGTTAGATAAGGTTTAGTTTTAATGGTTTAAACAAAAAATGTTGATAGAATAAAAAATTTCCATCATCAGTATCAAATATTTTTTCTTATTAGATTATATGAAGTTATGAAGTAATAAATCACAAATCTCATTATGATACATGAGTAAGGCAAATTATGTTGCATGTTTTTATAATTAATCATATGTGTGCTAATATTTTATGCTTATTTGTAATCACTAATTTTGTCTGAGATAGACCGTTTTCATTTTTGTTTTTACAATAATGGGTTTAATATGTTACTACTATCTACCAAATACATATTGGGCTTTGTTTATTTTATCCTTTATTAAGACTTTAAAACCCCAAAAAAATTAGCTAATTACTAGTACATTTTAATTAAGCATTTATACGTATTATTGTTATGTTACTATCATACTATTGTCATCTTTGTTATGTTTTTATGTCATTAATATGTGTGTTTATTATGTCTTTATGTTAATGTGTATATGTAATATGTATTATTGTGTTTGTTTATATGTGTATGCATATTATATGTTATGTGGTGTTATTATTATTACTTACTATTATTATTGTGTTTAATGTTATTATGGTCATATTATTATTATTATTATTATTAAGTATTAGATATTATTACTATTATTATTATTATTATTATTATTATTATCAAACTCTACTAATATGAAAGCTCAAACCTTTATTACAAGCCCATATATATAAATCAAATAAATGAAGCCCATGTTTATTAATGTCCAAAGTCCAAATACAATTATAAAAAAAAACCCAAAATAAATTATTAATTACAAAACATGGCCTTGAGGCCCAGTTTCTAGTTAAAAACCCTAAAGCCTCATTGATAACCCATTCTTTTGCAGCCACCCAATCTGGACCGTTGGATCCAACGGCTCAGATTAAACGAAGGCCGACCGTCCAGATCTTCCACTCGCGCCATACGCCGGCTCCCCAACTTCCACGCGCACGTGAGGCCCACACGCATATGCCTCGCCTTCCACGCGCCTCTCGATTGCTGTCACGTGCCCAAATCGACGGTTCTGCTCATCGCCGGCAATCCCGTGTCCTTCCACCAGCTCCCAACCACCATGCAGGACAAAGAAACAATAAAAAGGGGTTATCAAAAGCTAATCCTAGGCAAACATCATCAACAGTGCTTCAATTAAAGTTTGCTTGTTGTTGTAAACAAAAAACAAAGATATAAACATGTAATCAGATTGTAATGGGTTTTTCAAGGAGGGAGATCAAAAATGATTTGAGAGAGCATTTGAGAATTTCGTTTTCCCTTTTTCTTTCTTTTCGCATCCAACAACGACAAGATAAAACAAAGACTAGAGCCATCAATAAAAAACAGAGGCAATTTCTAGAATTTTCTCTCGAAATCAGAGTCTAAATTTCTTTCTACCTTTTTATTATATTAAAGAAAAACAAAAGAGAAGAAGGTTTTTACCTTCAGTGTGACGGATGCCAGCGACCGAGGCCTCGTCTCGGCGATCCCAACGATGAGGGTGCTCCGTTCGGTGAGGGGAACAACATACTCTAATTTGGTGGCGATCCAACGGTGGACGGCGGAGATTCGGTGAGGAAAAGTTAAAAGGCCTCGGGCTATTTTTGTCAAGATCAAAAAGCCTTCTCGAGATTCTACTCTGGCAGAAAGAAGGAGGACATCGAGGGGAGCCCACCGGTGGTGACGACGCGCTGAAAAGGCCTCAAGCCATTTAGTGAATTTGAATTTACCTTTGGCTTATAGGAGTAAATGTTAAATTCATTAAATTGATTGAACATTTCTTAATTACTTTTAGGCTAAAATTAACTTCTCAAGTTTAGATTGACATTAAACTTCAAATTAATTATCATAATTTGTTAAGGCTTCTAGTCTTTTAGGGCTAATTAATTTAGGATTAAATATTAGAATCATTTAGCTAATAATTAGACCGCTAATCAGATATTCCATAAATTGGGCCTTTTTAGGTTAGGACCTTGGGTGGGCTTCTTTTTTTGTGTTTACCTTTAAGCCTTTGCTTGCTATCCCTTAATTGTCATTCATTCGACCCTATTAATCTTGCATTAATTAATTTAAATCATAGAACAAAAGGTATTTATTAGTTCCGATATTTGTGTCATAACAGTCCGAGCTCAATGGATGTTTACCAAATATTTGGATTAATCCTTACAGACCCGAGTTAAAATTAAAATTCGTCAAGATCATGCATCACCCCCTAATTGCTTGCACCATGCATAAAGGTGACGTACGGGATCCGAACCCTAAATTAACACGGCAGTCAGACTTATATGATGTCGGTTTAGTCTATGGTCCAGTGTATCATCAACCTTATTAATTAAATGTCTAATTAATCTCAAACCCACCAATTTGACAAAGCTCATGCAATTAAGGTCAAATTTTCAATTAAGTACGCTGAGTTAAAGTCATTTCAAATTTTAATTAATTTTCTATCATTTTAAAGGCAACAAATATTTTGGTACCGATTTCTGGGCATGATGCGGGTGCTAATCCTTCCCCACGCGAAACCAAATCTCGAACCCTTTCATAACGAATCTCTAGTTTTCTTTGGTGTCCGGCCTACCTTGCCCAAATGGCCGGTGGCGACTCCAAGTTTTATCGATTTTAAAAGAAAAAAATTCCAAATGAAGTCCCTCATTTTAAAACAAAGTTTCTGAAGATGATTTATGAGAATTAGTAGCCGACTTCTTTTCTAAACAAACATCCTTAACAAATTCTTTTTCAAAAGAAAGAAAAAGGTCGCTACAGCTTGGCGACTCTGTTGGGGATTAAAATTTTTTTTTTTTTACAAAATAAAAAGAGAGTTAGGCCAAGAAAATATTTCTTACCTTTAAATGATGGAAGATATTGGAATTTCAATTAACTCTAACGAGGTCGATCTTTTCTTAAAAATGTGACTAAGATTGCACGGGATTTGATAATGGGTAGACTTTGGATTAATTTCTCATATAATTTCTAAGGAATCACTGACATGTGCTGCATCGTATCATCAAGCTCTATACCCGAGCTCCGTCCCTTAAATGGAAGTGAAACGCCTATACCCACGTGAGCAGCCCTCCACAGGTCGATAATTCACTTCCTGAATCCACGTCTTTTGACATGTGAGTGGCCATCCACGTCACTAGATCGTGCTTTCCCTTGAACTGAAACCAATTTGCAAGCTTGTAATGGGCCAGAATTGGGGTTCTTGTTGCCTTAGTATCTGATAAGATAGGTTCGGGTACCCTTGTATAGAACCGAACCCATGCGTGAGAATCTAAGAAGCCTACCTATTAGAGCCATGCGGATAACCCTAGCGAACTAGAATTCATGCGGTTAGGGTTCTTGCTCTAATTGCTTGCCTTTTGCTTAATTTGTTTTTGTTCATCTCATCTTATGATTAACAGCCTTCTATTTGTCTTCTCTTCTTACCTTTTTTATGCATATCTTGTCATATCATGAGGAGCACTCTGAGTTGGAAATAGTTTGAAATTAAAGACTAGATTAATGGGAAATTTGGTCCGTAACGATGATGCAAAGAATCCTGACATACAAACATGATCAAAAGAAGAACAAATATACAGCGAGGTTAATATTCCTTTCAGATTCAGGTTAGCAATGTCAGCCGAAACCTTCATTTGATGATGGTTAGGATTTCGAGGCAGGAAACACTTTCAAAGGGGCGACCTCTCATATTTGTTAAATGTTCCAATTAAACGATCATTACTTCAAGCCTCGACAGGGCCTTGAAGTTCAACCCACAGTTGTTTCTCGATTGGCAATTTGGTTTGACTACAACAGTTGTGGAATACCAAGCTCTTGTAAGAAGATTAGTATGAAACGTGCCGAACAAGAACAAAGCCTTCCGGGGCAAGATTAAAAGTTTTTCGGGCACTTTGCCATCTTGGGACGATAATTTAGTCTCAACTTAGGACAAGAAAGAATATTTCAAGTCAGGAGGAATTCTGACCTCAGCTTTCGTACACCTTGAAGGATTGAATTTGGTGGGACCCTTTTTGAGGAGCAAGTCAAAGAGTACCAAATACCGACATTGGAGTTATTACAATTCGTCGCCTACACCACTTGGGGGAAAGACCAAGAATTAGCATAGTTGATGACTCCGATATAAGAAATCTCCCAAGGTTACAATTCCTAAAGAAAGATGTTGTCGAGATTCCAAGAAAGAAGAAGGGGTTGTTTTGATCTTAGGAGAGACTGTCGATCTAGATGCTAGCTTAAGAACCACACATGTAGTGGGTTTCCTTTGATCATTGTAACAAACAAATGTTCCCATTAATGCAAGTTGTTTAACGAGGATATTTTCCGAACTCAATGTTGCTCTTTGCATTTATTCATATAACATTATTTTGTGATTTATTGTTCTCTTTGTGCATATTCATAGCACTTTTCTCATGAAATGTTGATTCAAGAACAGTTAAAAATTTAAGACTTCCATAACGAGGGAAAGATTCTGTAATGACGAGTTAAAGAACCTCGAAGATTAAGGATGATCGCAAGAAGAACAAGGCCAACCCAGTTATTGAGAACGGACTTAGGTTTCAGTCGTACCCTATGTGGAAGTTCTTACCCTTTACTCGTTGTAATAGGATTTGATATTCTTTGAGAAAAGTTGCTTAATAAGAATGTTCGTCGAATCAATGCTCTTTGCATTTCAATTGTACCTTTTAATTGATTACCTTTCTCTATTGTGCATACGACACATTGCATTAATGCATCTTTGCATTTCAATTGTACATTTCTTGATTGATTACCTTTAATGATATATTTATGTCGTGAATACGACGCATTGCATGCATTCATTCATGTTTTCGTAATAGTACTATTTTCACGCATTATTTTTGACCAAGTGATTTTTCATTCATTTTCTCATAGTAGCTTTATCTTGTGACACATTATTATTTTTGTCCAAATAATGCATTCTTGTACATACATCATATGCATCACTAACCAGGAAAATATTCACCTCAAAAAGTAGAAGAGATGAGGGAATAACTTCCGGCTTGTATAACTCTAGAAGCATGGATGACTTAGTGGCTAGAATGGATAAATTCGAACAGCTTCAAGAATAATTGGTTTGGAACCAAAGAGAGATAATATCATATGTGAACAAGTTCCAATAGGAAACAATAGGGCAAATCGATGAACTGATAGGTATGATGGCCATCGTGACTAAAGAAGAGGGTATGAAAGAAAACTCTTTTATAGAAGAGGAGAATTAGGACTACGACTGCATAGCGGAGCAGATTTTATCAGCTGAAGACCAAGCTATCCTTAGCTAATATGAGATAACACACATCGCTTCCGAATGCCCAACCGACTTGGTGTTGGATAAAGTCGAAGACTCTCCCTCGAAAATCTTGTCATCTCTAGTGAACGAAGAACCAAAAAAGTCAGAGCCACAAGATGAGAAAGGTACAATATGCAACGAGAGGATGAGGATGTCGACTACACTATCCTCTGAATTTTCATCCCTGCAATCACATGATCAGCCTTTGATGTTTGTGATTCCAAAACCTCATCAGCTATCGGTTAGCCAGGCCTCCAAGGCTCAAGAAAAGAAGAAAGAATAGAAGGACATCCAGTTCACTCCTAGTTCTTTCACTTACCGAGATTTGTACTTCAAGCTGCTACATGCTTGATTGGTGGCACCTTGCTTTATCAAAGCCCTGTCACCTCTATATCCGAGTTAGTTCAGTGAGAAAGATCATTACGATTACCATGCTGGAACTCAGGGGTATTCCATCGAAAGATGTGTAAGTTTTAAGCGTAAAGTTCAGTATCTTCTAGATCTCAAGGTATTAGAGTTTGAGACAATGAGTCCAGGTCTGATAATTAATTTTTCAGCCATGACTTGTACTATAAAATTAGGAGAAAGTCAGGTTGCCGTGATGGAAGAGGTGGATGAGGCAAAGTTGCCGATACCAGCAAAATCTGAAAACGTCAGCAACCATCACAATCACAACCGTTCCATGGAAAGCTTGATTCTGAACCCGCTTAAAGAGTCTGAAGCAGTTCCGAAAGAGTCCACAAAAGTGACAGGCCTTGATAATAGTGATATCTTCAAAGTAGGTGAACCCTACTTAAGGAAAAAAGGGAAAAAAAGGCTAAAATGCATGATGCAAGAGGGAGTGACAAGAGGAAAAAGATGTTATTGCCAATGACAAATTCATATTTGTTACCTCTGCTAGTTCAGAACAAACTCTTGAGGCCACATCCCCCAAAACGGTATGCTTATTTCAATACCAATGTGTTTGGTGCTAGGGTTCCATGCGAATATCATCACGGAGACTTCAGCCATGCAATGAAGGAATGCGTGTTTCTGAATGACAAGATCTATGAACTTGTTAAGAACAGAGTGTTTTCCTTTGAAAGCGGAAGACCTAAGCTCAAAAAAAGAAGATGCTGAGTTTTTAGGGAAGTTTGAAGGGTCGGGTTGAATGATCGGTGCTGTGATGGTCAAGGATTTCTAATGCATCCTATTCATGTTGATTTTTTTATTTTTCTTCTCTGGTGTGTGTAGCTAACTTTGCTACTGTTTGCCCGAAGATAGCAAGGATTTTTACTCGATCAATTTCAATGAAAGAGGCATTTATATGCATTCTATTCGACAAGCATTTTACAATCTTTGATTTCTTTTAAACATTTCATTCATTATTTATTATTATGAGCTTTTGTTTTCCCAAACATATGTATATGCCTTTTTCAAGATCGACTTTAATTCAAATTTTTAACAGTCGAATGTTGTGAGGACACTGCAAATGTGAACACCTTCTGTATTATGTGGGCCAAGGAGGAACAACAATTAGTGTTCAGGAATAATGAGCAAATCACATTGAGTGAATTTTCCTCTTAGGCATTGTTGTTCAAGGTCCTTGAATAAGGTGATAACCCTAAAACATCTACCACCTGAAGACTATTTGATATGCATGTATGGGAGGACATTTGGCATTCCTTCATTTCCCTTCACAAAGAAAGAAAATAAGAAAAAGTTTGTGGATGAATGTTTTTTTATGAGCCTGATAATGTTTTTTTATGATTAAACCCAAACCAAGGATCACCCCTACACCGGGGGCAAAGGAGATAAAAGTTTGTGGATTAATGAATGACATCGAGTTTTGGTCATGCTATGAAGATGATGCCTCACGAATTAGGGGGCAATAAAGGAGGATAAATGTGTTGAATACAATTCTCAGTTTGAGCAACAGAAACATTAAAAGGAAACAGAGAAAGAAAAGTTTGTGCTCAAAGAGCCAACCCAAACCAAGTTGAAAATCACCAACATACAAGATTGGAGAAACTAAAAGTGAAAGCACTAAGTTGAAAAGTGCAGTTTTGAAAAAAAGAAAAAAAAAAAAGAAAAAAGAAAGAAGAAAATGGCGTAAGGGTGAGAGTGAGAAAGGGCTATAGGAAATCTCCATCCAAATAAATCTTTATTTAAGAGAACCTTGAAAGATTGATCACCTTTGAATAGAAGCATGCATCAATACAGTATGAAGACGGAAGTTGATCCGAAGCTACAATAGATGAAGGAAAATGAACTCTAGGGTGAAAACCCAAAACGGTTAGTCTAGAGCGATCCAAAAAATAAAAGAGAAAATAGTATTTCATCTGAGCATGTCCAGATCCGACAGTGCGTAATTGAGATTTTCAGCTGGAAGAAATGATCCCTGGTTTCATCACCCTTAAACACTTGTTTGGGCCTCATATCCTTTTTTTTCATAACCATGAGCCATAACCTACATTACAAGCCTTGAAAGATCATTTCGATCATACATGGATAGATGAATTTGTCTTTAGATCACATCTCGCCTATTGGGGTTAACCTTTCTTCAGGGATTGTCATACTTCTAAATGCCTGATTGAGATCAGAAAAGAGGGAAAGATAAGGCACAATGAGTTAGTGAGTTAAAGAGAGCCACCTTAAATTGGGTTGAAATTAGGTATGGGAGTTGTTCCTCTCGGAAGCTTAATAGCCCAGTAAGGATTTTGCATGTGTATGTATCTTCACAAAATTCGTGATCTTTTAAATATAAAGTTTCACTTGGGTTGACCTTTTATTTCAAAACCTAAGCTTGATTTCGGTAAACATTGCTTGCCATGTTTTTTAAAAATATATATAATATAATATATATGTATAATAAAATTATTTTATTTAGCTCATCCTCATAAGTCTCTTGCATTGAAATGGACAATGAGACTGACTTTTTGTATTGATGGCACCCGAAAGCTCAAGGGTTGAGAAGTAATACCCATAAGGGACATCTTTGGATGCTTAACATCGAGATTAGATGATGAATACCATATATGGGACAACAAGAATGCATGTCAGAAAAGTACAAGGTTCTAGGGTCGATCTTCGCCAAGATGATTTGATGGGTTCAAAAATGAAGATTGAACTTGAAAAAGAATTTAGGGGCTTAGGGGCATGTGCTCACCCTAATGTTGAAATAAATAAAGACTTATAATGAGCGAAAGCTAGAAGCTGACCTTGATGCTCAAGTTTCATGTGGTTCAAGCAAAGAGAAGATCTCAAACGCTGAATTGTGAGATAACACCACCTTTTCATAGGAGCATACCTCCACAACCAGATACAGTTATGGAGATGGATCTGTTTGCTTTGGGGATTTATTGCTTGATCAGTTTCCATAGAGAATTGGGTTACAGTGATGCCGCCATCTTGGATTTGTTCGAGCACTTGAAAATGAAGGCTTTTCTGCATAGTTTTTGATCGAGCGTCTGCAGGGCTGGCCTAGCATAATTAATCAGTAAGAACAATAGCAAGATCTCATACGCTAGGCTGTTTAAAGATTCAATTAAAATTTTTGCCATCATGTTGTGAGTGGTTCAGAACAATGAAGACTTGAAAATGATAAAATTTGGAAATACATGGAGGCTTGAGTCCACCCTAATGTTGAAGAAATGGGCTTGTCATGAAGAGCCCGAGAAGAGGCAACAATCAAGCCCGGGTTAAGAAAGGGTAATGCTATGAATTGGGACTTCGGCAGGTGATAGATTGAAATCTGACCGGTGTAATTCAGCATCTCCTTTCAAGAAGAAACGAAGGAGAAAGATTCAACGAGAAAAAAAGAAGATCAGACCTCATTGAAGTAGGAAAGGTTCAAAAGATTTGGGGGCATACGTTCACCCCAATGTTGAGATTGAAGATGGGTCATCATAAAGAGTCAATGGAGAAAAAACCACTAAGCCAAAGTTGAGTGGGGCAGGGTTTCGAGAGAAGACTTCAGAAAGTGACATATTTTAGTCAAGTCGGTATAAGTCAGCAGTGTCCTTTCAAGATAAGATAAATGTGAAGACTTAGCAAAGATAGGAAGCTTGTAGAAGTTGAGAAAACAAGGAGTTTTACCCAGCATCTCTAAAAATGATTCAATTCATGCATCATATGTAGTTAGACATCCCTAGGTCAGGAGCATGCAAACCCATACCATCAAATCACTTTGCCTATTTTGACAGGTATTCAAAGATTAGAAAAGGTTTTGAACAATGAATCCATTTTTGAAGGAGCGTATCCCAGCAAAGAACCAAGATTTGTTAATGAGAAGAACTTACCTAATGAAGATCGAAGAGTTCATAACGAGAAGAACTCGTCCGGGAGAAAGAACAACCCATAATGAGAAAGAACTGTTTTAAGCTCCGATTTAGCCTTTGCGGGAAGACAAGAAGATCATAATGAGAAGAACTTGTTCGTGTTTTTTAGAAAAGAAACAAAGAATTCATAGTAAGAAGAATTCGTCAACTTTCTAAGAAGAATGAAGAGTTCAAAATAAGAAGAATTGTTCAGGCTTTGGTCTTCGGAGAATGAGAAATTCTTAATAAGAAGAATAACTTCAGACTCCACGTTTTGGTAGAAGATGGAAGAAATCTGATGTGAGGAGAATAGCTTCCGTCTTCGGCAATGTTAGACCGTGAGGAATGAAGAATTTTCCAGTAAGAAGAACAACTCCAGACTTTGAGCTTCGATCAAAGAATTTCATAACAAGGAGAGCAGTTTTTAAGCTTCAAAAGCCGGTTTGTTTTCCCGTCAAGACTTTCGGGCTTTGAGTAAAATATCCGAGCATGATGCTAGAGTGCTAACACGACAAGAAACCAGGGCATTGTCTCAATATTTTCCAAGCTTCAGCCTTTTGGAAAACAAAGGAAAAGTTTCTTGACGAAAAGACGGGGTGCCATTTCAAAGCCAAAAGTTCTATATAGAAAGAACCCGAAGCTCCAAGATTTCAAAGCGGGGAGTTTTATATAGGAAAAACTCGTAGCTTCGGGATTTTAGAGCGAGAAGTTCTATATAGCAAGAACTTGTAGCTCAAAGGATCAACCCAGGTTGCTTTCTAACGCTTAGGAAAAACAAAGTTGTTTGGATTTATTCAATGCCATTTCGGAAGAATGAGTCCTTTGAAGGTTAGTTGGCTCGTCTGCTGCCGTTTCAGAAAGACATGCCAACGTTACTCGGATTGTTTTCTACCGTTTTGGGAAAACGAGTTATTTGGATTTATTCACTGTCGTTTCGAAGGAATAAATCATTTGCTACATGGTCCATCCATTGCCATTTCGGAAGGACATGCCAACGCCACTCGGTTTGTTTTCTACCACTTTGGGAAAACAAGTTATTTGGTTTTGTTCGCTGCCGTTTCGGAGGAGCAAATCGTCCAATAAGGAAGTAGGACAAAATTAGTGCTTATGGTCTTTGCTTTATCCTTGTTCCACAAGGATAAGCAAAGAGGGGCAGCTGTAATCACTAATTTTCTCCGGGGTAAACCCGTTTTCATTTTTGTTTTTACAATAATGGGTTTAATATGTTACTACTATTTAACAAATACATATTGGGCTTTGTTTATTTTATCCTTTATTAAGACTTTAAAACCCAAAAAAATTAACTAATTACTAGTACCTTTTTAATTAAGCATTTATATGTATTATTGTTATGTTACTATCATATTATTGTCATCTTTGTTATGTTTTTATGTCATTAATATGTGTGTTTATTATGTCTTTATGTTAATGTGTATATGTAATATATACTATTGTGTTTGTTTATATGTATATGCATATTATATGTTATGTGGTGTTATTATTATTACTTACTATTATTATTGTGTTTAATGTTATTATGGTCATATTATTATTGTTATTAAGTATTAGATATTATTACTATTTCTTCTTATTATTATTATTATTATTATTATTATCACCATCATCAAACTCTACTAATATGAAAGCCCAAACCTTTACTACAAGCCCATATATATGAATCAAATAAATGACGCCCAAGTTTATTAATATCCAAAGTCCAAATACAATTATAAAAAAAACCCAAAATAAATTATTAATTACAATACATGGCCCTAAGGCCCAGTTTCTGGTTAAAAACCCTAAAGCCCCATTGATCACCCCTTCTTTTGCAGCCACCCAATCTGGACTGTTGGATCAAATTTTGATCCAACGGCTCAGATAAATAAAGGCCTACCGTCTAGATCTTCCACTCGCGCCACGTGCGCGTGAGGCCAACGCGCGGACGCCTCGTCTTCCACGCACCTCCCGATTGCTGCCACGTGCCTAAATCGACGGTTTAGCTCGTCGCCAGCGATCTTGTGCCCTTCTACCGGCTCCCAACCACCATGCAGGACAAAGAAACAACAAAAAAGGGGTTATCAGAAGCTAATCCTAGGCAAACATCATCAATAGTGCTTCAATTAAAGTTTTCTTGTTGTTGTAAACAAAAAACAAAGATATAAACATGTAATCAGATTGTAATGGGGTTTTTTCAAGGAGGGAGATCAAAAATGAATTGAGAGAGCATTTGAGAATTTCGTTTTCCCTTTTTCTTTCTTTTCGCATCCAACAACGACAAGACAAAACAAAGACTGAAACCATCAATAAAAAAAACAGAGGTAATTTTCAGAATTTTCTCTGGAAATCAGAGTCTAAATTTCTTTCTTCCTTTTTATTTTATTAAAGAAAAACAAAAGAGAAGAAGTTTTTTACCTTCGGTGTGACGGCCACCGGCGACCAAGGCCTCGTCTCGGCGATCCCAATGGTGAGGGTGCTCTGTTCGATGAGGGGAACAACATATTCTGATTTGGTGGCGATCCAACAACGGACGACAAAGATTCGGTGAGGAGAAGTCAAAAGGTCTCGGGCCATTTTCGTCAAGATCGAAAAGCCTTCTAGAGATTCTACTCCGGCAGAAAAAAATAGGACGTCGAGGGGAGCCCACTGGTGGTGACGACGCACCGGAACGACCACCGGAGCGGCTTAGACGAGCGGCAATGAGCACCAGCGACTTAGGGTTTTTCAGAGCTCTTCGTGTCCATTTGGTTTGAAGAAGAAGGGAGAATGAGAATTAAATAAATAATAAAGGGTTTTCACCCTTTTTAACCGGATTTAGCCGGTTTAAATCGGTTCGCTTACCGGTGACCGGATCCGACCGCCCCAATCTAGGCCCAAATCCGATTAATGAGCCTAAAGGCAGTGGGCTTGGTATCCTCTTATCCTTCTTATTGATTTTAGCCCATATTTAATGCTTTTGGGTTGTTAATGTGCATAGTTTTTTATATGTGTATATATACATTAGTATATAATATGATGGTTATGGTATACATATGTATATATATTAAGTAATACAATTTGTGTTTAGTTATATAATACAACCCTCTAATATATAATAATAATAGTTCTTTAAATATAATGTATATTATGTATGTTTTTATAAATACATATATAATATATGATTTTGAAATATAATATATATAGAATATATATAAAGTATATACAACTTTTTAATTATATATATATATAATATAGCTTTCTATAAATATATATAATATACTTTTAGTATGTAATATATGGTTTTAAAAATTTTATTTGTATCTTTTGTAAATACGTTACCTTTAAATACGAGTTTTTATATAATTTTATAAAAAGATTATAATATATATATAATTTTATTTTAAATAATATATAGTTTTTGAAGGTATATAATATACATAGTTTTATAAGGGTTATAATATTTGTAGTTTTTAAAGTTTACAATATAATTTTACATCATATTTTGTAATATATGTATAAAAATGTTTTGGGCCTAGTTGGGTTGTTTTGGGCCCTTTGTTGTTGGGCTTAGCTTTGGTGGGCTTTAGGGAAATAAGGCTTTAGATTAAATTAGACAAATTAACTGGATTAATTTAGGTCATGTCTCGCCTCATAGGAGCACGATCCTTAAGTTAATTAAATAAATTCTAGGATTAGATTCTTTAGAGCCTTAGTTAGATTAGAGTTTGAATTAATTTAGTGAATTTGAATTTACCCTTGGCTTATAGGAGTAAATGTTAAATTCATTGAATTGATTGAACATTTCTTAATTACTTTTAGGCTAAAATTGACTTCTCAAGTTTAGATTGACATTAAACTTTAAATTAACTATCATAATTTGTTAAGGCTCCTAGTCTTTTAGGGCTAATTAATTTAGGATTAAATATTAGAATCATTTAGCTAATAATTAGATCGCTAATCGGATATTCCATAACTTGGGCCTTTTTAGGCTAGGACCTTGGGTGGGCTTCTTTTTTTGTGTTTACCTTTAAGCCTTTGCTTGCCATCCTTTAATTGTCATTCATTCGACCCTATTAATCTTGCATTAATTAATTTAAATCATAAAACATAAGGTATTTATTAGTTTCGATATTTGTGTCATAACAGTCCGTGCTCAATGGATGTTGACCACATATTTGGATTAATCCTTATCGACCCGAGTTAAAATTAAAATTCGTCAAGATCATGCATCACCCCCTAATTGCTTGCACCATGCATAAAGGTGACGTACGAGATCCGAACCCTAAATTAACACGGCAGTCAGACTTATATTATGTTGGTTTAGTTTATGGTCCGGTGTATCGTCAACCTTATTAATTAAATGTCTAATTAATCTCAAACCCACCAATTTGACAAAGCTCATGCAATTAAGGTCAAATTTTCAATTAAGTACGACGAGTTAAAGTCATTTCAAATTTTAATTAATTTTTTTTATCATTTTAAAGGCAACAAATATTTTGGTACCGATTTCCGAGCTTGATGGGGGTGCTAATCCTTTCCCATGCATAACCAACTCCCGGACCCTTTCATAACGAATCTCTGGTTTTCTTTGGTGTCTAGCCTACCTTGCGCAAATGACCGGTGGCGACTCCAAATTTTATCGATTTTAAAAGAAACAAATTTCCAAATGAAGTCCCTCATTTTAAAACAAAGTTTCCAAAGATGATTTAAGAGAATTAGTAGCCGACTTATTTTCTAAACAAACATCTTTAACAAATTCTTTTTCAAAAGAAAGAAAAAGGTCGCTACAGCTTATTGTATCAGTTTATATGCTAATATTATATTTTACCTTTCAATCTTATTGTTAATGAATTTATGATATAATACTTAAACTTAGCGCTGGGCTTTTGATAGAATCAAGTGAAAAAAAATTCGAGTTATTCAAGTTTGCAAGTTCTATTTTACGATTTAAACTTTATTTGAAATTTTATGAAATTTAAGTCAAGTCGAATCGAGTTTTCGAGTTTTCATACAAATTTAACTGTACATATATATTTCTTCACATATATTTCTATATGCATATACGTAACGATACACATATATATTTCTATATGCATATACTTAGGGCTTGGTTTGCACATTGATTTCATTTATAACGGCTTTCTATATACATATATTATATACATACATATATATATATATATATATTTCTTCATATTTTCACATGTGATATACGTAATATATCATGCAAAATTGTCAGACTCGACTCGATTATGAAATTTGATCAACTAATTACTAAATATTTTAAATTATTCGAGTTATTCAATTTTCTATTTTATAACTCAAACTTTATTTAAAATTTTTCGAGTCAAGTTTATGAAATTACGAGTCAAGTCAAAATGAGTCGGTTTTTTTCACTGAGTCGAGTCGAATAATTCGATTTTTTCGAGTCAAATTTTGTCCACCCCTACTTAAACTACAT
Organism: Hibiscus mutabilis; assembly: GCA_019671005.1. Classification (NCBI taxonomy): domain Eukaryota; kingdom Viridiplantae; phylum Streptophyta; class Magnoliopsida; order Malvales; family Malvaceae; genus Hibiscus; species Hibiscus mutabilis. The sequence goes on along the minus strand of CM033717.1, from coordinate 51,381,029 downwards.
GTAATATCTCAAGTCCCTAAATAAAAAACAATTAATTTTTATTAAGAGAAATATAATTTAAAATTAATTTATTGACTACGCATGTTATTAGTGTTAGATAGTATATCCTATCCTATCCAATCAGATGTGAAATGATAAAAGTAATTAACTATATTCAAATGCTTATTTACAAAATAATTGCATATTCTAGTGAAGCCCCCCATTTATAGGTTAACCCTGGATATGTTAGATGTTTCATTTCCTTATTATAAAGGAGTGGATTTTGGTCTTTATCCTTCAAATGACAAACAAGAAGTTTTATTTCAAACTCAACATTGGCACAAAAGGAAATACCTGGTGAGAAGCATGCCCAGACAATTTTATTGGACGGTTTTTTTCGCCTTTCAAAAACAGTACATAGCATACATTTGACACGAATTTCATCCTCTCAAGCATCCACATTACATTCTCCGAGGAATACCTTTAAGCTATCCGGTGAACCACAATCCCCTTCCGCGATTAGTGCTCGGCCGTTGGCAGCCATGTGCTCGATGATTTTGTATATCATCTCAATCTACGGCCATTAAAATAAATAAAAGGTTAACCTACCATTTTATCATGTAACAAGTATTTTTTGAACAGTTAATTTTATGCCATACATCTTCGGGAGCATGGCAACGGTTAGCCACTTCTTCGAGTGTCAATGATTCAATAGGTTCTTTACAGCTGGACGAAGTGAAACAAAAACCGTAATCAGCAAAACAGAAAACCTCTGAACCAAAGATTTATTAGTCAAAGTTCATACATAAATGATGTCCATATATGACAATAAATTGGCAAACTGTAAGTATGTTGCTACCCTGAAGCTATAATATCTGACATATATAATGACATCAGGTCCCCCACTGAAGTAAGTGGTGTCATACCTGGCCTCATTGAGTACTGCTAAAACCCGCTTTTGTAGAGCTAATACTTCACTTGCAGCTTTTTTCCCGGCTTCCACACCTAATATGAAATTAAAATGTGAAAATAAAGAAGAAATACCAATTGAGTTAATAACTTTGACAAAGAATATCTAAATCAAACAGAGGTTGCAAGATACAAGCCAACCGCAAAATATTCCTTTTTCAAGAGTTAAATTTCTTAAATATAAGATGGGATATGTACTTACCAGGTTGATGGTAAGCATTAATGTTGACAAGCGAGGCATAAATTCCAACCGCTCGCTCATAAAGTGCTATCAGGGCCCCAACAGATCTAGGTTTCACCTCTTGGATAGTGACAGTGATGGACTCTCGGTCATTTGCATACAGAGCTGATCTTGTTCCCTGCACAAACAACATTATAAAATGCATACATTACCAGCTGTCATCATTTTCCAAAAATCCTTAGTTTCAGAAAACTGGCACTTATCGAACCTGTAGCATTCCAAACAGGTAGTCGCCACATGTAACGCCTGGTTCAAGCTCCCAATCATGACCAGGGGGTCTATCACGTAGGACTTCAATAAAGGTCACAAAGAAATTATGCACACCCTCCCTCAGTTGTTGAATATACCTATAAATTGATATGCATGAAAAGTTGGTTAGTCCCTGCCATTAGTTGTATCAATATAGATCAAATTAATTTCAAAGGTCTGAGGAATACTTACGCATGCTGATCTGTGCTTCCTTTATTCCCATAAACAGAAATTCCTTGATTTACCTGATGAATTACAAAGTAGTGTTCTTACCAAATCGAAAATATAAGAAAGCAACTCACGCTTGTTTATCAATGAGTAAACATTCTACAGAAACATGAAAAACAGATAATAATTTCTCTCATGTAACTAGTGGCCGAATCACTTAATTACTAATATTTGGCCTCAGTATAACAACGACACTATAAAATCTATGATTATGTCAAAAGCTTAAATGGTAAGATTTCACAAAATTAAACAATTTAAATGGCTCTGGATAAAAAGACAGATTATTATACCAAATGAATACCCCTAAGACTCAATCACACACGGAATCATTGTTCATTTAATTCTACCTCAACACATCATACCAGCTCATATGATATATCCAGTAATATGCCCACCATGGGGATTATCGAGAGAGACTAACTGGAAAGTTGTATAAGTCATCATAAACAGTCACATACCCGGTTACCATCCAGATCAAACTCCTTGCCAAGCGATTCCATAACTAACTGTTGTAAATACCTGCTAAATAGTAATAAGCTGTCCCTGTAAGGAAGGACAACCATATCCTGAAGAAATTAAACGAGAGAAGCCATTAATATAAGAACCCAACATTTCGACAACATAACATCTGCAACATAATTAAGAATTATTGAATACCTTAGATCCGATCCCATCAGTTGCCCGATACCAACATAAAGCAAGCAATGCTGCAGGATTATTCCTAAGCTGAAGAAAAGAGGGAAAATATGTATGTCAATCAGGATATCTTTATCTGCAATAACAGGTTGAGTACAAGCAAGATAAAAGTCCAAAGCAAACTAAAACATGGTAGGAGAAGATGAGGAGCAAGCTTTTCCATGCTCAGAATTGAACTCTTAGTTTCCACAAGTAACCCAAAGTCACCAAGCAAAAAACAAAAATTACCATGATTCAGCAATCCCCAATTCAATCATTTGAACAGTTCAAAGTTTAACAGAACTATTAAGACATAAGTGTGAAACTTACCACTGTGTTCCTAGTGGCCTCATCCATCATGGATGCACCAACAAGCATTTCTCTTATGTCAATTCCCTGCAGCAACATTCACTTAGAAAGAACTGACGAAAGTGAACTGATGACCACATTGAATATTAAATCCAAGGAGCACATGCCTGAAGTGCTGCAGGAAGTAAACCAACCGCAGACATTTCAGATGTCCTGCCACCAACCCAATCAAACATAGGGAACCTGGCTACCCAACCCTCAATCCTAGCAGTGTCGTCCAACAAAGAATTTTCTTGTGTTATAGCAACACCCTGCATTAAAGTACACATAAGCAACATATTTGAGAAATAAAACTTGAGAATCAAATTATATGGGAAACCTGCTTCCAGAGTTCAAGAAAAACCTTGCAAGAATACAATATTCTGATCAAATACAATTGAAATCTCTATGCAAGGGATCATTAGAGCAAAACAAGCACGGTTTCAAGTAAGGAGTATGGTTTAAAAATCAATCTACCACCCACAAACTTGGAAAATTCAAAAAGCCTACTAAACAAGAAAGGTAATAGAAATTCAGAGGTAGCTGTATGAGAATTTCCATTATGGTGGCATCAAAGAATTGGGAAAGCTATAAATAATACGTGTGGTTTTCAGCATTTTATGACAGAATACTTCAAAATGCCAAATGATCCACACCTAACTCCAAATACAAAGCCTCTTAGATATCCTCCAATGACAACTTATCAGTTAAATAAGAAAGTAAAATTTTGACATGAACTGACACTCTGAACTCTGAAGTGGGGGAAATCAAATAAAAGCAGAAACAAGAACCTGAGATAAAAACCTGTTTTGCAAAATCCAGACCAGCTTCACGAAAGGCTTTCTGCACTTCCAAGAGACCATTTCTTGTTTCAGGGGTACCTCCACTCTGAATATGTATTTTTTTAATCAGATAACAATAAAAGTACGAGAAAAATGGTTTACATTTTAAGGATAACTTGACACAGACCTTTGAAATCACAATTACAAGGGTAGAAGCTAGCTCTGGCCCAAGCTGAGCAATCTGATGATCGATTCCAGCAGGGTCTGTATTATCAATGAATCTTATCTGCCAATTAAGAGAACAAATTATTAACAACCTATTTTAATTATAAATAAATATATAAGTTAACAGCTAAAATCTTTCAGTTTCAAAACTGAAGTTAGAGCATTGTTTTAACAAATAAATAGTTAAACACTACCAAGGAACTCAATTGCTGTCAGCAGACTAAAGCCTTAAAGTTCATTGCCATAAATAAATGAGATACAAAATTCAATGTAATAAAATACTTCAAGATTTTACCTATTAACACAAAATTGGACAAAATTGTTCAAAAAAGATTAAAAAAATGGCATTATACTTGGAGTAAATTCCAATTAGCATACCTTTAGAGGAGGATTATCAGGTGCTAATGCTTCCGAGACAAACTGCGGGCCCAGAGCTGAACCTCCAATCCCAACTGATAGTATTTGAGTAAAACGACCCTCAGGCGAAAAAGGAGGTTTAATCTGCAGTTTTAAAATGGATTAAGCTAATTGATTACTAAATTAAACCGGATTAGTACCAGTTGGTTTGTTACGTAGAGTAAAACGGGAGTTGCCAAAGCTAACCTTACCGCTGATGATGTCATCAGCGAAATTACAAACGGCTGCTAGAGTGTTGTCGATCTGTACTTGCAGAAACGAATTCGGCGCGAGTTTCGAGTTCCTCAGCCAATAGTGGCCCACCATCCGTCCTTCATCGGGATTTGCGATGGCGCCTTTTTCCAATTCCTCCATGGCTTTAAACGCGGCTTGGAATCGGGGCTCCATTTCGGAAACGAACTCATCGGAGAAGCCGATCCTACTGACATCGAGGTACAACCCGAGCTCCTTATGCTGGTACAACCAGTCAACGTATCTCTTCCACAGAGCTTTAGGAGCTTTCTCGAGTCCACCTTGCTTGGCCTTGTTCAGAACACCGACGTCGTCCGTTTTGGGCACCTCACGAGCGACGGAGAGTTTAGAGCAGGAGCTGGAAGGAGTGGAGAAGGGGAGTGTGTCGTCGCGAAACGGAGGAGTGAGTCCGGCGATCGTGCGACGCTTAAGCTTCAGAGAAGGAAAAGAAGAGCAGAGGCCTGAGAGAGAGGCCATTGAAGGAATAAATACAGATGAAAGCGAGACGATTATAACAACAATGGCGGGTTTCCTCGGACCGTTGAAGAATTTATGAGCTCAGATCGTTCTCTTTTCGTTCTATGTGCTGTGCTGGAATTGAGCTGTGAGGGCTTTTTTGGTCATTTGGTTCAACCATTAATGGGTTGGTTGGTGGAAATGTAATTTACAGGGATGCCCTCCCCTGGTTTTGACCTCCGCTGACCGTTGAAAACGGAAGCCTGTTTTTGTACTTTGGAGAGTCCGTCGCACTTTTTGGATTTGAATTTAAGACAGTGGATCTACAATTACACACATCTGGATATAAACAAAAAAACAAAACATATTTGTCTGATTTTTTTAATCCTACAACTATTTTATTTTTTTGTTTTTTTTTTTACATTTAAGGAAGATAAATTTATTTCTTTACAATTTGAACCATCTCAATTCCAAATTCTGGAATTTTATGATTTTAAGGACAACTTTTTTATTTGAGGAATAGGTTTTATATATGCTTCATAATTTATAATTTGACAATAACTATTTTTAGTACTCTATTTTCGGTGCCCCTTTCTATGTTCTAGAACTAAAAATTTAAATTGTAAGCTCTAACTTTAAATTCTGAATTTTAAATTTTAAACTTTAAACCCTAAAAAATATACCCTACCTATAATTCCTTAAACCTAACTTTAAACTTTAGCCCTAAACCTAATTTTTTTACCGTGGGGTATAAAAAGGGACACCGAAAATGTACAGAAGATTTTTATTCCAATTTTTACACTTTCATTGAGAACAAAAATCTTCAGTCTCTAACCATGCCCCTTACATGCCTCACACTAAAAAATACTTAAAAATTAAATTCTAAACCTTAACCATAATTTTCACATCATAAACCCTACGCCCTAAAAAATACACCATACCCTTAATTCCTTAAATTCTAACTCTAAACTCTAACCTTAAAATTTAAACTCACTATTTTAAAGTAGGAACACCAAAGGCAGCATAGTTAGAGACAGACGATTTCATTTCATTGAACATTACCTTTTTCATATAATTTTGAAAATTATAAATATAGTTTTAGATGGATTAAATTATTAATACTTTTAAACGTGAATACAAAAATAGCTTGTCTATTTTTTTTTGAATTTTGAGTGACCAAAAAAACGTATGGTATTTAGAGACTGGATTTGTTTGTTTCATGTCCCTTTAAATAGAAAATATGATGTTATGTTTTTATAAGGAGTGAAAAAACGATCCTTATATGTATATAATCAATAGGGGTATAAATCTTTCTTCTTTTTCTTCTTCTTCCGATGTATTTTGAGGTGCATAGGTGGATCAACTCATCCTCGTTTCCCATTCACTTTGATCTCCAATTCATTACCATAGAGCTGCAGACTATAGAAAAACAACCTCCAGCATACAACACATCATAGCAATAGAGGTAAGAGTTAGATGTTAGTGGGCGGTTTTGGACATGTACGAGATAAGCGACCGCACATGACCCCTAAAAAAGAGAGCCTCAAATGAGTTGAATTAAATATTTTTATGAGAAAAACAAAATATTTTGGTTTAATAAATTACAAGAAAAAAATTTAAAAATGTCTTTAAAAGGTTCCATAATATATTTTTTATTAAGATAAATTTTGTTTAAAAAAACTTATATATCTTTTTGATTATAAATTAAAAGATCTTGTTTTAATAAACTGCACATAACCTGTAAACCTTTAAACCGCCTCTATTAGGTGCCTCACCATGACTAATTGTTTAGGATTTGAAGCCTTAAACCTAATCTTATATGTTTCAGCCATTTTCTTCCACTCACGCTCAAATTTATCTTCATTCTTCACTCCATCAAGAGTACACCCAGAATCAATTACATTCCCAATGTACATACAATCAAAAAGGCTTTAAAGTTTTATTCACCAAAAAGTGTATTACTTTTACCGAGTTACGCTTAAAGTATTCTTTGAAACATTTTGTTCTCTTAAGTTTAAATCATTATTTTAGTTGTTTTAAATTTGTAACATCTGTCAAAAAAATTGACCAATCAGAATGCACCACATGACACTTTTGATAAAAAAATATCTAGTTGCTTTAATAGATAGGAGTAAATTGCATGTTAAGTCTCTCAAGTTCTATTTTGTTTAGTGTAGTCCTTAAAATTTTTATTTAATCCAAAATTGACCCTTATGTGTTTCTATAATTTATAATTCAATCTAGTATTATTTATGATATTAAATAAAGAATTAAATTTAGTTAATAAATAAATGAATTATAATATTGCAAATGTTATGTATTTTGTTCAACTAAGTGATGAACACTAATGAAACAACCCATGGGAAGTTAGAGAAACAAGCTATCAAGCAATTCACAATAATTAATTTTGCAAGTAAAATAAGAAAATGTGCATTAATGAAGTCATAGATAACAAGAACATAAAAATGCCCAGGTTCAAGACTCACCTTGAAACCAACTTTATTATTAAGACAATGTAATGACCCGAATTTCAAAATCCATAGGTTAGTTCACCCAACCCGTGGGCCTTGTGTGTTGGGCCAAGGGGTTGGGTCCATTTAGGTGTTTAAGGATACCTTAGTGGGCTTCTTCTTGATGTTGGCTTGAGTTTTGAGTTTGTATGTGGGATGGGAGGAAGATGGAGGGGTAATGAGGTAAATTCCCTCATTTTGAAGAGGGAAATGGGCTGGTTGTTTTAATTTTTCTACAGAAAGCAAGAAGTAATGATTTCACTCTTGTCTCTGTTACCCTATTCATCACTCTTCTCCATCATTCTTAAAAACTCAAAAACAAATGTTCAATCTTTGTCACATTGAGTAGAAATTTCGGATTTAGGCTTGAGAATGTTGTAATCTCCATTTAAGGATTTACAAATCAAGGTAAGGGTTATTAGTTTTGGTGGAAGAGCAAAGTGATAGGTTTTGTGGGGGGGGGGTTGATGGAATTGAGCTAGGAGAGGTTTTAATCCTATTTTCCAGCTCTAAGTGTAAGTTGTAGCTGGCCTTTCTTTTCCTGCAAGTTGTAATTCATTTTACAACTTCTTTATGTAGTGAAAGAGGTAAGAAAGCATCCAAGGCTTGTGAAAAAGAAGGATTGAAGAGTTAAGCTAGGAGCTTCCTTTTCAGCTATGAGTCAAACTCATTTATTTTCGTGTACATCCTAAGTATGGTTGCTTGATATGCATGATCTCTTGTTTTGGTTGCTTTTGGGTGTTTTAGGGCCAAGACGTGTAAAAATGATCAATCCAAATTTTGAGGTTATTAAAGAGTAAAATTGGTAGTAAATCACCCTAAATAACTCCCATAATGTGCAGGATTTATCTTAGACTTAACTATGAAGGTTTAGGGGGCATTGAGATGGATTTTTGAACCTTAACATAAGATTTCTAGGATTAAGTACCTGTACCCGAGGGATCCGTACTAGTACCCCATGTTCAAAATGATGAACACAAATGAACTAAGAGGGGAGTACCAGTACGAGCTTCAACTGGTACCGATACAATGTTCAAGCTGTATCAGTACGGGTCAACTCGTACTGATACCCACTGTTTGATTAAATTCCAGTGAGCAAAATTAGTACAAGTACGCGTGTTAGTATATCTGTACCCGCTAGGCTATACCGATACTCGTGCTCGAGTACTAGTACTGAGTGGCTATTGATTTCCCCTATTGGTGCCCGTGTATTAGTACGCAAAGGGTGAGTATTGGTATCTAGTGTACCGTATCGGTATGCAGGGTCGAATACCAGTATCAACTGGACAATCTACCTAGAAAAAATCGTTTTGAGTTCTAGAGGTTAATAATTCATGGGTTATGGTCTAATAAACTCCTAATAAAGTAAAACAACTTGAAAAATCAAGAACCTTAGATTCTACTTTGGTATAAGTACATGTCATGTAACAACTTTGTAATATTGATGGGTTACTTGATAATAATAGTAACCATACAGCCTTCAATAATTGATATGATGTTGATGGATGTCGTGTGAGCACTTATGTGATTGAGTCACCTTGATTGATGGGATCCGGATACTTAGTGAACGTGTTGCAACACTATGGTAAGTGAGCATCGAATGTGTGATCCTTATGTTGTGTGATCCGGGACTCATTCAAGGACACTCAAGGAGGGATTCTGAGTGTGAGCATACGTTCCAGATGTTTGTAACTCGAGCCTCGCTCATATAGCATTTCTATATATAGTATTCCCGGCCAAAACAAAATAAGCATATTTTTTTGTTTTACGCCCCGTCACTCTTCCTTAGCTAGGTTTGGGTAGAGAAAGTACAAGTATTAGTAGCATATAAAAAATGCTTTCCCCATCATTAAATTAATGTGTTTGCTCATGATAATTGTGGCCTCTTGGGAGAATCGATGACTTTATCTTTGAAGCATTTGCTAGTACTAGTAAATCTGAGAAATCTTAATTGGTTGGTTGTAAATAGCCCCTGGACTATGGAACAAAGGATTGCCCCATACACTTACACCAAGGTATTGACGGTGATTATGTTTCTGCTGCTATATGACCCGGGCCTCACTCCAAGTTTGTGATTATGTTGTTATGATTGCTTGATGATTCTATGTGGTATGTTTTACTATAACATGTGTTTATGTGGCTAATCGTAGCGCCATGTGTTGATTTAGTTTCCATTTGTTGCACTGCTCGAACAATCAATGGAATGCCAAGAGGGGTGAATTAGATTTGTGCTTCAGTGGATGAATGGCTAAGTAATAAAAATTTAGACACAATGATTTATAGTGGTTCGACTTTCTAACCAAAGTCTACATCCACTACCTTAGCTATCCACAGTAAGGATTTTCTACAAATTCACTAATTTGTCTTTCCTTTTTCCAAGATCAAGGAGATAACCCTCACAAATCTAGACTTATACCCCAAAGTCTAGAAACACTCTTTTACAAAGAGGCTACAAATTAGCAAACAAATAAAAACCTCACTAGGCAAATATGTTTGCACAATTAAGCTCTCACTGAAAATCCTAAATACTTGAGCAAATGTGACAATTTGGCTCACTAGTGTTTTTCTATAAGAAATATGACAATATCATGCTCAATCACAATCTCTCAATACATGAATGTTGGCAATATATTTCTTTTTGTTCCATGGATGCTTGGAGAAGTCTTTTAATCCCTCTAATGGCTTCATGACCGTTACTAGCTGTTGGGGGTTGTTAAAAGCTGTTGGAGACTTTAATTTCCAGCAATAAATGCAATCTAGGCAGGTCGGTATCGGTACGCGGGACTTCGGTATTGGTACCTACCTTAAACAAAAAGATTTATTGGACAATTAATGCTCTAGGTACCGGTACACGATACTTGGTATCGGTATAATCCCTCTCATACCAGTACGGCTAGGCTTGTACTGGTACAAAAATTGGCTACTGGAAAACTTAAAACTATAGAAATAAAAGGGTGTATCGATACGGGCAGCTTAGTATGGTACGAGGACATTCATACCGGTACTCAGAGCTAGTTTTTGACGTTTTGGCTATTTCAGAACATTTTAAACAAGTCAAAAACCTTTTGAAAATATTTCAATCATATTTTTCAAGTTTATGGACTTTTGAAATATTTTTGCCAATTAGTTTAAGTCCAAAAAACATTTTTCTTTAAGTTATATCAAAATCAAATATCTCAACACCATCACATCATTTCTGGTTACCTACTCATAATTAAGATTTACATGAAGCATGGTAAAGTAGAAGTGTACCACTGAGATTTATGAGCTCAGCATTCGAAATTGTTATTTACATTCGTAGGTTAGTAGATTGGTACGTTGCTTGGAGGGCACCATCAGTTTAGGTTTTCAGTGCATCAATTCATACGGAGTACAATACTAGATCTTTGGGCTGTGTATGTTGGCAATCAAAGTACGGAACAATTTCCCCTTGAGATTAACAGGCTAAAATAAAGAAATAAACTAGAAAACAATACAATAAAAGAACACAAGATTTTATGTGGAAACTCCCAACCGGAGAAAAAGATTATGACCGTTGTCAAAGACAACCTGAGAAACCAGTATGTGAAAATTGTTACAACACACAGACTATTCCCACAGTCCCAATACTCCAAGTACACCCGAGAAAATATTTAACTACATCTTGCACCACTCTAATACAAGAGAATAGAAAGAAATTTAAAAGCCAAATAGAACTCTCAATACTTGACTTAGTACATAGGAAAATGGAAATGGTTAGGCCTATTTATAGTTGAGTTCTAAGGATTAACTTAAAAATAGCTTAATCTTTAGTGATCAAGAAAATAATTCTCCCATGAATTATTTCCTATTTACCCAACTTGTTGTCACCATTTTCAATGTTCAGTGCAACCACTTTAGACTTTGTTGGCTGTCATCTTTTATAAGGGCTATGAATTTCAAGCCATTTTTAACAAATCTCCACCATTACTTGAAATTCCATCGCTTTCACAATCTTATACACAGAAATTGTCGTACTCCACCATAAACAACACACTTTTATAAAAATAAACCCCAACATGTCGAAAATGCTGAAACTTATAGTGCAACATCCATGTTAGCTTCCTCTAGAAGTTCATTAGCCATCGACACCACACACCTTGCATCAATGCCAACCAATGCCCGTCTATAACTTTAGATCCGCTAGAAACAACACGTCATCTTCTATGGTAAAGCAGAGATACCATGAGGACGTACGTCTCAACTTCATAGATCAAAGTCATCTCTTGTGACAAGCGAGGCGATGCTAGTTTTTGATTCAGAGCCTTTTGCCGAACTTGCTCCCCCTAGACAATTATCAAAGACAACCCGAGAAACCACTATGTGAAAATTGTTACAACACACAGACTATTCTCACAATCTCGTTACCCCTGTACACCCGAGCGAATATTTAACTACACCTTGCACCACTCTAATACAAGAAAACAGAAGGAATTTAAAAGCCAAATAGAACTCTCAATACTTGACTTGGTAAATGTGAAAATAGAAATAGTTATACCTATTTATAATTGAGTTCGAAGGACTAACTTACAAATAGCTTAATCTTTATTGACCAAGAAAATAATTATCCCATGAATTATTTCCTACTTACCCAACTTGTTGTCACTATTTTTAATATTCGATGCAACCACTTTAGACTTTGGTGGTTGCCATCTTTGACAATGTCTATGAATTTCAAGCCATTTTTAACAATATATTCACAAGACCCTATTCATTTTTTATTTGCAACTCTTATTTTGGGATTGCAATTATGAGTCAAATGTTTTAAGTGTTTAATTTTCAAATGGAGTTCCCATGTAAAATGTTTTGAATTCTAAATTATTTATGGCGGAATTGAACTTAACTATATCCATGGGATATGGAAATTTAATTTGGACTAAACCAAATTGAAATTTTGTGGTAAAGGGTTGGGCTTGAAGCCCAAATGTGACGTCAGGTTTAGGCCCTTACAGACAAGAACTCCAATCACGCTCTATTTCTCTCAAAGTAAGTCGATCATGAGGTCTAAAAAGATCACAAACAATCAACTTGAATTAGTATAACATATTAAACGCCAAAAAACACAAATCATTTGATGCTCTAAACTTGAACAAAACTAATGAGGAACAATGAAATAAAAGGCAAACCTCTTAGCTATCGATATACATGATTCAACTTTCTGTAGGTATCACACTCTGGGATTTAAATTGCGATCATGTTGCATTTATCATGGTTGCAAACATAATGAATGCTATTGCGGGTATCACGATCGTGAATTTTGTTAATAACAAATGCTATTCGGACATAACGGTTATAGATATCGCAGTTTTGGACAATATCGCTATCACTACGTAACGATCATTATTGTGGTTGCGGACTTCTATTTAAATCCCTCACACCATTTTTCATTTTTACAGATAACTTGAATCCACCAACACCAAGAAAAACCATGCTCGTAGGCTGTTAATTTCAAAGTAAACTAATTAGAAAAAAACATAAATGATATAAATATTCAAGAAAGGCTTAACCGTCAAATAAGTGCCCAAACTATACCTTTTTTCTAGATAGGTGACCGAAGTATATTTTCAGCCAAGTGTGTAACATTTTCTTCCATGACCCAAATAGGTACCTCACCGTGGCAGGCCTTAATTTTCATTGTTATCTGACACATGTCATCTTTTTAAAATTTTGAAATTATATTTGAAAATAAATAATATTAATAAAATATTTTAAAGCATCAAAATTATCCATTTACCCTCATTGCCCCATCTAATTTCCCTCATTGCCCATATCAAAACCCAAATTTGATTCATGGAACCCATAATTTTCTTTCACCTTTTTTCTTCTTCTTTGTTGCTTTGGTTTTGGCATACAAACAAATGGTTTTCACTTGAAAGCCTTACTTAAATCCTACCCTAATCCTATGACTTCTAAATCTTGAAAAACCCAAAATTTTCATGAGCTTGAATGTCACGAGCTTTCTCAAATACTCCTCACCTCTTGTCTTCTCAATCTTGAAAAACCCAGATTTGTTTCTCAATCAACTCACCTCCCCTTTGGGTTATATGTTATTACTACTATTGTCATTTTACTCATACTAACTTCCATGGTTATATTTATGATTTGCATGAATTATGGTAAAGTAGAAGCATGTCACTAAGCATTGTAAACTCAGTGTTCTGAATCATTGTTTCTGTTTTCAAGTTAGTAGACGAGACATGTTATGGAACACCACCAGTTTGAAGTTACAACATCGACATGCAATTTCTGAGTACAAAACTTATATTCTAGGTCATGCATTCATAAATTCTTGTGTTGTTAAGTCTGTAACTTTATTTCTATCATTTTAATATTTGTGTCGAATGTTGGTATAAAATTGGAGCTTCATGTTTTGTAATGATTACTCGAGTTTATGATGTTTTGTTAAGAGTATGATTATTTTGAAAATGATTTTAATTATTGGGCTCAACGGGGTTATTAAATTGTGGTAAGTCGAGTCAATGACCCCGATGTGGTACTTTAGATCCTTTAGCTAGGTTGGGTCAGATCGAGGTTGTAGAGAACTTGAACGATCAACCGAAATAACCAAGAAGAGGTGAATTGGATTTTTTCTTTGGTGGATGAAAAGCTAAGTAATAAAAATTATGACACAATGATTTATAGTGGTTCGACATTCTAACCAAAGTCTACCTCCACTACCTTAGCTATCCACACAAATGATTTTCCACAAATTCACTAATTTGTCTTTCCTTTCTCCGGGGTCAAGGAGATAATCCTTACAACCAATACTTATACCCCAAAGTCTTGAAAACATTCTCTTACAAAGAAAAGAAAAATTGGCAAACAAAGAAAACATCTCTAGGCAAATGTGTTTGCAGGTTAAGCACTCACTCAAATCCTAACACTAGAACAAATATAACAATTAAGCTCACAAGTGTGTTATACAAAGAAATATGACAAAATTGAGCACTAAAACACTTTCTCTATCATTGAATGTTGGTAGTTGGTTTCTTGTTATTCCATGGATTCTTGAAGAGGTCTTTTAAACCCTCTAAGGAGTTTGTGGTCGTTACTAGCCGTTGGGGTTGATTTGGAGCCATTAAGGACTTTATTTCCAGCGTTAAATGCACTTTTGATGCAGGGCGTATTGGTACATGCCTCAAAGAAAAAATAGCCATTGGGCATTTATAACAAAGGGTATTGGTACACTATACAAGTGTATCGGTACACTGCCTTGTGTATCGGTGCGACCAAGCTGGTACTGGTAGGGTTTTTGGTTATTGGAAATCTAACTTCTTGGGGATTAAAAGGGTGTATCGGTACAAAACTTAGTTGTACCGATACGGCTGACTAAGTATCGATACACTAAATAGTGTATCGGTACACAGGGCATGTCTTTGACACTTGGGCTATTTTGAAAGTATTTAAACATGTCAAAATTACTTTGAAAACCTTTCAAACATATTTTTCAAGTTAATGGACTTTTGAAATATTTTTGCAAATTAATTTAAGTCCAAAAACATTTTTCATTTTAAGTTATATCAAAATCAATATCTCAACAATCTCCCCTTTTTGATATAACGAAACTACTTGAAAAATTATTTTTGAAATTTCTCCCCTTATAAAAATAAGTTTAGGAAAAGAGAATATTTTGAGAAAATATTAAAGCTCCCTTTTTTCTTTTTGAAATGTAATTTTTCAAACCTATCTCTCCCATTTTTTTATATCAAAAATAATTTCAAAGGTAAGTTAAAAATCACATTAAAGCTTAAGACACCAAATGCTAAAAATTTGAAACCAATTGATAGAAAATACCAATTGTTGGTGCAAAATAATAATGGATAAAAGACCAAAGATTTTAAAATGAAGAATTAAAAAATGGCTCCCCCTTAATCAAACATCAATAAAATTGTTAGTCCAACAATTCAAGAGAAATAAAATAAATTTCAAATAAATAAATCAAATAAATGCAAGAAATTCAATCAAACATGCCATTTATCAAGATATATCAATAGGCACACAAAGCATGGCAAAAAGAAGACAAAGCTATCACTTTTTGGCTATGCGTATTGGTACGATATTGACCGTATCAATACTAGTTGAAGGTTGTATCGGTACAATATGTGTTGTACCGGTACAGAAGGCAAGAATTGATTAAAAATGTAGCAAAATCAACATAAAGAGGCCTTACAACTTAGTTTTAAGTTCATACAAAGGCTCTATTAAGTCTTAGATACACATTTTGATCATTTTTGCCACAAATTAACACCATGCTTCTCAAAATAACATATATAAGTAAATCAAGCATGAATTTCACCAAATTCAACCAAACATTACAAGTTTAAGGCCAAAACATAGATATAAGCATACTAGGCCAAAAACATGTAACTCGTGCAATTTGAGACTCCCCCAACTATATGCAATTAGACACAACGTGGAATCATACAAACAAGCTTAGATCATTAATAAAAAATATACATGGAAAACATGATCAAGCAACTGCATCAAATTTAAATTTACCACTTGAACCAAGGTAGGATGTTAAGCCTTTCCTTCTTCAAGTGTTCTTCATCCTTCGTGTATCAAGAGCTTCCATAATATGGCTTTACTCATCAATGCTCAAGCACACCTACAAAAGACAATCACAAATATTTTGGTATTGATAACTCCTCAAAAGTACTATTTTTCCTACATATATTGTCATGCTTTTGCCTGCCTTTGAGTATATATTCATGTATTTAGATAATGAAATCATGCATTTTCATTAAGGCATTAGGGAACGGTTCTTTTGCTAGAGTAAATGTGTATTTCTTTTGCTTTGGTGTGCAGGGCAGGGTAGGAGCAGGACATGAGCAGTTGGCAGAGCAGAGCGAGGAACCTGAGGAGAAATGCTAAGTCAAGCTGGAAAGAGTAGGACAGTGAATGCTAGACTTGGGTGGCACAAGAAGGATGGCTGATGTCTGGTTAGTTAGTTGTTGGTCAAAGATACAACCAGCCCTACAAATTCAAAAGAGGATAAAGAAGATAACACGCTTATCTCAAGTGCGTAACTAACTTTCAAATTCAAACCCAACCTAGGATTTTTCACGCGTTCCTATTTAAAGAAGTCCAAACGATGAACCAAGGATCTTAAGATGATTGTAAATGACATTTGTTTTTACCTTGTTTATTCATAAAGAGGTATTGCATTATTATTTCCAGTAACAATTCTGCGTACATAAATAAACTGAATTATAATAAAGTCCTTAGAATAATATGGTTATTCTTAAATGCCCTTAGTCGAGTATTATTATGGGAATGAACAACAATAATGCATTAAGACTAATATGTAGTTGATTGATGACAAAGTGTTGTCATTGACATAGAGATGTCAAAATCAATACATAAGTATGTGTTAGAGAACGACATACTGGACTGACCCGTTATGAGCATGTTTCTTGGATTATTATGTGACAGCCACAACATTGCTCATAGTGATAACTATATATATGATTCTCAGACTTGAGATCATCATTATTTCAACATCGTGAGTGACATATTTTGATACAGTCAAACGTGTGTCGTAATTGGCCACTTTATAAAGACTGATATTGGATATGTCACAATCTATGTAGTGGGATATGGTTACAAGGTAGGATTTGTCCCTCCTACATAATAGGAGTAATATCGTAGGCCACTTGATTGAGTGAGACTAGAAATGCATGGTCATGCTCGAATAAGTTGATATGAGATATCATAGTTATTCGATTGTAATAGTCTATTCAAGATATCAAGAAATATTAGATGGACTAACAAGTGTGACTGTTCCATGACTTGTGTCCAATCTAGATATAAAGGACAAAAGGATGTAATACATGAAGAAAAATAGTTAATCACAAAAAGGTTATGTCGATTCATGATTTCTTGTAACTTTGGTGACAATGACATATTGCTAGATGTCACTCATTGTTTGTAATATTAGAAATGTTCTAATATTTACTACTAAAGTTACATGAATCTACAGGTCACACCTACGGTTAAAATGAGCATATATTAAACGAATTATATATGTATAAATTTGTTGTACACAAATTTTGTTAAATTAATATATATTTGATATATATATATATATATAATTGAACTACTGGATAAATATTAAAAGAAAAATAATTATTGTAATTATGACTCTTTTAATATATAAATAATATAATTCGATTTAAATTAATATATATTGAAATCCTAATTAAAGTTGAATTGAGATTATATATATTTAATATATATATATATTTAAATCCTAATTAAGTTGAATTGGGATTATATATATTTAATATATATATATATATATTGAAATCATAATTAAAGTTAAATTAGGATTATATATATTAATATATATATTAAAATTCTAATATGAGTTGAATTAGAATTTCAAAGGTTATATAAAGGCATGAGAGATCTAGCAATCATTAATGCTTTTGGAAAAACCCTCTAAATAGTTTAGAGATTTTTATATGCTCGTTTCAACTGGGTGAACTACGTAAAGGTCATAGCGTTATCATTGCGGCTTAGGAATCGACATCGTGGAATCCTGATTGGGTATCTATCTCCTCCAAATTTAGAATTCTAGATTTTAAAAAGGTAATTCTTCACCTTTATTCACCCTGATTCGTTCCTCATACATGGATCTCTGGTGGTAATCACCTAATAATTTTTCTACTATGCCATGGGGTGTACCAGCGTGACCCAACAGTGATATCAGAGCCACTTGTACGATACGGATTCGGGTTTGAATTACTTGGATGATGTAATTGTATGAGATACATGTTATTTTTCAATTTATTTAGCAAATATATGATATTTGTTCGAACAAATCTATTCAATCACAATTAATCTATTAATCCAATTAAAAGATGTTCCTATGATCGATGATTAAGAATTAATCATCAGGATCTTTGTCGATAGGGTTTGAAATATTATATGTTAATTGTTAACATATTCAATATTGAGTTTTAGGGTTTTAGATGTTAAGTGTTAACATACATGGATTATAGTTATATATTAGACCAATGGTTAGTCTATAGATTTCATGCAGGAAAGTAACAAGAGTTGTTTCAATAAAAAACCTTGTGGATTTGAAAATCTTGAAAACGCGATAATGTTGATAAAAGTTATCAAATTGTGAGGTTTTTACATAGAAATTAAGATGCTAATCTTTAAAAATTTCCCCGCCGCTAACCAGGCATCAGCAACCCCGCAAGTAGGGGTGTTCATATCCAAGTACCGAGATTTTTAGGTACTCAGAATTTTCAGGTACCAAAAAGCCAGCCCGTGACCCGGCCCATAAGAACCGGGTACCAGAAAATTAGGTACCCGTAAAATCGGGCACTGAGTACCCGATTCACTTTTTTATATATTTTTTAAATCTATTTAAAAAAATACATAGGAAACATATAAAATTTCATGACATGTATTTCAAACAAAAAATTATTGATTTGGGGTTAGTTTTAAGAGAGAAATATTTGGATATATATATGTGTGTGTATATATATATATTAAAGTTTATCGACAAAAGAAGGTATTAAAAATATTAATCTCGAACATGATTTTTCTTTCGAATCTCATATTGAAAAATTAATATAATTATTTTTGAAAAACCTAAAACATAAAAGTATATAATACAAGTATAAAAAGAAGTTAAGGATTTAAAATTAATTTTAGAAAAAATAGTAAGAAACATAATATAAAAATAGAATTTAAAATTTAAAATATATAAGTATTAAAATTACCAGGTCGGGTGCCCTATTATAGAAAAAATTTGACCCTGACCCAGCCCGACTACCCGGGAAAAATTACGGGTCGAGTACCCGACCCAAAAAATTCAAGTATTTTCAAATAACTACCCGGTATTTTTCAATCGTGTAGGCGGGTCGACAGGTCGGGTAGTTCGGGCCAAGTATTTTTGAACACCCCTACCCGCAGGCGGTTGCGGGGCCGCTAGAACCCGGCAAGTGGCTCCTCCCTTTAGACCCCCGCAAGAGGCTTGACACCTGCATAGGAACAATCTGGTAAGACCTTAATAACAAATCGTGTCTTTATTATGTTTGATATCCACGGTGTTTGGAATGCATGGTTATAACTTAATAGCCTATTTAGTTTTATTTATAAGGTTTTATAAATACGGCATGTGTGTCGTGCCTTTCTCTACTTCTATTGTAATTCTCTTCTCATCTTACTTCCTCGTATGTAAAACTAGTTTCTAAAATTGTAATCTATACGAAGAAGCATGGAACATAGGAATAGATGTGTGGGCCGACAGAAAGATGCTTGAGAAATGTTTTTATCCTTAGAATAATTTGGTTCTCCCATTGGCTTGGGACGGGCCACCTTAGGAAATGGGCTATAACTATTGCATTCATATTTACTGCTTTTCATGTATGTGATAAAATGAATGTATGATATGCATGCTAATTGATAAGATCTAATGTTAAATGGTGAGATAATATTCACAAAACCCCTCAATAAAATAGTAAGTCTTTTATTGCTTCCCAATGTTAACCTTCGTTAAAGTCTAGATCGATACAATGTAGGTTCATCTAAAGCGAGGTACTTGTATCTATCTTGGCCAAACGCGAAGAATAATCAAGTGATATTCGTTGGTTGTAACATTGGTTAAAGACTTAACTAGGTTGCTCTAATAGGATTAGAAACCTAAAGGCTAGTTATTTGGATAATCATAAGATGATTATGAACAAGAGTTGTTCACCAAATGAAGGAGTTACATGAGATGTAATTAGAAAGTGTTGCTTACCTAGATAGACAATAATCTTAAGAGAAAAGTCAAAGCTGACTTAAGAGAATGTAAAATTTGGATCCTTACCCACTAGAAAAACTTTACAGAAAGTATTTTCAAAATTAATATTTGAGGGTTATTAATTTTAATAAAAGTAGTGGGAGTATAAAGTCCTTTTATAAGAAAACTTGGTAAATGTACTCAAAATTTATATTTTATTATTGTAGACTTATTATGACATATACAAATTTGTTATCATTGTGATCGGTCCTTGAGAAGGACAAGTTGAACGGCGTAAACTACCTTGACTAGTCAATGGAAAGAAAATGTTTCCATTGTAATAAGATATGTCATTGTAAAAAGAATTGCCTCATTTATCTTGAAAAAATCAAGAAGGCAAATGAAAGCGGAGCGTCCACCTCATATTAATTTATCAACACCTATTTTTTGGGTATTGGATACCGGTTGTGGTTCTCATATTTGTACATCTGTACAAGGACTACAAAAGAGTAGAAATCTGAGAAGATGTGAACTTACGGGTTGGTAATGGAGCAAGAGTTGTTGCATTAGCTATAGGAACACATACTTTATCATTGCCGTGTGGACTTAATTTATGTTTAGAGGATTGTTATTTTGTGCCTAATTTGACTAAAAACATCATTTTAATTTCTTATTTAGACAAGATTGGTTTTGAGATAATTATTAAGAATAAGGGTAAACTACATAAATGGTCCCCCAACTATGCTCCAATTATCTTTTGCGTCCCCGACTTTAGAAGTTACAAATTGGTCCCTCAACTTAAAAAAGTAACAGATTGGTCCCGTGCTATAACACCCTCAACTCAGTTCAAGAGAAAACTGGAATTGAAGGTATTACTGAAAACACATTCTGAGATTTATGTGATCAAATTATAAGATTTGATCAAGTTCAAAATCGGGTAACAAAATTTTCTTTTTCATATTTGGAATTACATCAGATTCAATCATAGCATTCATATTATATCCTTCAATAATGATATTCAGTCATTCGATACATAACTAAAGTTTGGTCCAATTCCAAGTAACATATATGTGTACATTTATTCATAAGTCATATTTCCAAAAAATGCTCGATTTCACCGGAGTTATAAGTAACCAGTTTCTTAAGAAATTACTTCTATTACAACAATTATTTCGAACCATCAAGAACACAACATGGGTAAGATACATCCCCGGCAAAGCACTCAACCGTTAAACATATTACTTAATACCTATTTTACTGTATTCATGTTTTCAAACCTTACCAGAATGTCAGGTTACAGATATCATTACCAAAAACAACCAATCTCCAGAAATTAATATATACATACATGTGAGTACCCCACATAGCTTTTTCTTATACACAAAAAAAGGCTTGAATGTAATTTTATACCCGATATGTATATGTACTAAGATATTATCATGCGTTTTCTATCTTCCAAAGATTATTTCAAAGATGCCTTGTATACACAATACCTATAATATATATCGTTAAAAGGGGACACATTTAAAACATTTTAATACAAATTATAGACTTATTCTTAATCGTACAAGCATTTAGACCCTTATATAGGTCTCTTACGTTCTAATTAGTTACCACTCTAATGCATGTCATATTCATTCCATTTAATAATCTCAGATTCGTATATTTCCAAACACATTTTGCAAATAGTCCGAACTCAAATGTTTTCATACCAAACGAACCTCAATTCCAGAATATATATATATATATATATATATATAATCCCAAACAGCCCATAGGGTTTCGAATCATGACATCTCTCATACACATGTTATTTATCATGTAGAGCATCAACTTCTCATATTGTCAACATGGTTATGCTTTTCAAGTTACCGAAACACATCCTATCATACATATATTTTACCTTGCTTTTAACTAGCTTATCACAAGTTATTAATAAGATCCATAACTTTAATGTGTAAATTTCGTGCTTAATATCTATCATAGCTTAACAAACCAACAACTGGAAGATATTAGAGATCATTTACAAATCTTGCAGTACATTACACATTTACTAAATCGTATACATTAGTATGCTCCTACACATTCACTATGCCACCATCTAAGGAGTTCCACAAGGGAAATGATATATTCGACTAGAACTTTAGGAGTGACTTGCGACACTTGACTTCGGTTATAACACAAGCTTTAACAACCTGCAATGCATGATATGAATGCATTAGGCTTATATAGCCTAAGTGAGGTAGTAACGCCATTATATAAAGCATAAAATCCATGATATCAAATACATTTCAAAGAAATCAAGCAAGGGTTAGAAATTGATTCTTAGGCCTTAAATTTTAGCTTTTATAGGTTTCATGATCTTTTACAGCTTAATAGAATTATAACGAATTTCTTATCGATCTTATCAAAGATCGTACTTTAACTTATTGAAGTCTTCTCAAGACTTTTTGGAGTACATATTATAGCTTTCGAATTTCTTGTTAGATCTTTTCTAGAATACTTGTCAGATTTTATTACAAAGCTTGTTGCCTCTCATAAGACACATATTTGCTTCATATGAATTCTTATTAAAGATGAGCTTTGCTCCCAATCTTTATTAACATTGCCATCAAGGAATACATTATTGTGTATCATATATCCATATGTTTCAACTCTTTTAAAATATTTGCCTTAGATCACATTTGGTCATGAGTAACATTAGTCAGAGTTTGACCGTATTGGTCCAAGTTACACATAGCTCAAAGCACATAGCAATGGCCAGTGTCTGAAATAACAATCCTACTTCTCTTCTATCCAACCAAACTGTCACCAATCTCCGTACATCTCCCTCGTTACCTCCTACTGCCGCCGCTGTGACCAAAATTGCTTGACAAAAGGGTAAAAATATGCGTTGGAAAAGTTAAGAAAACAATGCCAAGTATACACGGTCGACAAGTAATACAACAATAAGCTGAGTATCGATCCCACAGAGATTGCTTTTAGAATTAAGTGTTTTGATTATTTACTTACTCAAGGAAAAAGAGTGTTTGCGATGGAATTGGTTTTGAAAATGATTTAAAAGAAAAGAAAAAATACAATAACGTTGGCAAGGAGAGTTTGTAAAATTGATGATGAGTGTTGGCAAAGAATGCCTGGTTTTCACGCTACCTGCGCCATGCTAGCCTTTAATAATGTTCTGCCCTGGCAAAGTTTTATTGAGCAGATTCAAAGATGGTCATTGCCTCCATCGATAGAAATACCCTAAATTAACCATGTAAAAACCCCTATATGTCTATAGTGTATGTTTTCCATTAATTATTTTGATTAAGTTCCAATCTATACTCCATAAGGGGTAGACTCACTCTCGAAGTAAGTTCATCTACTTGAACATCTTCTATGGAAGCTTCTCACCTTAGGATCTGACAACTAGTCGTTGCCACCTAAGTCGGCTAAGATATTGAGTAACAAAAAGCAAACTATGCCAGTCGTCGCATGGTATAGAAGTTATTGAAAAATTACAGATCATGCAAGATAAATAAAACTATGCCGAAGAATTTTTAATTATTAAAAATAAAGCAAAACAACATTTAATCCAAACATCCCTCACCAACTATTGAATTAGTTCATGGCGAGGGTATCAACCATAGAAAAAACTTCAACGCTTCCCAACATCATCTTAAAAAATAAAAACAACCAAACCGAAGGAAAAGGAAAAAGAAAGAGGTAGGTCGATGCAACCTTTCTTGATCCATCCCTCCTCGGTCCAGCCTCTCCAAGCCGATTGTGGTGACAACTATATGGAGATGGTGAGCGTGGTGCTAAGCCATCTATCATGCGTCAAATGCTTGGAAATGCTCTCTATATATAGGCATGTGAGGAGAAAAACCCTATAAGAGTTTAAATTTGGGCAAAAGGCTCATGGTAAGTGCTCTATCCTATCACCTTATCATGTCAACACCGATTAAGGCTGACGTGGATTGGTCTAGGGATGACATCATCAGACACCACTTTGTTGCCAAGGGACTTGGCAAAAATCTTCGACTGGCTTACTCTTGATTTTTCAAAGATAATTCAAAATGCTATTTTCTCAGGATCTTATCCATTCTTATTTTTTCAGAGTTGTCCTATTTTTCGGGTTAAGACTTTATTGTCAAGGGGCTTGGCATACAACTGCTGATCCTTCTGTGTTACACTGCCAGTTGTGTCTCGGCAATCTGCTTTGGCATCACGACATTTGTTTTCCCTTATTCCTTTGCCGAGCGATCTGGCAATAAACCTACGCCAAAAATAGCAAAAACCCTTCAATCTGGAAAAAAGGGAACCTACTAACTCCTTTATATGAAAAATGTATGTTTCTAACACTAAATGCAAACAAATGTACTCGAAAACAAACAAAAAGCATTGTGAAATTGGTGGAAAATATAGTACTTTTAAGGAGTTATCACTCACTTGAACCTAGCTCATTGCTTGTCCTCAAGTAATGCAAAGAACTAAAAAGTAAAATAAAAAAGTACCTCAACAAAATTACAATACTTTCCAACACCTTCTAGCAAGCTGAGATCGAACCTAGGTCTATCCTCATATATTCAGTATATTAATGTCAACAGTTCAACAAATTCAAGAGCAACAATAAAGGCCTAGTCTAAGATCATGAAGTGTGCATAAGTGTAGGCAACATGCATCAAGTTAACATCAACTCCCTTAGGAATCTTTACTACTTAAACTCAGAATTTTTTTCTTTTATTCTGCCAATGGTATTTCTTATGCTGGCATTAAAGTAGAGTCGCATCATGCACTATTTGGCGTGAGTCATAAGAGGGAACATACCACGAATGCCCACGTTAGTCCAGACTACATCACTAAGCTAACCCATTTACACTCTTACCCTAAGGTTTTTGACTTGAGTATTAAGAGGGAGCAAACCATGAAACCCTAAGTAACCTATTATCCCTAAGGCAGGATAGTGTTCTTTTTAGGTTTTTCAGCCTTTGGCAGAGCATTGCTGCCTTATTTTTCTTTCTTTTTACCCTAGCACTATTTTTTTCTTTTTGTTTTTCTTTTCTTTTTTTCTTTTTTTATTCCAAGTTCAGTTTCAAGAGGCCCTAAGTTCATTTTAGAAACTAGATACATGCCACGTGTAAAGTGGAACTAAAGTTCCAACGACTAGAGTTTATTGCCAAGCTACCTGGCATCAAAGTGCTGCTGGCATACAATTTCATAGGATTAATTGATCATCATCAAATAGATTAACTAGTTACAAGTTAAGCTAAGCTAACAAAATGCTGGAAATTAGTCACAATCAAGCTGAGATACAAAATAATTTTTTTAGGGTTTGGTATGCATGGCAAACAAATCAAAATCTAAACATGATAATGCATGACATCAAATGCATTACAGAAATGGAGGACACAACACACCCCCAAACATAAAGTGTGTATAGTCCTTGATGTATGAAAAACAACACATATATATAGAAAATAAAGAATGCATGAACATGAAAAATAAAATGAAATGCAATAAGGGAGTTTAAAGGGAATAAGACTCTCCTTCGGTGGACGGTTCCGACTGAGAGACTATTGTCTTCCTCATGGCAAAGTTGCCTCTGTCTCGGGCCATGTGTTTCTTCTTCTTGAGGCTTGTTTTTGCTGCTACTGTAGAAGTTCTGACCGAGAGACTCTTGTCTTCCTCTTGACAAAGTTGCTTCTGTCTTGGGCCATGTGTTTCTTCTTCTTGAGGCTTGTTTTTGCTGCTACTGTAGAAGCTCTCATGTCACGGAGAACTTCTACAATTGTTTTGTCAGGATCGGTGGCAGCAGGGGCAGATTTTAGTGCGACAGGCGTGGCACTGGCTTGGATTTGGATTTCTTCATCCTTTGATTCGAGTGGCGTACCGGTGCTGGATGTCTCAACTTGAACTGGTGAAACAAGTATTGGAGAAACTGGGCCTGGAAAAATAGGGGTGATATCTCAAACTGTGGAGACTTGGTATGCCAAGAATGAGGTCTTGCCGGCATGGTTCCCTTGCCAAGGAGGTTGACAAGGAAGTCAGGATAATCTGGCATAGTGAGTGCGAACATCCGATCCAAAACTTTCTTTAGAATGCGGTCCCTGGCATAAATGTATTGGCAAAGTAGAGCATTTTGCTCCTCTATTTTCTTGAGTTTGGCAATGAACAGTTCCTAGTTCTTGCAAATTTGGGACAGCGTTGCCGCAGAGGCTGCTGGCATAGAAGTCGCAGCGGCAACCTTGGCTGGCTTGTCCTTGGGCACTGGTGTTGCAGCCGTTTGCTTGCCCTTCTCCTTTGTTTCGCTGGCAGTTAACTGCCTCCACAGCGCATGGGTGATTGTAGATCCCTTGCTTCTTTGAATGTTATCCGTATCAAGCAAGGGCACTTCATGTTGCGCACAAATGCAAGAGATTAGCAATGGAAAAATTAAACTACCAGTATTTTTACCTGCACATTTGTAAGTTTCATCCACAATAATCTTCCTAACATTCATCTTCCTTTCGGTCATGATCGAGTGAAGCAATGTCATCCACTCTTCAAAGACAGTCTCTTTATCTGTAGTTGGCATGAGGTTGGCTTTGAGGAAGTGATTCCATCCTTTCGGCTGCAACTTTAATGCCAAGCGCTTCATTTTTCGGCAGCCTTTAGACGAGACGTTCCACTTGGTACCCGGCTGGCAAAGATCCTTCAGCATAGTTTTTCTTTTGGCCTTGTCAAGGGAATCAACAAACTCTGTGTGTTTCTCCTGGTTTGCATCCAAAGAAAACAGTCCGTTAATGTAACCAGCATCAAGCCTTACACACTTACCTCGAATCATTAAGAAATACGAGTCCTTGGTCGTAAAGTGGGCATAAAACTCTCGAACAATTGTGACATTGATGTCCCGTGATTGCTGGAAGAATTTCTCCCATTTATGCTTCTTGATGATGGCAATAAAGTCGGGTGAGCAACCGATATTGGGTTCATTCTTGAATTCGAACCCTTTCTCATAGCAGAAATTCCTCGAGGCAAAGTTCTCGTCATGCTTTTTCTCGATCTCTGCATTGAATAAGCATTTAAATGGTAAAGAAGATGAGGTCATTGGAACCTTGGAATCGGAAGAAAAGAAAAGATGATGAATTACTGGCATTTTTGGTTTCTCGGTTTCTTGAGCAATGAATTGATGAGAAGAAAAATAAAGGTTGAATGTTTAGGTTATAACCGATTTAATGGGATAATGATGATGGGGTTGATTTTAATTGGAGAAGATAAAGTGATAATGATGAGGGTTCTTGAAAGGATAAACGACGGGAAAGGTGGATGGATAAGGAGTAAAAATTTGAATTTTTATTTACCCTAGGCGGCTAGGGTTTTATCCCAACTTAACCAATTTTTGTCTCATTAATCTATCTATGCCAGCCTTGCCTCGACATTGTATTTGGCAATAAAGTGTTGCTGGCGAGAAATTCCTACTGGCATTAAACTCTTGCGTTTACTCAAAGAAACCTTTCAACATAGCAAAACCAAAGAAAAAATAACAGAATAAATAAAAATACAAAATGCTGAAAAAGAAAACAACTAATCCTAATATTTACAAAAATCAAACCCTAGTGAGGATCACTGAAGCTCTGCCATGAGGGTAACCTCCTTGGCATCCGTTGGAGTGCCTTCCAAATAGTGCTTCAGTCTTTGTCCATTCACTTTGGTTGGTAGGTGGTAAGCTATGGCAATGTTTTGTTTAAATAACCAACATAGAAAGCCGAAGAATTTCTTACCTTTGAGTACGTCAAACTCTCGATTGGATAACGAAAGAGAATATTTTTCATGATAGCTTTGAACAACCACCTTATAAAACTGAAGTATCTCTTTGTTGTAGGTCTCAAGAACCTTTGATCAAACTCAGCACCCCAATAGTGCTTAGGCTTTTCTGCTCCTTTCTCCTTTGATGTCGAGCCATAGGCATCCTCACCCTGTTCTAGAATGGATGTAGCAATTAAATCTTCAGTTTCTTGCCGCGACATCTCTAGCATTGTTGTTGTGGTAAAAAATTTCTACTTCAGCTCGTCAGTCTCAGTCATTTGGCATCCACTTTTCCTTCTAGCAATAAGCCATTTGAGCACACCTTGCTTCATGACATCAGTTCTGACCATAATCGATATTCTTTGTTGCTCAATTGTTTTGCCATCGCATTTTTGTTTTATGGCATCAATATTCATTCCATGGCAATTCAATAACAGGTTCTCATCCAAAATAGATTTCATTAGCTCAATTGCATGGCATTCTTCAACTTTATCAGCACACTTAAAAGTTTTAAAAATGTCAACACTAATATCTGCTTGTTTTACCAAGGTGGTGCTGGCATCAAATTGCCGTCTACCATCAAATGGTGGTCTGGCATCAAATAATGGTCTGGCATCATCATCAGTGCCCTGGAAAAGCTGTGCCATGTCCTTATTGAAGATAGATTCTATGATCTCGATAGGTTGGCATTTTGGTTCTATTGGTTTTGTCGAGGTGGTGTTGGCATTAGATTACGGTATGGAATTGCTAGTTCTTGCACCCCTATTCTCAGCTTCATTGGGTTCGTCTGTTGGCAATGATTTCTCTTCTTAGCAAACAACCGACTGTTTGGTATACGTTTCATTCTTGATTGGTTTTCCACTTCGGAGAGTGACAGCTTGACCTTGTTCTTTCCTTATTTGCCGAGCATCCTTTGTATCACTTGGTAGAGTTTCTAGAGGTCTGGCATTAAGTGCGCTGACAATCTGTCCTATCTGAGTTTCCAAGTTCCTCATGGATGCGGCTAGATTCTATACATTTGCATTGTTATGCTCCATATAATCCTTCAGAGTGTCCTCATCGGAAGATCCTTGCACTGGAGGTAGATTATTTTTGTGCTCTTTGTGGCGTGGCATTCTGGTTGAATGCTGGCATAACATTAAATTGATTACCACCTTGGTTTGCCCACGAAAAATTAGGATGATTCCAACCTGCCTTGTAAGTATTGCAGTATGAGTTAAAATTTTGACTAAAATTACCAACAAAATTTACCAATTCAGGATTAGATGGGCACTCATCCACATAATGATCCTCTCCACAAATGGTCCTAAATGGTTCCAGTGCCTTTACTTTTCGGACTTCGTCAAGCTTTTGCATTATTGTCACTATATTAGTGAGCTTGGCAATTTGAGCCTTGATAGATGAGAGTGCATATTCTGTCCCAGTTGCCAATTTGGCAGTAGGGTATTGAAAATCATTGGTTGCGATTCTTTCAAGGATGTCATATGCCTCTGTATAATTTTTATCTAGCAATGAATCATTTGCCAAGACATCTACAATGGTCCTAGCATGGGCATTGAGTCTAGTGTAAAAGATCTCCATTTGGGTCCAAGTAGGGAATCCATGTATAAGACATCTTCTCAACATATCTTTGAATCGCTCTCATGTATCGTAGAAAGTTTCATCATCAGCTTGCCTAAAAGTTGTGATTTCGATCCGCAGCTTGGCATTAAGTTCAGGTGACTGGAATCTCAAAAGAAACTTCTAGCATAACTCTGCCCACATAGTGATTGAACCAGGTGGCAATGAATTTAGCCACAATTTCGCTCTATCTCGCAAGGAAATTGAAAAGAGCTTCAGCTTTATTGTCTCTTTAGTCACATCATGCTGGCAGAATAGT
Source organism: Hibiscus mutabilis (assembly GCA_019671005.1). Classification (NCBI taxonomy): domain Eukaryota; kingdom Viridiplantae; phylum Streptophyta; class Magnoliopsida; order Malvales; family Malvaceae; genus Hibiscus; species Hibiscus mutabilis. The sequence goes on along the minus strand of CM033717.1, from coordinate 51,351,310 downwards.
TGGCAAACCTCCATGAATCTCTTCAAATGCTTTATTGGATCTCCATTAGGTGATCCATCAAATTGACCTACATCTATTAGCAATTGAATCATTGTCAGTTTAAGCTTAAAGTTAGCCATATTTACCTCTGGACCAATCGGTCCTAGCATCAAATCATCTATGGTGGGTGCTATATGTTCTCTGATAGATCGTTCTTTAGGTATCTGAGCAGCAATAGTAGGGGCTAGTAGTATAACTGCAGGTATTACTGATATCTCCTGGTTGTTGGCATTATTTAGGATACTTCCTAGCTCACCATTGCTGTTACGAGCCTTTTCTCGACGTTCTCTTCTTAACCTGCGTAGGATTGGATCATATTATAAATCTTCCTTCGCAGTGGTGCTCCTGTACATATACCAAATGAAATAAATTAAACAAAAAAATCAAAACAATTAATCCTATTGTATTCTACGACAACGACGCTAAAAACTTATTGTGGTCGAAACTGCTTGGCAAAAAGGTAAAAATATGCGTTGGAAAAGTTAAAAAAATAATGCTAAGTAAGATATTTTGCCTGCAAGTATACACGGTCGACAAGTAATGCATCAATAAGCTGAGTATCGATCCTATAGAGATTACTTTTGGAATTAAGTGTTTTTATTATTTACTTGCTCAAGGAAAAAGATTGTTTACGATAGAATTGGTTTTGAAAATGATTTAAAAGAAAAGAAAAAATAAAATAACGTTGACAATGAGAGTTTGTAAAATTAATGATGAGTGTTGGCAAGGAATGTCTGATTTTCACGCTGTTTGCGCCATGTTATCCTTTAATGATGTTCTGCCTTGGCAAAGTTTTATTGAGCAGATTCAAAGATGGTCATTGCCTCCGCCGATAGCAATGCCCTAAATTAACCATGTAAAAACCCCTATATGTCTATAGTGTATGTTTTTCATTAATTAATTTGATTAAGTTTCAATCTATACTCCTTAAGGGGTAGACTCACTCCCGAAGTAAGTTCATCTACTTTAACATCTTTTGTCAAAGCTTCTCACCTTAGGATCTGACAACTAGTAGTTGCCACCCAAGTCAGCTAAGATATTGAGTTACAAAAATCAAACTATGTCAGCCGTCGCATGGCATAAAAGTTATGAAAAAATTACAGATCATGCCAGATAAATAAAACTATGCCAAAGCATTTTTAATTATTAAAAACAAAAAAAAAACAACGTTTAATCCAAATATCCCTCATCAACTATTGAATTAGTTCATGGTGAGGGTATCAACCATAGAAAAAACTTCAACTCTTCTTAACATCATCTTAAAAATAAAAACAACCATACCGAAAGAGAAGGAAAAAGAAAGAGGTAGGTTGATGCAGCCTTTCTTGATCCAACCTTCCTCGGTGCAACCTCTCCAGGCCGTTGGTGGTGACAACTATATGGAGATGGTGAGCGTGGTGCTAAGCCATCTATCATGCGTCAAATGCTTGGAAATGCTCTCTATATATAGAGATGTGAGGAGAAAAACCGTATAAGAGTTTAAATTTGGGCAAAAGGCTCATGATAAGTGCTCTATCTTATCACCTTATCATCTCAACACTGATTAGCGCTGACGTGGATTGGTCTAGGGCTGACATCATCGGACACCACTTCGTTGCAAAGGGACTTGGCAAAAATCTTCGACTGGCATACTCCTGATTTTTCGGAGATGATTCAAAATGCTATTTTCTCGGGATCTTATCAATTCATAATTTTTCAGAGTTCTCCTATTTTTCTGGGCTGAGACTTTATTGTCAAGTGGCTTGGTATACAACTGCTGGTCCTTCTGTGTTGCACTGCCAGTTGCGTCTCGGCAATCTGCTTTGGCATCACAACATTTGTTTTCCCTCATTCCTTTGCCGAGCGATCTGGCAATAAACCTGTGCCAAAACAGCAAAAACCCTTCAATCTGGAAAAAGGGCAACTACTAACTCCTTTATATGAAAAATGCATGTTTCTAACACTAAATGCAAACAAATTTACTCGAAAACAAACAAAAAGCATTGTGAAATAGGTGGAAATATAGTACTTTTGAGGAGTTATCAATCGCCAATATATCACATATATAAAGGGGCGTCCCCCGAGCCGTAGCTCATGGACTGTAGTCTGGAAATGTACCATGTTTCATGCCAAAGTGTCCAAGGGATTCCATTTTATAGGCAACTTAGGTATTTTATCCTTGAGAATAGGAGTATAACTTATGGCACAAGTAATCTTACTTGTTTCTTTTAGTAATGTCTTATAGCTTGAGTTGAGCTTTTAGCTCCTTTGAGTTTATGAATTCATAATTGAAAAAACAGAATTGAATTCCTTTATTAGCATCTTATGACATTATAAGTCAGGAGCTAGCTTCAGAGATTTTATAACTAAGAATACAAAACATCCATTTCAAACATAGCATAGCAAGGAACCAAAATGCATATGTAATGTAGAAATAACCAATAGACTCACTTAAGATGCCATGCTATGAATATGTACATAGAAAGTGCTCTATGTGAGCCATATGCATATGTTCATGATTTGATTAATACTTATCACAAAAACAAGGATCGGAGTGACACCGTGTCACCTGAGACAAGAGTAACTACACTCACCTCTTATTCCAAAGTTATGGAATACCTGAACCACAAATACCTCTCGCTTTCAACTATTTCTTTTCTCTTGCTCTTCCATTTCATGGTGTACCTTAAATCAAGCAATAAGCCATTAATACCAATTTATTCCATTCAACTCACAAGACAGATTCTAATACATAGGTATTTTTTCATACATGCATAAATTAGCTCATGGCACACACATATACTTTCATTCATGTCCTGGACAGCCCAGCGCACTTTTAAATCCATACAAAACAGTCTCAAAAAATAAACATATGTATAAACCAGCTCAACAAACCATGTACTTTCATATTTATTCAAATCTGCCCAAACTTAAACATGTATTAATATAGGTGATCAAAATAATCCATGTCTTTTAATTTTATTCGAAAACAGTGCCTAATATCCAAGTACTTTCGAATCTATCCAGTTTTCATATTTCTATATTTTTTTCATGTTCGAAACTATTTTTAGAAGTTCTCATATGATCAATTCAGTCCTTGGTGCATATTAATTCACATTCAAACTTTCAGAGCAGCCTTCTACCATTTTTAGTGACTTAAAACCGACTCAATACAAACAAGCACACATATATGTTTACAAGATAGCACACAATTTACTTATAATTTCAATACAGCCTCTCACATTCTTATAGAATTATCCTTAATCTTTCTAATTAATCCTTGAATACTTTCCCAAGTTCTTATTTATACAAATACATGTTTCAAACAATTCTTAACATTGGTATACTTATTTAGACTCATCACAACATTCTTTAACTTATTAGAATACTTTTCAAAACAATTCCCATACTTTCATGTTTTTCAATGATATTTTCTAATGTCCTATAGAGCTACTGCTGCCAGGCAGACTGCGCCTCGGTTAGAAATTCATATCTCCCATTCCGTACATTGGAATTCCGAGATGTTTACACAGTTAGAAAGCTGACTCAATTACCTTTCTAACCATATTAGCCTTGTAATTTTACCCTTTATAAATCAATGCAGAATTTAGTCTAAAGATACGTCCAAATCTGTCACCGGGCAAATTACACTACCCCTAAAGGATCATCTCTTTAAACTGTTCTAAAGCTCGAAATTCAATTTTGTTTGTTTTAACTTAAACTAGACATGACAAGCTTTCTAAACACATAAATTATAGCTTCCAAACAAACCAATACAATTTATAGCAATTTTTCAAAGTTACCGTTAATGCAGATTTTTAAAACAGTCCAATGATATTCACACATGTACATACAACTCCAATTAGTTTCCTAATGCTTTCAACTACACCAAAAACAGACCCAACTTCTTATATATACATGTTTATACATATCAACCACCCTTGATAAGGTGGCATACATTCAATTCAACTCATTCTATACATTAACACCTTTTTCCCTTGTTTCGAATTTACCAAAAACAGATCCGTGAGCTTCCTAACGTATCAAAATAATCCAACATGTTTCTAAGGTATTTAAGCAGTCCATCATGTTCACATAAACATACAAAACATGGCTTATTCATTTGTATACATATTTCTAAACCAATCGAACAAGGTAAGGAATTCATAACATGGATCTAGTTCCTTCATTGATTCAAGCAATAACAACATCTTTGAGATTTCAGATTAAGCTTCCAATTAAACTCTAAATCATGAGGTTAAAAGGGATACTCACAATTCTTAAAATTGTTCGGTAAAATGATTCAAGGAAGGCCTTCATCGACCAAGTCAAAACCTCAAGCTTTCCATGGAGATCCATTCTCTTTCTCACTCCAGACTCTCTCCCTAAAAATATGGTTCGGTCACCATAAGGAAGATCAAGAAAAGGAGCTTCTTTCTTCCTTTATCAAACCGAGGCTATAATCACACATGTTCAACCTTTTGGTTGACATGTGTAAAGTCCCTAAACAATAGTTTTTGTAGCATGCAATCACTATATTAATCTAGGCTTTCAATTTAACCCTCCAAAATTGACTATCCATTCTTTCTTTCTTTTTATTTAATCCTAGCTTACTCAATTAATCTATTGAAAGATAGTTCTATAGTAATTTAGCTATTAGTTCTATGTTCCCTAACCAAACATTCAATTTTTATTATTCAATTTAGTCCTTGAAAAGTAAGTTATCATTTCTCACTCTTCTCATCAATTTGATTTACAACTTTTTATCAATCTAGACTTATACATATATATATATATATATAATTGTTTAATCTCAAAGGACCATTTCGATTACAAGAATCATTGGATACAGTTAACCCGGTTTTAGGGGTATTACATGTGTCGTTAAAAATTTAAACATGGAAGTTATTATAAATTAATATAATTACAAAATTAGCCTTCAATTTCTACATTTATTTTAATTTAACCTTAATTCTAAAAAATTAACTCACATAATTTTAATAATCTATCAATTTAGTCCATCTTCTTTTCTACAAAAGAGTTCCTTTAACTCCATTATCTTTGTCACCACTGTCACCCATTCACCATCACTACACCAACCCCAACCAACCATACTCAAGCAACTTTGTCGACGTTTTCTTCAATCATGCATCTCAAGAATCGATTTCCCCTTCTCTACTTTTCACCATAACCAAGTGAGCCATCCCTTTTCTTCTACTATCCATCAATCCATCAAACCAGTCCCAAAAAAAATCCACTACTACAAAACATGAATTCTGGTTTGTAAAAAATACAAACCCCAGTTCGCCACACACAACAATAATTTGTGCAAAATTCAATATTGCATCTAAAACCTACAACTGCAGATTTGCAGAAAACCCATTTCTTGCTTATTTGTGTATTCATTTGCAGATCTAGGAATATAACTAATTTCCAACTTCTTTTCATTGAAACAAGTGAAATCATAAAATATTGTTACTCAAAACTTTCTTCTTCAAAACCCATTAAACCATGAATCTTTTCTCATTTGAATTCCATAACCTGTAATTTTTTTCTTTGGAAGCCTAGTTAAATTTTTTGTGATTCTCAATTAGGAATTTTAAAACCTAAAATAGAAACATTGTTTTCAAAACCCATATATTATTTTCAAACATCAAAATTTTCATTAGATTCAACCATATTTTTTTTAAGGTTATCAATTTTTTTAAAAAAAGAACATTTGACGACAAATGAAACTATTCAAAAATCCATAAATAGGGTTCTTGGTCGGTGCCTAAACGAAGATGAGAAGCCACCATAACGCGACCACACTGATTTGAGCAATGATCATCACAGTTGGAGAGAAGATGAGTTTTGAAGTTTAAAATTAGGACTAAATTATAACGAAGCGTAAAATTAGGACTAAATTTATGGAATTGTTTTCACTTAGGATTAAATTGATTGGATGTATAAATATAGAGGACTAAATATATTATTATTCCAACTTTTTTTAAATGCCACATCATCAACCGTTAAAATTTTAATGGCACGGGACCAATATGTTACTTTTTTTTAAGTCAAATGACCAGTTTATAACTTTTGATAGTCGGAGGATGTGAAAGATAATTGGATCATAGTCGGGGACCATTTATGTAGTTTACCCTAAGAATAATTGTTGTTCCTTTTATCTCGATAATGTTTTCTATGGTGTGACACAATTAATAAACAACCTTTATATTTTGGATTAAGAGAATTCCATTTACAATATAAATACGAAAAGATTAAAAACAAATGACTCTAATCAAACTCATTTTTGGCATTTTCTCTTGGGTCACATAAGTGAAAAACGTATTTCAAAACTTCATAAAGATGGATTTTTGGATTCATTTGTTTTTGAACAATTTGATGTATACGAGCCTTGCTTATTGGGAAAGATGAACAAAGCTCCTTTTAATGGTAAAAATGAGCGAGAGAGTGATTTATTGGGATTAATACATAGTGATGTATGTTGACCAATGAATACACAAGCCATAAGAGGGTTTCAATACTTCATTACTTTCACAGATGCCTTCAGTAGATATGGATACATTTACCTAAAACATCATAAATCTGAAGCCCTTGAAAAGTTCAAGGAATTTAAAAATGAAGTACAAAACCAACTAGGAAAAAGCATTAAAGCTTTCAATCAGACCGAGAAAGAGAATACTTAAGCTTAGAGTTTGGTGACCTTCTTAAGGAATGTAGGATTGTTTCACACCTCCTAGTACTCCACAATGGAATGGGGTTTCCAGAAGAAAAAAAATTGAACACTATTAGACATGGTTCGATCAATTATGAGTCACGCTAATCTTCCAGTTTCTTTTTGGGGACATGTACTAAAAATAGCTACTTTCACACTAAACCGTGTTTCATTTAAATTAGTTCAAAAGACACCATATGAGATATGGAGTAGGAAATGTCCTAATATGTCTTTTATGAAAATTTGAGGATGCGAAGCTTATGTTAAACATCAGATGTCTACAAAGCTCAAAACCAAATCTAATAAATGTAATTTTGTGGTTTATCCTAAAGAAACTAAAGAATATTATTTCTTTAATCTTATCAAGAACAAAGTGTTTGTTGCTCGAACATGAATCTTCCTAGAAAGAAAATTTGTTTTCTGAAAAGGAAGTGGGAGAAATATTAAACTCAATGAAATTTGAGATCAATCACAGATCATTGAACCAAAGATTGAACAACAAGTTCTACAAGTTGTTAAGGAACATTCAACAGTTTTGAAAACACAACCACAAGAAAGATCTTTGAGAGAATGCAATGCACCCGAGAAATATGGATCTCTTATCACATTGCATGGTAATGTTCTCTTCATGGATCAAGATGAGCCTAGGACTTATCAATAAGTGGTGACGGGCACAGACTCTGAGAAATGGCTAGAGGCCATGAAATTGGAGATGGATTCCATGATAGAAAACCAAGTTTGGACCTTGGTTGACCCACTTGAAAGGGTTAAGCCCATAGGGTGCAAGTGGGTTTTCAAAAAGAAAACCAACATGGATGGTAATGTACACACATACAAAGGGTGATTAGTCGCTAAGGGTTTTCTTCAAATTCATGTTATAGGCTATGATGAAACCTTTTACCTTGTTGCTATGTTTAAATCCATTTGGATCTTACTTACGATAGCTGCAATTTATGATTATGAGATACGGCAAATAGATGTTAAAACCGCTTTTCTTAATGGAAAGCTAGATAAAGATATGTACATGACACAAGCCGAAAAATATGCAAGCTACAAATGTCCATTTATAGATTGAAGCAAGCTTCTTGAAGTTGGAATATTCATTTTAACGATGCAATCAAAGAGTTTAATTTTATCAAAAATGAAGATGAGTCATGTGTTTTCAACAAAATTAGTGGGAGCACTGTCATATTCTTGGTATTGTATGTGGATAACATACTAATAATAGGAAATGACATACCTAGCTTATAGTCTGTAAAAACTTGGTTAGAAAAATGTTTTTCCATGAAAAAGTTGGGTGAGGCAACATACATATTAGGAGTCAAGATCTATAGAGATAGATAGAGACGACTCCTAGAACTGAGTCAAAAATACATACATTGAAGAAATATTGAAAAGATTCAGCATGGAAGAATCCAAAAAAGGGTTCTTACCTATAAGGCATGGAATTTCACTCTCGAAGGAAATGTGTCCTTCAACACCTCAAAGAAGAAAGCGCGTGAGTAAGATTCCATATGCTTCAGCAATTGGATCTAACACGTATTTCATGCTATGTACTTGTCCAAATGTATCGTACGCTTTAAGTATGACAAGTCGGTACCAGGTAGATCCTGGTAAAGGTCAATGGGTCGTAGTTAAAAACATCCTTAAGTACTTAAGAAGAACTAAGGATACATTCCTTATATATGGAGGTGAGGAAGAGGTAAGTATAAAAGGTTATACTGATGTCAGCTTTCAAACCGATAAGGATGATTCACGATCGCAATCGGGTTTTGTGTTCTGCCTTAATGGAGGCGTTATGACCTAGAAAAGTTCAAAACAAGATATAGTAGCTGATTCTATAACAGAAGCCGAGTATATTGTAGCATGCGATGCTATAAAAAAGGGTGTTAGGATCAAGAAGTTCATATCTGAACTAGGGGTTGTGTTGAGCATTTTGAATGCTATAGATCTTTGTTATGATAACAACAGAGCCATCGCACAATCAAAAGAACCCAGATCTCACCATCGATCTATACATATACTTAGGTGTTACCATCTCATTCGAGAAATTATAGATCAAGGAGATGTGGAAATATGTAGAGTACCAACAGATGATAACATTGTCGATCCGCTTACAAAGCCTCTAACGCAGCAGAAGCATAATCGTCACACTAAGTCACTTGGTATTAGATTCATGAGTGATTGGTCTTAGTGCTAGTGGGAGATTGTTAGAGTATGCCCAAAGATTAATCATAAGATGATTGTAAATGACATTTGTTTTTACCTTGTTTATTTATAAAGAGGCGTTATCATTATTATTTTTAGTTATAATTCTTGCATAAATAAACTAAATTATAATAAAGTCCTTAGAATAATATGGTTATTCTTAAATATGGTTATTCTTAAATGTCCTTAGTCAAGTATTATTATGGGAATGGAAAAAATAATGCATTAAGACTAATATGTAGTTGATTGATGAAAAAGTGTTGTTATTGACATGAAGATGTCAAAATCAATACATAAGTATGTGTTAGAGAACGACATACTGGATTGATCCGCTATGAGCATGTTTCTTGGATTACTATGTACAACATTTCTCATAGTGATAACTACATTTATAATCTTCAAACTTAAGATCATCATTATTTCAACATTGTGAGTGACATATTTTGATACAGTAAAACGTGTGTCATAACCGACTACTCTATAAAGACTGATATTGGATATGTCACAATATATGTAGTGGGATATGGTTGATCAAGATAGGATTTGTCCCTTCTACATAATAGGAGTAATATCGTAGGCCACTTGATTGAGTGAGACTGGAAATGCATGGACATGCTCGAATAAGTTGATATGCGATATCATAGTTATTCGTTTATAATAGTCTACTCAAGATATCAAGAAATATTAGATGGACGATACAAGTGTGATTGATCCATGACTTGTGTCCAATCTAGATATAAAGGACAAAAGGATGTAATACATGAAAAAATAGTTAATCATGAAAAGGTTATGTCGATTCATGATTCCTTGTAACTTAGGTGACAATGACATATTGCTAGATGTCACTCATTGTTTGTAATATTAGAAATGTTCTAATATTTATTACTAACGTTACATGAACCTACAAGGTCACACTCACGGTTGAAATGGACATATATTAAACGAATTATATATGTACAAATTTGTTGTACACGAATTTTGTTAAATTAGTATATATTTGATATATATATATATAATTTAACTATTGGATAAATATTAAAAGAAAAATAATTATTGTAATTATTACTCTTTTAATATATAAATAATATAATTCGATTTAAATTAATATATATATTGAAATCCTAATTAAAGTTGAATTGGGATTATATATATTAATATATATTAAAATCCTAATTAATTTAAATTGGAATTATATATATATATATATTGAAATCTTAATTAAAGTTGAATTGGGATTATATATATTTAATATACATATTGAAATCCTAATTAAGTTGAATTGGGATTATATATACTTAATATATGTATATATATGGAAATCCTAATTAAAGTTAAATTAGGATTATATATATTAATATATATTAAAATTCTAATATGAGTTGAATTAGAATTTCAAAGGCTATATAAAGGCATGAGAGATCTAGCAATCATAAATGCTTTTGGAAAAACCCTCTAAATAGTTTAAAGAGTTTTATATGCTCGTTTTAACTGGGTGAACTATGTAGAGGTCGAAGCGTTATCGTTGCGGCTTAAGAATCAGCATCGTGAAATCGTGATTGGATATCTATCTCCTCCAAATTTAAAATTCCAGATTTTAAACAGGTAATTCTTCACCATTATTCACCCCGATTCATTCCTCGTACAATGATCTCTAGTGGTAATCGCCTAATAATTTTTCTGTTGCGCCATGGGGTGTACCAACGTAACCTAACAGCATCGACTCACTCAAGTAAGGCTGCACCGTGTTGAAGAGGGCAAGCTGTGGTTCGACCAGGCTAAGACTGAGAGCACTGAACCCATTGAAGGGCTGCATTGATAGATCTCCTTCTTTGCCCATTTCTCTTTATTTTATATCTAATTTTATGGTGATGTTAATTGAAAACGATTTGGTGTTGATGGTTCCCCCAACCTTGAACTGATTTCTTTAAGTTGGTCAGGGATGTTTTTGCGATGAAATGCTCAATTATTTTCAGCTTTTAATAATTCAATGCTTTGACATTTTTGTCTATCTTGCTAGTGCTTAATTTCTTTCAATTGTTTTTCTAGACGATAGTTGGCATTGCATGCATATTATCCCTTAATATCTTAACAGACTTAGGGGATAACAGTTAATTGCCAAGGTACTAAGGTGGAAAACTTCGACATAAGATGTTCAAGTAGATGAGCTTACTTCGAAAGTGAATCTACCCCTTGGGAGTAAAAAATTAAAACTTTGCCAGGTTAATGATTGAAAAAATTCACTATAGACATATAGGAGTTAATCATAACTAACTTAGGGTACAATCGAAAGAGGCATTGCCACTTTAAAATCTGTTCAGCAATAAAACCAAGGCTGAATGTTATTAAAAAGCTAGTATAGCTAGTGTGAAATCCAAGCATCCCCTGCCAACGCTAATAACCATTTGAATACACTTGTTTGCCAACTTGCCTGAATTTTTATTATATTTTCCTAATTCATTTTTCTTAAAACCAGAATCTGATGCCAAATCAAACTCATTTTTCCTATTTCACAAGTAAAATCATGGCATTTAACTCTTGGCCAATCCCTATGGATATGATATTCAGCTTACTACTGTATTACTTGTTGATCGTGTATACTTGCACGCAAAAGACCTATACTTGACATTATTTTATTGGCATATTTACACTAAATTATCAATTATTTGCCAAGCATTAGTCAGGCGACAAGTTTTTGGCGCCGTTGCCGGGGATTGCAACGGAGTTTATTGTTTATCTAATTTTTCTTGTGATTGTTTATTTTTCTTATTTCTATTTTGCTTGGTGTATGACCAGAAGCTGCCCTACGATGGAAGATTGGCTATACGACCCAGAGATTGAAAGAACCTTACGTAGATTGAAAAGAAAATGTCGAGAGATGGCTCGTAATGGAAATGGAGTAGATGGTGTCCCAAATAACCATGGGGATCCACCATTAAATGATAACATTCCGCCTGCACCTGCTGCTATTGCTGACAATGCCGAGGAAATACCTATTAGAGAACACTTGGCACCAAATATGGATAATTTAATGTCAGGACTAATTGGTCTCAAGGTAAATGCAGTTAATTTTGAACTTAAACCGGTAATGATTCAGACTTTATTAAATGTAGGTCAATTCGATGGATCACCTACTAGAGACCCAAGGCAACACTTAAAGCAATTCATAGAGGTATGCCAAGTATTTCAGCAACCTAGTGTAGTTGAGGAGATGGTGAAATTGAGACTCTTTTTATTTTCCTTGAGAGATAGAGCAAAAACGTGGCTAAGTTCTTTGCCACCTGGTTTAGTTACTTCATGGGAAAAATTATTCCAGAAGTTCCCTATGAGATTCCAGCCACCTAAACTTAATGCCAAACTACGAAGTGACATCATTACCTTTAGGCAGGCTGATGATGAGATTGTGTATGATGTTTGAGAGCGTTTTAAGGACTTATTGAGAAAATGCCTCATGCATGGATTTCTAACTTGAACCCAAATGGAGACTTTTTATAACGGACTTAATGCTCATGCCAGGACTATGGTTGATGCTTCGACAAATGGTTCGTTGTTAGATAAAAATTATACATAGGAATATGATATCATGGAAATGATTGCCACCAATGATCTTCAATACCCTACTACCAGTTTGGGAACTGGAACAAAAATTGGTGGAAAATTAGAGCTTGATGCATTATCATCAATCATTACTCAAATTTCCAAACTCACTAATATAGTGAAGACATTGCAAAAGCCTACTGAAGTCCAAGAAGTAAAGGCATTGGAACCATTCTGCACTATTTGTTGGTAATTTCAATCAAAATTATAAACCACAATCCAATACTTATAATGTAGGTTGGAAGCAGCATCCCAACTTTTCCTAGGTAAATCAAGGTGGTAATCAATTTAATGCCCAACGGCATAACAATAATGCATCGCCAGGATTCAACCAAAATGTAATGCCACAGAGAGCACATAATAACTTCCAACAAGGGTAGAGATCTAACCAAATGAACACTTTAACAGATTACATGGAGCAAAATGATGCAACTGTCCAAAGTTTAGCAGCATCTATGTGAAACTTGGAGGTTCATCTAGGGCAAATTGCCAATGTACTCAATAACAGACCCCAGAGAAATTTTCCAAGTGATACGGAGGATGCTCGGCAAAAAGGTAGAGAATAATGCAAAGCAGTAACTCTTTAGAGTGTCAAATAATACGAGATTGAGACGTTTGTCAAGTAGTCGATTAATTAATAGGATGAGAAGTTGATGCCAACAGATGGCCCCAATGAAGCTAAGAATGAAGAGGCTAAAGCTGATGCCAGACGTCAATTTGATGCCAGTACCACTTTGGCAAAACCAGTGGAGCCAACATTTCCTTATTCGCCACCACCTTTTCCACAAAGACTTCAGAAACATAAGCAAGACTAGCAATTTAAGCACTTCTTAGAAGTTCTTAAATAATTGTAGATCAATATACCATTGGTAGAAGCTCTCGAACAAATGTCCAACTATGTCAAATTCATGAAGGATATCTTGTCCAAGGGTAAGATTTAGGATATCTTGGGAAGACCATTTCTTGCCACGGGTGGGACTTTAATTGATATTCAAAAAGGTGAACTTACTATGCGTATGAATGACCAACATGTTACGTTTAACATGTTTCAAGCTCTTAAGTGTGCAGATGAACCTAATGAATGCCAAGCTGTTGAGATCTTGGAGTCTATTTTTGACTAGGACATGGCACAACTTTGCTAAGATGTAAAGTTAATGCTAGAGAACTGGATGATGAGAATACGACGAGTGAGGAATCTAAGGAACCGACTATGCTGAATGAGATCATGAGTTATTTCAGTAGTTGAGCCACTTGAGTTAGCTGGCAAAGAGATCAAGGCACTTAAACCATCAATTGAGGAGCCACCAAAACTGGAACTAAGAACCTTGCCAAAGCCATCTCAAGTATGCCTACTTAGGAGACAACCTAACTTTGCCAGTAATTATTGTTGCTGATTTGGCCACCAAGAGAAGAGATTGATGGAAACATTGGGCAATCACAAGCAAGCTGTGGGATGGACCCTTGCCGATATCCAAGGGATAAGCCCTACAATTTGTACATATAAAATCACTCTAGATGAGTACCATGGCAAAACAATTGAGGCTCAGATGAGACTAAACCCGAGCATGAAAGAGGTACTCAAGAAAGAAGTCATCAAATGGCTAGATGTCAGGATAATTTATCCCATTTCTGACAGCTTGTAGGTTAGCCCAGTACAATGTATGCCAAATAAGAGAGGAATGACTGTGGTTTAGAACAAAAAAATGAATTAATCCATTCGAATACCGTGACGGGTTAGAGAGTGTGTATAGATTATATGAGGCTAAATAATACCACACGAAAAGACCACTTTCCACTGCCCTTCATCGATCAGATATTGGATAGAGTGGCAGGTAAGGCATTTTACTATTTCCTAGACCAATATTCATGGTACAATCAGATTGCCATTGCCCCAAAAGATTAGGAGAAAACCACGTTCATTTGTCCATATGTGACATTCGTTTTTAGAAGAATGCCCTTTGGACTGCGTGACGCCTAACAACGTTTTCAGCATTGCAGGATGTCAATTTTTCTTTCATGATAGAGAATAATTTGGACGTGTTCATGGATGACTTCTCGGTTCTTAGCAAACCATTTAAATAATGTCTTCAGAGTTTGGAGCTTGTTTTACAGAGATGTATCAACACTAATCTAGCCTTGAACTGGGAAAATGTCACTTCATGGTGAATGAGGGCACAGTTCTTGGACACAAAGTGACCAAGAGATGATTAGAAGTTTACAAAGCAAAAGTGAGAGCTTCCACTGAATACCATGTGGAACTTATGCGAGATTTGGCCCAAGGGAGAAAGATTTTTGGATGAGCGAGAAAGCTTTAAGCCGCCTAGGTTAAAATCCCCAAACTTTGAAATTTTAACCTAAACCTTTTCACCCTTTTTCTTTCCCGTGTCGTCACCTCACTTAAACCCAAAACACATCATCATCCCACTTCCCTAAACACGCATAAATATTACAACCATCATCACTTTCACTAACCTCACCATTAAACAACCCCCTTTCCCTCTATTTAATTCCAATTTTCCCCATAGCTAAATCTTTATTCTCCCACTTTTCTCTCGCACGGCAAGAATTTCAAGAACAAAGCTTTCCTTTAGACTTTTCTTTTTATCCGATCACCATTATATTTTCCTAATCTTCTCTTCTTCATCCGCACATTTTAAGATTTTCTTCAATGAAGAAATCAAGAAGAAATATGAAGAGAACTTCGCTACTCATACCTTCTGTTATGAGAAGGGTTTTGAATTCAAGAATGAATCTAATTTGGGGTTCTCCCCAAAAATGGTTAACATTGCCAAGACGCATAAATGGGAGACCTTTGCTAGCAACCTAGAGAGGTCTATTCCTCCATCGTCCGTAAGTTCTATGCCCATCTCACTAAAAAATATTCATCTTTACTTCTTATAAGATGTATGTGTGTTTGTTTTGATTAGGGATATATTAATGGTTTGTTTGAATTGACGGTAAATGAGAAGAACATACATTGTTTGCTGAATCTTTGGATGATGCCAAGTAGAAGCTGATTTTGAAGGATTTGTGTGAACTTGGCACAAAATGGATTGTTTCATCCAAAGGCCACATGATCGTGAAATGATTGGCACTGAAACCACAATCGAAGAGTTGGAACCACTTTCTAAAGGCCAACCTAATTCTAACAACACGCAACGAGACTATTTTAGAAGAGATGATGGCTTTGTTGCATTCGATAATGGTAGGGAGGAAAATCAATGTAGGACGTCTGATTATAGACGAAACCTACAAGTGTGCAGAGAAGGGAAGTGGCAGTTTAGTTTTTCCTTCTTTAATCTCTAAACTTTGCAGGCTCCATAATGTGCCAAAGCTTGACTCCGATAACACCTAAAAATATAAGGGAGTCATTACTACTGCACTGTGGAAGCAATTAATTGTTAGGGAGAAGGGAAAGGTTACTGAGCCAACGTCTGTTGCTATAACGCCTAGGGCAAAACCTGAAACAAAAATGCCATAAATGATGCCAATTGATGCCTTGGCATTATTTTCCTAGATTTACTAGCGACAAGAACTTATTCTTCAAAAATTAGAGAAAGCTTAAGAGAATCTTCTACTGCTCTGTCAATACATTAGCTCAAATGACCGAGCCCTAGAAGGAATACCATTGAGCCCACAATCTATTCACACTCTGACTCAACAATCTGATGCCATCATTCTTGTTTTGCTTGTTCAAGTTGAATCTGCCAAGACTGATACCACCGATGACTCTGATGGTGATGTCGATGCCAAGGCTGAGGTGCCTCCTGCTGCTCCTATATCACCTGATGTACCTGCTTCGTTTGCCGCTCTAGTAGCCCTCGCTGCATCTGAACCATTAAGGATAATCAAAAAAGTCCTCCACGAAGTGAGAGCTTCCACTTGCGTATCAAAGATAAAGAAAAAGAAGCATATGGCTCATAATCGAGGGAGCTTTTTCAAGAGAAAGACACATGTCTCGCGCCTAGAATGTTCTAAAGGGGAGTCTTCTTCCCCTTAACTCCTTTACTTGCATATTTTTATTTTTCATCATGCATTTCATTTTTGTATATATGTGTTTTCATACATTTCATTTGTATATATATGTTTTCATGCATTGAGAACAATGCACACATTTGGTTTAGGGGTGTGTGATGTCTCGCATCCTTTACCATGACTTCCATGCATATTATATTTCTGTAATGCATTTTGTTGCTATGTAGATTACGTATAACCATGCATACCAAACTATTAAAAAATTGTCAAGGCTTGATTGATTTGATAAACATAACTACTAGCATAATTAGAGTTTGTACTAATATATTATGTCTGGTGATGAAATTGTAATCTTTAGTTTGTATGCGCCAACAGGTTAGTAATGCCAGGAGTGCTTGGCAATTAATCTCTAGTTTAGGAAATTGAAGTCTCACTTAACACGAAGTATGCATCTAATTCCAAAAACAAACTTAGAATTCTTGAAACTAAGCTCATAAAAAATAAACAATGCCAGGGTAACAAGAAAGAATAAGACAACAATGTTTTGCCAAAGGCAAGAAAAATATAGAACTCTCATCTGCCTTAGAGATAATAAGTACCTTAGGGCTTCGTGGTTTGTTCCCTCTTAGTTCTCAAGCCAAAAACTTTATGGTATGAGTATGATGAGTAGGCCTAGTAATGTCTAGACTAACGTGGGGGTTCGTGGTATGCTCCCTCTTACTTCTACGCTAAACAATATTGCAAAGAAACCCTCAGTAAATAAAAATAAAAAATTGAACTTGAGTAGTAAATTTGACTAAGGGAGTAAAATGATACTTGATGCATATTACATGTACTTTATGCATACTTCATGATCTTAGACTAGATTATCTTGCTACACTTGAATTTGCTTATATGCTTGGCATTACTGTACTGTGATATCTGAGGACTGAACTAGAACAAGGTATTGCTTGCTAGCATGTGATGTGAGGCAGGAAAATTTTGCCAAGGTAATCTATTTTGTTCTCTATTTTCTGATTTTATAATTGCATTACTTGAGGACAAGCAATGAGCTAGGTTTGGGGAGTGTTAACTCCCTAAAAGTACTATTTTTCCTACATATATTTCCATGTTTTTGCTTTTGAGTATATATTCATGGATTTAGACAGTGAAATCATGCATTTGCATTAAGGAGATAGGGAATTGTTCTTCTGTTAGAATAAAGGTGTATTTCTTTTACTTTGGTGTGCAGGGTAGGGTAGGAGTAGGAACAGGACATGAGAAGTTGGCAAGAGCGAGGAACCCAAGGAGAAATGCCAAGTTGAGTTGGCAAGTGTAGGACGATAAATGCCAGACTTGGGTGGCACAAGAAGGATGGCTGATATCCGGTCAGTTAGTTGTTGGTCAAAGATCCAGTCAGCGCTAAAAATTCAAAAGGGGATAAAGAAGATAACGCGTTTATCTCAAGTGCATAACTAACTTTCAAATTCAAACCCAACCTAGGGTTTTTCACGTGTGCCTATTTAAAAGAGTCTCAACAATAAACCGAGGATCAACTCACTCAAGTAGGCTGCACCGTGGAGAAAAGGGCAAGATGTGGTTCGACCAAGCTAAGACCGAGAGCTCTGAACCCATTGAAGGGCTGCATGAAGAGATCTCCTTCTTTGCCCATTTCTCTTTATTTTAGATCTGATTTTATGGTGATTTAATTTAAAAACGATTTGGTGTTGATGGTTGCCCCAACCATGAACATAATCTTTAAGTTGGTCGGGGATGTTTTGCGATGAAATGCTCAACTATTTTTAACTTTTAATAATTGAATGCTTTGGCATTTTTGTCTATCTTGCTAGTGCTTAATTTCCTTTAATTGTTTGCCAGAAGACAATTGGTATTGCATGACTTCCATCCGGAGGTACGTGGAAGCAATGGAGTTTGAAGATTCTAATCGAAGCTATCTTAGCGAACGAGTCTACCGCCTGACTTCCATCCTGAAGAACATGTTGCAGCCGAACGATCCATCCACGTCACTTTAATTCACCAAGGTGCAACAACAAAGACAAACAAGAAACCTGCTAAACCGAATTAGACCTAAGCAACTAAAGAGCATCCATGTTGTCCAGCTCTAGCACAACCTGTCGATAACTCGAGTCCCATGCACAAAGGAGACTCGTATACGCGCTCCATAATTATGCCTCTAAGACCGAGAAAACGTCAATGAATTTAGAGAACTCGTGCTTCCAAGCAGTGTTGCGGTCCTGTAACAGACCCCCACACGACAAGAAATCATCAGCATTGTGCTATGCACCGTCCGTGATCACTTTAATCCACCATTCTTCGGTGCAGTCCAAGAGTCGAAACCACGAGCCATAGGCACAAGGCAAAAATCTCGCCCTGGACAGTCTCTAAAGCTTGCCGAGTTAATACCTGAAAACGCCGACTACGAGCCTCAACTATCCATCGGATTAACAAATGGTATCGAATTTCTATGAAGCCAGATGTTCCAAATTATCGCTCTAAAGAGAATATCAAAAACATTTCAATAGTGCCTTTCTTTTTTTATCCCATATTTCCCTTGGCAACTGGTAGAAGCAACGTAGCAGGTAAACAAACTTTTCACTGTGGCTAGATCAAAGGTGGGTAGAGTCTCATTTTGTGTAAACTTGATCCAACGGTCACAATCAACTGTGATTCCAAGGATCTCACTTAAACCGTTATTGTGGTAGTCGACCCCAATTATAAAATATTATTTATTTTTACCCTCCTACACTTTGTAAAAATTTTAAGTCTTACATTTTTAGACTGTTTGATAAGACTAAATAAATGATTGAAATTAGCGGTAGAAAATAAGAAGATTTTTATGAAAAAAAATAAATATTCTTAATTATCTATCTATTCTCATCCAACGATTCAAAAAAATATTACATAATGTAAATAAATCTTAACCTTTTATTTTTTAGTACCAAATAAATAGTGAATTCATACGGAACAAAAATGAATTTGGAGAAAAAATAAAAGGTTTTCCAAACAAGGACCCGTAGAGTGTTTTAGGCTGCTTCCACGCCCATTTAATATAAAGATGGGTTGAAACTTGAAGCCCAGAAGCATAACTTGTTCATTAACCCAGAACCCATTTATTTCCGCTTGTGATTGGAATTTAAAATCCATTTTTCTAACCAAAAGTATGACAGCAGAATTTTCAACATCACTCTTACTTACGTTTACTCTTTCTGACAAAGCTACGTATTAAATGCTTAAATTTTAAGATTTCATATGCAAAAAAAAAAAAAAAAAATAGTATAGTAGAAAACAATAGCTTCTGTTTTCTGTAAAGCTGAAAGAATATTAATTGGACTTGGATTATTATAAATTTGAAAGGTAAGAGGAGCTGCTCTCAATCGTACATGTTACTAGAGTAGTATCTAGGCCTGAGCAGGAGAAATACCTGTTAATTTTTATAGTAAATTATAGGAAAAACTACCCAAATAGTACTCCAGTTATTGCTGAAATATCGTTTTAGTACCTCAGTTATTTTTTGGCAAAATAGTACTTAACGTTACGTTTCGTTTTCATTTTGGTATCCCGCCGTTAAAAAACTGTGTGCTGATTAGGAGAGAGAAAATCACCATGTGGCAGCCTACGACGTCATTTTCTCTCTCCTAGTCAGCATGCCACATGTGTTTTTTTATGATTTTAGTCGACGTGGCATGCTGACTAGGAGAGAGAAAATGATGTGGCAGGCTGCCACATGTGATTTTCTCTCTCCTAGTCAGCACACAGTTAGTTTTTTAATGGCGAGGTACCAAAATGAAAATAAAACGTAACGTTAGGTACCATTTTGCCAAAAAAAATAGCTAGAGTACTAAAACGATATTTCGACAATAACTGGGTACTATTTAGGTAGTTTTCCCTAAATTATATTTAAAGAAATTGTTTTTATATCTATTATAGCTATGGAAAACTTTTTTGAACATATCCTACTTAGGGAAGGGGAAAAAAATTGCTCCCAACAGATGTTGAACCAACAATTTCAATGGAAAAAATGTCAACCAAAAACTTTTTAACCATGAATTTTCAATATCCTTTCCCTCTTTCAAGTCCATAAATTGAATTTTCGATATATATTTTCTCTTGTGTCAGACCTATAGCTTAATTTTTTTAGAGAAAAAGTTTGATATAGAGCCCGTATAAACAAACGTTTACACGTGATTTTTAAATTTAGGAGTTAGGGGTTTAGTTTAGGGTTAAAATTTTTAGGGTTTAAGTTGTAGGGTTTAGAATTTAAGGTTAGTGTTGAGAATTTAGGGTTTAGGGTTTAGGGTTTAGGAATTTAGAATTTGTGTTATATAAGGTAAAACACATGTTTGTATAAAATTAATTTTACACAGCCTGTGTATCAAAGTTTTACCCTTTTTTAATATTTATTATTAGGAGCCTATTATTATGAATACTTGGAATGAACAAGAATAAGATTAGAAAAGAATAAAAGGTATTGATAAAAAATCAATACTTGTTATTAGGGCTCAATTTTTTTAATATTTATTATTAGGTGTCTACTCTTAAAATTCAATTTTTTCTAATATTTTTATTAGGGGTCCATTTTTTTTAATATTTGTTATTAGGGGCTCAATTTTTTTCCAATATTTGTTATTATGAACTTACTCTTAAAATTCAAAAAAAATCGATACTTGTTATTAGAGCCCATTTTTTTAATATATGTTATATGAACCTACTCTTGAAACTTATTTTTTTAATACTCGTTATTAAGGTCGGAGATTTAAAAAGCGGTTTGTAACCACAACCGTGATCGTTATATATATAGAGAGAGGGGGATAATTATTTGATACACTAGCGATAGAAACTTTTAGTTTCCACAAGTGTCTTAATTTTAGGGTTTAGAGACTCAATTTAGGGTGTAGGGTTTATGTTTAGTAGTTTAGAATTTAGGGATTGTAAATAGAATTTTGGGTTTAGAGTTAGAATTTAGGGTTTATAAGTTAAAATATAAATCCTTGATATATTACACTAAACCCTAACTTCTACACCCTAAATCATAACTCTAACCCCATGAATTATAAACATTACCCCTAAATTCTAAACCCCTACACCTAAACTCCTAAATCTTAAACTAAGACGCTTGTAGAAATTAAAAGTTTTCACCGTCAATGTATTGGATATATATATTGGACTTGGATTATTATAAATTCGGAAAGTGAGAAGAGCTACTCTCAACCATACATGTTAGGAAAACAACTACTACATATATATTTTTGGTGTATGTATATACATAATATACAAATAAAATGGAATAAAAGTTTATGGGAAAAAGGGAAAAGACAAATCAAGCCATGAACTCAAACCATCACCAAAACACTTTGCCCTGCCAGCCAGGTTGGCTTCGCTGCTACACCATTTTTCTTATTTCTCTATTAACCACACTTGATCATTTGTCGACACATATATTTTTTTTTTGAATATAACCACTTAATTTTAATTATAATTATAAAGAATATCACAATTACAATACATTTAGAGAGAAAAATAATGAGATTAATTTACCCAGATTTCTTACAATCTAAAAACAAAGAAAAGTAAAAAAGAAAAATTATGAAAATAAGCATACCGTCAAAATTCAGAAACTTCCTAAATTTCTTTCCAATCGAGACTCATAATTGATGAAAAAAGAGTGGTGAGTGATCCAAACTATCAGGCAAAATGTTCCGCTACCCAGGACTGATTACAACGGAAAACAACCATCAACCGAGTGGAGATCTAACTTTGTGTGACCACCGACAAAATCATAATTAGGAACTAGCGCCGATTAAAAACTTTATGCGAGCAATGATCGACTGATAGAGTATGTTGAATCATGCCACAAGGACAGATAAAACAAAATCACAAAAGCAAAGAAAACATGTTATAAAGACAGAAGAAAATGCGTGTTACAAGAACAGAAAAGCGCATGCTATAAAGATAAATATTCTTATTAGAAAAAAAAAAAAAAAAAAGAAAATAATAAACGCCGGCGATCGACAACCAATAACTAGGTGATTGCCGATCGTTGGCTAACACAAAAAAAAAAAAAAACTTACAGGCGGCGCAGGGTTATTAGAGAGAAAAAACTAGGTTGTTATATATATATATAGTCTACGCCTATATATATATATGTCTACACCTATTTATTAAATGCATACATCTGACAGAAACTCCATCCAATCAGTTTAATCTTCAACTTATTTTAGTTTGATTTGATAATAAAACGTCGATTACTCGATTCAAGTCGACCTAAATTCAAACTAATTTAAACACGAAATTGATTTAAATCTTAAGCGACATGAACATTAAATGACCAAAATCTTGCCATGGTCTAATTAAAATTTTCCGAGCTTCAAACTTAAAATAACTCGATTCCAAAACTAATCCAAACCGGAATAATGCAAAAATTCTAAAAACCTGAATAAATCCGGTCCAAAACCAACCTAACTCATTAATTAATTTTAGGTATTCCATATATAATTATCAAATGTTTGACACTGCCTCTTCCACTTTCACTGTATAGAATCCCAAAAGCTAAACCCTATGCACTTTTTATACTATACTTTGATAAAGAGACATAGATTAAGCCAAGACCAGCTCAGAACTGGATTAAACACGATTTAATTAGAATGCTAATCACTAATTAAATTGGCCAAATGAGATGACAGGAATTTTGTTTTTTGTTTTTAGAAAAAAGTGTATATATTTGCACGAGAGGCACAAGGGACTCGTGGGCCCGGATCCTAGATCCACTTGGGAAATAATTTTTAAACGGAGGGTGGAGATGGTGGTGTGTGAATAGTGGGGACACCGGAGATACGGCGGATGTTGTGGATGCTTTTGATGGCGGACCACGGCGTCGTTGCAGGTGTTGCACATGCCTATATTCGCCAAATCCTTATGAAACCCGATGCAAACAGACTTTGAACCCTTTCCCCTTTTTTATTTTTTAAATGTTTTTTATTGAAAAAAATATACAAGCCATGGTCTTATTTTATGAATTGGGTGAATATCAAGAACTTGCGTTTGAGTTTAATAGTAAAATAGATTTTTTAAAATTTATTAAATTAAAACCCCACAGTCCGAAGCACTAGTAAAACAAATATTATCAGTAATTTAATTAGTTAATAGGGTGAAGCTACATTCTTGAATCTGGATCGCTGTTGATTCCTTCATTTGTAGTTCATGTTGTCTCATTGTTAAGAAACAATAATTTTTACTATTTGGAAATTAATCTGAAAATGCAGCTTTATTTGCCAATATCATAGGTAAACATAATTATAACTTAATATAATTTTCTTTTACTTTTGGCTTTACTTAGAAATAAATGTCTAAACTATATATTTTTTTCTCAGAGTAAGTGTCTAATATTTTTTGGCTGAAATAGGGGCCTAAAGTTTCATTATATTAGTGTTTTAAGATAACACCGTTAAAAAAGTTCATCTCCCAATTAGAATTTAACATGTGTCTTTATTTTTAGGGTAACTACTTAAATGACCACCATACTTTTGATAAAGTTGCGATTTGACCACATTACTTTTTTTCCGACGCAATTAAACCACCAAACTATTTAAATGGTATCAATGTGACCACCAGCCATTAGAGGTTAACGGCAGCGTGACGTGGCAGTTAAAAAAAAGGTTATAGTTACACTTTTGATCCTTGCTATTTACACATTCTTTCAATTTGGTTCTAATTTTAATTTAATAAAATAAACTAAACATTCAATTAGACCGTGACACGTGTCAACACCTTATTGGATGAATTTAATTATTTATATTTGATTTAATAAATTTATTTTTCTCCTCCAATCTAAATTATTATATTAAATTTTTTAAATCAAATATAAATAATTAAATTCGTCCAATAAGGTACTGACATGTGGCACGGTCTAATTGAATGTTTACTTTATTTTATTAAATTAAAATTAGGACCAAATTGAAATAATGTGTAAATAGAAATGACCAAATTTGTAATTATATCCCTATTTTTTTAACTGCCACGCCACCCTACCGTTAACCTCTAACGGCTGGTGGTCACATTGATACTATTTAAATAGTTTGGTGGTTTAATTGCTTAGAAAAAAAAGTAATGTGGTCAAATCGCAACTTTATCAAAAGTATGTTGGCCATTTAAGTAGTTTACCCTTATTTTTATTATTTTTTTTTTTATGAAAAATGAAAAAAGAAAATATTTTTTAAAAAACCTAAAAAGTCTTAAAATCTCCCAAAAAAAGTCTTAAATACCTAAAACCTCAAACCTCAAAAATTCAAAATTGACGCCACTACCTCCGTCGATAGCCTCGCCGAACCATGTCACCGCCGCCCGAGACCACCGCCCATTTACCCCAACCACCCATCGCCTGTAATCGATGAGAGGCGTGCCAATCGGGCATCTAACAAATAGAGCCTTTCGCGTTCGTTGTTCGACGTCTGTTTGACACCCCTCACGCCGATTATCGACAATGGGTGGTTGGGAAAAATTGACAGTGGCCTTAGGCGACGGTGACAACGGGGTTCGGGAAGGCTGTCGACAGTTGTAGTGGCGTCAATTTTGAGTTTAAAGTTTGGGAGTTTTAAAGATTTGGGGACTATTTTGTGATTTTTGAAAATTTTGAGATATTCTTTAATTTATTTTATTTTTAGTTTATTTTTTTAAAAAAAGTTGTGTGTCAATCTATTATTTTGGGTGATGAATTCTTTTTAACGGTATTACCTTATAACACTAACGGAATAAAACTATAAGCACTTATTTCAACTAAAAAATAATAGACACCAATCTCAGAAAAAGTGTATAATTTGGGAACCTATTACTGAGTTAAGCCTTTAATTTTCCATCACAATAGGTTAATTTGGTTTTAATTTTTCATCATAAAATGGAAAAAAATCATTGTTGGATTTTTTTAAGTTTAAAATTTAAAATTTAGAATTAAGTTTTTTTGTTAAAATATTAATTGGTTTATTAAGTACAGATTTGAAAGATAAAAATATCAAATGTGATCCAAGTGAGATTCTACAAATAATTGTTTTTGTATACATTGCCTACACTATGAAAATTCCTTCACACTCATGATTTGAAAGAGGATATTGAACGCTTAAATATTTTTTATCTTAAATTCTTTTATATATTGTACTATAAATGATGTCAATCAAACTGTACTACAAATAAAGTTAAAGACATATAACTTTAAGATGTTAATATCAAATATATTTAAAATTCTACGAACTAACAAGTGCTATTATTTTAAAATTTAACATCGATCTATGCTTTAATATTCTTAATTTTAATATTGAATTATTAAAATATCAATCATGTGTTACATTATTAAAAGAAAATACAAAATAAAATGATTTTTCAACCAAATATTTACATGTCAAAGCAAATAAAGTTAAAGACATATAACTTTAAGATGTTAATATCAAATACATTTAAAATTCTACGAACTAACAAGTGCTATTATTTTAAAATTTAACATCGATCTATGCTGTAATATTCTTAATTTTAATATTGAATTATTAAAATATCAATCATGTGTTACATTATTAAAAGAAAATACAAAATAAAATGATTTTTCAACCAAATATTTACATGTCAAAGCAAACATGCAGAGAAATGAAAATCCCGACATTTAGTAGCTGTGTGTAGCAGGAGGAGAAATGAAAAGGAGAGAAAGAGAGAGATTCAGTCAAATGCAAAATATTGGAGTAATAAATCTAATCATCTGCCTAACATTGGGCTTAGTAGCAACAACAAATCAATATATAAAAATAAATAAATGAGGGAATGGATAGGTTGAATTAAGAAAATGTGTAGTGGGAGTGGCAGCATGGCACTCTGTTGAGCTCGGATCTCAAACAGAAACCCCGACTTACTGTTAGACCGATATATAGGGTTAAATAAGATAGATAAGGTAAAATTCATTTAGTTTTATATTAGTTTATGGTTATTGGATGAATATAACAAATAAACGTAACAGATGAATGAGATTAAAGTTGAAAATAAAGAGATTTTTTTTTTAAAAAAATGAGTGTTTAATCTCATTTATCCATTATATTCATCAAATGGTCATGAGTTAGTATAAAACTAAATGAGTTTTACATCGTATAACTTGATCATATTATATATATTTATATTCAATACACAAGCGGTGGTAATAAAAAATTCTACAAATACCTTAGTTTTAGGGTTTAGAGGTTAGAGATTTAGTTTTAGGGTTTAGAATTCAAGGGTTGTGGTTAGAATTTAGAATTTAGGGTAATATTGTTAGGGATTTAGGTTTTAACCTACAAACCCTAAATTTTATCACAAACCTTAAACCATCAATTTTGAACCACTAAACATAAACCCAAACCTATAAACCCTAAAACTAAAGCGCTTATGAAAACTATTTACGTATAAAAAAGAATTAAATTATCCTCAATTTAAATCTGTTAATCTCAGCCAATAAAATCAGTTAATTTAACGATCTAAAAATCTTGTAAAATTTTAAAGTTTTACATTGTGCAAGTGAATCCTAATCTTATATTGAGAGATGATTCATGTAGAATTTTTAGTTGTGCACTAATTTAATAATATTGTGTGACATTAAAAGTTACAAATATGAATATTTTAAGGGGAAAAATAAGGGTTTAATCTCAGACATTAATTTACACTCATTCAATGATTCTAACTTAAGATAAAATTTTATGAATTTTACATAGTATAAATGGATCTTAAACCTTAAACCTTCCCTCAATTACTTTTCTATATATTTTGAATAATTTATATATCATTAAAATGTGATATCAAGAAATAAAAAATAGATTAATATATTAAAACCTACACAAACCATGAGTTATTAACGTGTTAGTTTTTATATTATTTAAAAAACATAATTGTCAGGGTATAAAACACAAACTCATATATAACATTGTTATATAAACATCGTATACTCATTAATTTAAAATTTACTTTTTCAAATATCTTAAGTGATTTCTCAATGTGAAATTACAAAACTATACTATATATGGATGGATGTACCGTATATATAGATATATGAACGTTCAAATTGAAAAAAAGAAAGAAAAAAAAAAAAACAAGGAAAGAGGGAATTGTGGGGAATATGGTCAATGAGAGTAGCACAAAAACACTGACATAAGCCATATGGGTGAAGTGAATGGAAGGAATTTCACTGCAAAAGGAGAAAAGTAATTTCATTTATGAAAAAAAAGGGGGGGTAAAAAATCAAAGGCAGGTGGGAAAAAGGGTTAGAAATTTGTGTCGTTAAAGTGTCTTTAACAGCTCATGGTAGTATATATTTTAAGGCACGTCTTCTTCGTGAACGCGAGCATCCGAGGTTAAAACGAAGCTGGGTCTTGAGTTTCTTTACCGTTTGAGATTGGTTCATCCACCATCATTAGGTTGTTTTGAATTGAAAATCAAAGGATTCTGCGGTCAAATGTAAAGACCATGACCAATATCAATCACTGAATTTGCATTTTATTCAACTACGTACTTTCTCACCATTTTTGCTTTTAATCAGATCATTACACCCATTATTCACCGTTGCCTTTCCAATATTATTCCCACTTTCTCTCCAACTCATGCATTGGTTTAATCTGAAAAAAAATTGAAAAAAGAACAACAAGAAAATTACTACAATTTGTGCTCATTCCAACTAAAAGGGATTCAAACTTGGTCTTTGAATATATATATATATATATATATATATATATATATATATATAGAACAATTGATATGCCTCACCACTACACATACATACATGTATGCTTATTTACATATATAGATTGTTATCGAGTTTGAACTCTTTCTTTATTAATTTTCACAAGGATTGCTATAGAGATGATCATGCGTCTTTCTTCTAGTTGATTTTAGTTTTTTAAAAAATATTTTAATGTATTATTAATATATTAAGATTAGTGTTAATGACATAATCACACTCATCATACATGCAATTTTTGCTCTTGAAATCTAATTCTATCTTTCTATAAAAGGATCATATATATAAATAAACATACAACTAAACATTAAGCACCGTCAATATAACATAATAATAGAACATATATAAAAAAATCATTTGTAATACAACCTATTTTATCATTTAAATATTGTATTAATAAATAAATAAATGACTATATTTATCATTCCCCGATACCTTAAAAAACAAAGGTTTTGAACTTTGAAGCCCGAAAATTAGAAAACCAAGGATGCAAAAACACATGAAATAATAATTACAGAGTAGAATAACGTAAAAAACATAGTCGAGGGGCATCTAGTTAATATGGTATATTACAACCTCTAAAACGAAAATATCAAGATATTGGACCAACTTTTATAACGTTTTTTTCTTTTCTTGATCTCTACAGTTTTTATTTGACTTGAAAAAAAAATTATTATTAGTGGTCTCGTGGAGAGTTTTCAACAGCATTACCTAGGAAAGTAAAATTATGACAATAAAGCTAAGGCAGTCTTGTTCACAGTACTGTCTGAAAGTGCTTCTAAATTACAAAGTCCTCCGAACCCTACATGCAATTAAGCTAAACTCTTATTGTCCCTTATTGAATTAAAGGCTAATTATCCAAATCTAAGCAGTCATTTGCAGATTCTGATAGAAAGCAGAAACCAATATATATGGTGTACTTTTCTTTTTTATTTCTTTTGGCGAAATCCAAAAGATCCTGACGCTCCTAAAAGCTAAAGTTCATGTCTTTTCTTAATTCTTTAGCTAATAAAAAGATTTTCCTTTTATTTTTTTTCTACAAATAAAGATGGATTATTGGTTGATTTTGAGAAGATTTCTATATGAATCATCATTATAATCCTAGCTTTTACGGTCAGCGGACTAAAACGTTGTCTCTTGGTCTCATGTGTGTCATGTTTTCTTTTAGTAACATTTATATTTTATGTATTATCATTTTATGATTTTTTATAATACAAATAAGAACGTATCATCAAAAATTTAAAAATAAATTCAAGTTCACCGACAGATTATTAAATATAAATATATTTTTAATAGATTATATTTTGATACACAAGTTTATTACACAACTCTTCTTTAAATTCTAAATTACTAAATCTAAAACCCTCAAACCTAAATTCTAAACCTTAAACGTAAACTCAAAAATCTAAATTGTACAACCTAAACCTCTAAATTCTAAATCACAAACCTAAATTCTAAACACTAAATCTGACAAGTTTATGTAAACTAATTTTACACAAGCTTGTGTATCAAAACTTTGGACATAGAGATTAATATAAATACATGGATTAATCTAACTAAAAGTAAATAATATAAGTTCTATTAAAAAAAGTAAATAATATAAGTTATTAATATATAAGATTTATACAAATATATAAATATCCAAAGCAGTCACTTTCAAAGCCCCGTACCAATACGCCTTGTCCCGTATCGATACCTTTTAGGGTTTCAGCTACAGTAATTTTTTACAAAGGTAAGACCGTGGTTTCATAAGGGTCTGCAAGGTTGGTATTCATGGGAAAATGAAATGTGAAAAAGAAATCCTAGCGCTTTGAAGCCTGGCCTCTGTAGTCCACCCAAAGGCAAGGGCAACCTGGATGAGGTAGATCCCTTAGGGTCCTCAGCAGGAGGGACAAAGACAAATGGTCCCTAGAAGCAAGGATACCGAGAAGCCCCAAGCCCTAGGCAGTCTTTGAGGAGCGTTAAACTGTTGCAGCACTAGTTCCAGCGAGTGGGATAACCTATGGAGCTACTTGGGATTACCCAACCCAAGGTAAGGGGATACTACGTATAACTATAAATTAGCTATGCCCTAAGGCATATGCGGGTGTTTTCCCATGAATAATAGGTCTTTACCAAATTATGATGAATGGCTAACTAACCTAACTAACTAGTGCCCAACCCAAGCTCTCATAACCCTCGCCTCATAGGGTATGCGCTATTCTAATATAAAAAAGGTAAAAGGGGCTGAGAAGCTGTTGCTTGCTGTCTACTTCGCAAGCCTTCACTGCCCCGTTCTGTAACTTCCCTTCTTTCGTCTGTCCACGAGGCTGTAAAAAGAGAGATAGGGGCGGCTATCTAGCGAGAGTCGTTTCGGTTGTATGTCACGAGGTCCCTATAGACAAGGGGACAAGTGAATCATCATTTTTGGGCGCAGGAAGCCCTTTACCATCCATCCCATTGCATTTCATCGTCTCGTATTGTACTGTACCGTATCAGACCAGATACATCTATTGAGTGAGAGAAAGGTAGTGTAACTAATTATATATTCTTCATTTTTTTATTGACAGGGATCCTCATTCATTCCTAGATTCCCGTTACTATGGATTCATTGTCCCTACCTAACTACATGGTAGTGCTCTATGGAGCGCAATTGCTAGAGCATGGGAAAATAAAGAGTAATGATTTCAGCAATAGCAGCCGGACGGACTACTATAGCGAGTCTAGTGACTACTAGAGTAGAGTAGAGTTGAGTCAAAATGTATGGTATAGCAGCCTTTTTGAGCGAGCCTCTGGGATCTCCTATAAACCCCCATGATATGGTGAAATGAGGATATTAGGGGAAACAGTGAGTGGGGATTCCCCTATAGAGAGCCGAATAAGGAGAGACCTTCACGTCTACCCGTATCGATACAAGTTTAGTTGTACCGATACGGAGAGAGGGTCGTACCGATACACGTCAAAGTGTACCGATACCTCTTGCTTTAACTACTCCAATGACATTTTCATGACAAGTCGTACCGATATGCACATAGGCGTACCAATACGCGAAGGCTGATCAGAGCCCAACAGCTATTTCCCAAAGAAGGGCGTACCGATACCAACCTGTCCATAACTGCATTTATTGTGGGAAATAAAGGCTTCAACGGCTCCAATTCAATCCCAACGGTCACCAACGGGTAGAAACTTATTTGGAAGGATAAAAGGACCCTTCAAGCACATAGAACGATTAGTGATCTTAAAAGTCAACAATTATTTGATTAAGAAATGTCTTAGTGCTCAAATTATTGTATTCTCATAGACAACACTTGTGAGCTTTCGTTGTAATATTTGCTCAAGTGTTTTAGGATTTGGTGAGTGCTTAATTTGTGCAAACACATACCTTTGAGAGGTTTTTCTAGTTTGATTTGTTTATCTCCTTGTGAGAGAGTATTTGCTCAAACTTTGGGTAGAAAGCTTTAAGTGTTGTAAATGTAGCCTCCTAAGCCTAGAAAAGGGGACGAAATTCATTAGTGAATTTGAGAAAATCCTTAGTAGGAAGCTAAGGTAGTGAATGTAGGCTTTGGTTAGAAAGTCGAACCACTCTAAATCCTTGTGTTTATTTTTCTATCTTTTTGCTTCCACCACCCTCACCCAACATTCAACTTTTCCACCTTTTGACAAGCAAATTGGTTGAAGAATTTGAGTTCAACAATGGTCACAGTCATCCGACCCATTAGCTGAATATTTCAGACAAGATACTACAGAGACTCATTATGAGGGCAATCCTCCAAACTCAATTTGCTCTATTTGCAACGCCAATTTTTAAACCTCTAACATTGCTTAAGGAGCATAAAGCCTCATCCCGTTAGACTAACTAGTAGTTGGTACTAAATAAATATTTTTAATAACATGAAACAAAATGTTCATGGATATTAAAAGAATACGTTCATAAACAAACATTTGAATATTTTTGCAAACATTTAAAAATATGTTAACATGTAATAAACAAAACCACAAATAAACATTTTTAAATACTAGATTTTGTTGCACGAAATAAAATATTTACGTTCTTAAACATACATTTGAATATTTTTGCAAACATTTAAAAATATGTTAACATGTAATAAACAAAACCACAAATAATCATTTTTTAAATGCTAGATTTTTTCACAGGAAATAAAATATTTTATATAAAGATATATTTATCAAAATTTAATTAACAAATTATCATCGATGGAATAATTGTAACACCCCCAACTCGGATGCCACAAATTGGGCCTCAAGCCCAACCCAACCATTAAAATCTTCATCTAGATTTAGTCCGACATTTTCCATTCCATGAAAACCATTAAGTTAAAGACATTTCAAATCGATAAAACATTTAAACGTTACATGAGGAGCTCCATTTAAAATACATAGTTAAAAGCATTCAACATAAAGTTCAAATCAAAATACAAGTTACAAAATACATAGGGTCCTACGGATACATGGCCCAATAAACCTAAGTATTGTACTTGGACACAATGTCAATGTTGAGGTCCTACTCCGATGGTGCTCCGAAATGTAATCCAACCTACTAACCTGCGAACTGGAACAACAGTTCCGAACGCTGAGCTAACCAAGCTCAGTGGATACACTTCCACTCAACCACAATTCATACAAATTATAAATATGTGCATGCTACAAGATATGATGGCATAAGAACATTGACGCTACTGTAATCGCCTAAACACAAGGATTAATGATATGCAACTTCCTACTTAAACATAAAAATCACATTATCAAACCTGAAGTGGGACCCAATGTCTCATGACTTTTGAATCATGCACCATTGCTCGAAATCTCACATTAAGCATCATTACTCGGAATCTCACCTCGAGTGGAAAAGCTCGAAATCTCGCATCGAGCATAATCATCACTCGAAATCTCACATCGAGTGGTCTTCTCATGAAGCAACATTCTTGTATTGGATATTCGGATCCCGTAACCAAGGTTCACATCACATAGCGCCCTTACCAGCACCCTTACACATAACCTACTAAAGATTTACGGGGTTTGCAACCACATACATCACCCCTTTTTAATAAATCAAATTAATCATCATTTAGGTCTCAAACAGTGTTAAAGACTTAATTTCTTATTATCGTCATTCATTTTACCCATTTAGGGACCCATTGGGTCCTTACTTTCAAATTATGGAGCTATAGAACTAAAAAATGAAGTTTTTAGGTAGATTGCCCAGACCATATTGATACACTTCTCAAGTGTATTGATACGCCACCTTGTACCGATACGCCTTCCCCGCATGCCGATACCCCATTTAATATCCTCAGCCCTTTAGAGGACCAACCCGTATCGATACACGCAGAGGTGTACCGATATCTCCAAGGCGTACAGAGATCAGCTACTGGACTTCTACTGGCCAAAAAGGTATCGATACGCCTATCATGTGTATCGATACGGTCCTCACAAACCTTTATATTTCCTCTTGAAATAGGCTTAGGGTATCGATACACCTAGGCCTGTACCGATACTCGAACCCATAATTCAAATTTTGGAGTTCGAATTT
Organism: Hibiscus mutabilis; assembly: GCA_019671005.1. NCBI lineage: Eukaryota > Viridiplantae > Streptophyta > Magnoliopsida > Malvales > Malvaceae > Hibiscus > Hibiscus mutabilis. The sequence continues at coordinate 51,317,536 of CM033717.1, read as the reverse complement.
TACCCCAAAACCCCTCAAACCCCTTAGGCAAGCTCCCAAACTGATCCTACAAGTTATGGGTAAGATTTTAGATGAGCTTCTACCAATTTTACACCATATGAACATCTTATCTGAATTTTACCATGAATGTCATTACAAGCTCTAGTTTCCTTCTCTCAACATTATTAAGCAAGAAAACAACAATCCATGATTTCTACGAATATTCAATAGTTAGTAGTGTACTAACCTTGTTTAGGACTAAAGAAGAGTTCCTCTAACAAGCTTCAAGTCTTGTTTTTTCCTTTAGCTCGGTATACCTCCTCAACTTCTTTCACTACAAAATATAGATCATTGGTTGCTAAACAATTTACCTCAAACCTCAATTTCGTGATTCTTACTCCAAAATATAAAGATTCAAGCTTTTCCTTTGGTGAGAGCTAAATGATGAGAATTGATAAAGGAATAAGACAAGTGAGACAAAGATGAGCTCACCCTTTTACTTTTCTGCAAAGAGTTTAAGAGCTCCCCAATCACATTCCTTTAAAAAGAGGGAAATTACAAGCCTACCCTCCTATCAACTTCCTAACCCAACACCTAGCCCAAAACTAACATGTTAGTACCCTAAAGGCTCTTAAAGGCCCAAAGCTTAGCCTAACCATGATGCCCACACTTCGGTGAAATTTGACTCTCGAATTTTAAAATTTTGGTCGTTACAACTCTCCCCTCCTTAAGAAAATTTCATCCTCGAAATTTACCTTTTGGAAACAAATACAGATAGAGCAGCTTCATCTCCTCTTCGACCTTCCACGTAGCTTCCTAAACTCCATGGTTTCTCCATAACATCTTCACCAAGGGAATACACTTGTTACGCAGCTTCTTGACTCCCCTATCAAGGACTCTTATTGGCTCTTAGTCATAAGTCAAATCATTGCTAATCTCGATCTCCTCAAGCGGGATAAAATGGGAATGGTCAAAGTAGTAATGTCTTAACATAAACACATGGAATATGTTATGGATGTGTACCATCTTCAGAGGTAAAGCCAACCAATAAGACACCGACCCAACTCTCTCAAGGATCTCGTAAGGTCCTATGAATCTCGGACTCAACTTGCCCTTCCGTCCAAAATGAATCACTCGCTTCCACGGGGATACCCTAAGAAAGACTTTGTCACCGACTTCATACTCGATATGCTTACGCCTTCGGTCTGCATAAGCTTTTTGGCGATCAAAAGCTGTTTGCAATCTTTCCTTGATCAACTATACTTTCTCTTCGGTTTGCTTAATCAATTTGATCCCACTATTCTTCTCTTATTAAGCTCGGTCCAACACAAGGGTGTTCTACACCTACGCCCATATAAGGCCTCAAAAGGGGCCATCTTGATGCTTGACTGAAAGCTATTGTTGTAGGTAAACTCAGCAAGCAGTAACTATTTTCCCAATTTGACTCTAGATCAACAACGCAACATCAAAGCATATTCTCCAAAATCTGGATAACTCGCTCTGACTGGCCGTCAGTCTGAGGGTGAAAAGTCATGCTAAAATGTAACTGGGTGACCAAAGCCTCATGTATCTTTTTCCATAACCTCGTCATGAAATGCGAATCTCTATCTGATATGATCGACAATGGCACGTCATGCAACCTTACTATTTCTCGAATGTACAACTGTTCTAACCTCTCAAGCGTGAAATCTATCTGTACCGATAAAAAGTATGCAGACTTGGTCAACCGATCCATAATTACCCATATGGCGTCATGCTTCTTTTGCGTCAGCGGCAAACCCGTTACAAAATCCATGGTCACACAATCCCACTTTTATTGTGGAATCTGAATGGGCTAAGAAAGCTCGAAGCAACCTGATGCTCAGCCTTAACTTGTTGACAAGCCAAACACTTTGTCACGAACTCAGACACATCTCTTTTCATGCTAGGCCACCAATAATAAGGTCGTAGATCTTGGTACATCTTGTTACTCCCCGGATTGATGGCAAACAGGCTACGTTGTGCCTCTCGTAGGATGCAGTTTCATAAATCCTCCAATGCCGAAATACAAAGCCGCCATTTGAAATATAAGACTCCACCATCTCGTACCTTAAAGTTAGTTTCCTCACCCCTTTGAACCATCTCGATCTTTGCCACCAACTCTTCGTCTAACACTGGTGTCTTCTTGATCTCTTTCACCAAGATGGGTTCCACCCGGAGCTTGGCTAACAACCCACCATCCTCGATCATCTTTAACCGAGCAAACATTGCCCTTAAATTCGACATCAATTTCCTACTTAAAGCATCATCCACCACATTTGATTTGTTGGGATAATACTCTATAATGCAATCATAGTCCTTTAATAACTCGATCCACTACCTTTGCCTCAAGTTCAACTCCTTCTGGGTGAGGAGGTATTTCAAACTCTTATGGTCGATGTAAATGTAACATTTTTCCCCATACAAATAATGTCTCTAAATCTTCAAAGCGAAGATCACCGCAGCAAGCTCCAAATTACGAGTAGGGTAGTTCTTCTCATGGGGTTTAAGTTGTCTCGAAGCGTAAGCCACCACCTTGCCTTCTTGCATAATAACACAACCAAGTCCATTCAACAAAGCATCACTAAACACCACATAATCTTTCCCCGGTTCGGGCTGTGTCACAACTAGAGCTTCGGTGAGGTAAGTCTTTAACTACTTAAAGCTCCATTGCGTACTCTCATTCCAAACAAATGGAACTCTCTTTTGCAATAGCTCGGTCATTGATGTCGCAATAATGGGAAAAAACCCTTAACAAAGCGACGGTAGTATCCGTTAAGCCCAAGAAAGCTACAAACCTTCGCGATATTCCTAGGCAGTTTCCATTCTACCACAACATGAATCTTTTGGGGATCTACTTGAATCTCATATGTCGTGACAATGTGAACTAAAAACACCTCCTTGGAAAGCCAAAACTCATATTTGTTGAACTTGACATAAAATTGTCTCTCCCTCAAGGTCTGGAGAACAATACGAAGATGGTAGTCGTGCTTCTCTTTCGATCTCGAGTAGACCAAAATACCATCAATGAACACTACCACGAACTGATATAAGTAAGGTTGAAAGATGCGGTTCATCAAATCCATAAAAGTTGTTGATGCATTGGTTAGCCCAAAAGGCATTACTAAGAACTCATAGTGCCCATGCCGCATCCTGAAGGCAGTTTTTTGAACGTCCTCTTCCACCACTTTCAACTGGTAATAACCCGACCTTAAATCAATCTTCAAGAACACACGAGCACCCCTCAATTGGTTAAACAGGTCATCAATTCTTGGTAAGGGGTAACAATTCTTCACTGTTACCTTGTTGAGCTGGCGGTAGTCGATACACATCCTCATCGACCTATCTTTTTTCTTGACGAATAAGACTGGTGCACCCCAAGGTGAGACGCTTGGTCAAATGAAATCTATTTCCAAAAACCTTGAATTTGGTCCTTCAACTCTCTCAACAATGTGAGAGCCATACGATATGGAGCGATATATATTAGTGTCATGTTGGGCATCACATCTATCCGAAACTCTAACTCTTGATCTGGTGGTAACCCTAGAAACTCTTCCGGGAACACATCAATAAACTCTCTAACGGTCCGAAGACTTTCAAGCATCAGAATCCTAATGCTCGTGTTCACAATATGAGCTAAGAAGGCCCCACATCCCTGTTAGATCATCATTTGCGCCACTAAGGCTGACACTACATTGGAAAGGTAGGGGTTTCTCTCACTCTTTACTACTAACCTTGATCCATCAAAACCGTAAAGCTTTAAACTCTTCTTCCTACAACCCAATCGTGTATCATGCGCAAACAACCAATCTATCCCCAAGATGGCATCAAACTCTTGAAAGGGTAACACCAACAAGTCGGCCGGAAAAACTGAGCCTTGAATCTCAATCGGACACCTCCGATACACTTGATCTACTAAAATGTTATACCCCAACGGGCTGGTCACACGAACTCCAATTTCAAGATTCTCGACAAAAATACCCCACTGCTGGGATATCCCACTACAGATGTAGGAGTGGGTAGACCCTGAGTCCATAAGAGCAACAATAGGAACTGAAAACAAGGTGAACGTACCTAAGATAACTTCGGTAGCCTCACAGTCCTCCTCAGACTTGACTTTATACTACCTAGCTGGTGCCCTAGTAGTGGACTAGATCGTACCCCCACTCTAATGTCCCAACACGTGGCTCACCCCTCTTCTAGCAAAGCCTCGACCCCTCTGAGCTGGGTAAGAGGTCCTCTAAGTCTGGATCGAGGTGGTGTTAGCAGCTGCTAGGCAACCCTTCACAAGGTGATCTGGTGATCCGCACTCAAAGCAAACTCTAACTGTTCCTCAACATTCACCTCGATGTCTACGTCTATACTGTTTACAAACTGGAACACCCCTACCCCTTTAAGACCCCTTCGGACTCATCATAGGTGAAGATGATGAAGGCCTCCTACCGCTAGCAGACTCTGACCTACGGTCTAATCCCGAACTTTGAGTCAAAACTCTCCTTCCTTGGCCCTAACAATTCTGGTTCCTCCCTGAATAGGACTGTGAGTGGTTGAAAGAATTATGGTTCCTGGCACTCAAGCTTCCTTGCCCAACAGATGAGCCATAGGTCAAACCTTGCACTTGCTCAAGGGACTTAGCACTAGCAGTCAAATCTGAAAATACCTTTGGTGGGGAAGCAATCTAATATGTCTGAATTGTTGGAGTATGCCCAAAGACCAATTATGAGATGGTTGTAAAAGACATACTTATTTTATCTTGTTTATTAATAAAAAGCCATTATTATTGTTTCAGTATTATTCTGTGTATCTATAAATAAACTGAAATTATAATAAAGTCATTAGAATAACATAGTTATTCTTGAATATCCTTAGTCGAGAATTATTGTGGGATTGGACAACAATAATGCATTAAGACTAATATGTAGTTGATTGATGACAAAGTGTTGTCATTGACATGGTGATGTCAAAATCAATACATAAGTATGTGTTAGGGAACGTCATACTGGACTGACCCGCTATGAGCATGTTTCTTGGATTATTATGTGACAGTCACAACATTGCTTATAGTGATAACTACATGTATGATCCTCAGACTTGAGATCATCATTATTTCAACATCGTGAGTGACATATTTTGATATGGTCAAACGTGTGTCGTAACTGACTACACTATAAAGACTGATATTGGATATGTCACAATCCATGTAGGGAAATATGGTTGATCAAGATAGGATTTGTCCCTCATACATAATATGAGTAATATCATAGGTTACTTGATTGAGTGAGACTAGAAAATTCATGGCCATGATCGAATGAATTGATATGGGATATCATAGTTATTCGTTTAATAGTCTACTCAAGATATCAAGAAACATTAGATGGACTATACAAGTGTAACTAATTCATGACTTGTGTTCGATCTAGATATGAGGACTAAAGGATGTAATACATAAAAGAAGTTAATCATAGAAAAAGGTTAAATCGAACCACGATTTCATGTAACTTAGGTAGCAATGATGTATTGCTAGATGCCACTCATTGCTTGTAATATTAGAATTGTTCTGGATATTACTGCTAATGTTACATGAACCTACAAGGGTCACACCCTATGATTGAAACGAACAAATATCGACTAGATAGCATGTGTACAAACTTGTTGTACACGTAATTAGTGAGAAACCGAAACTGTTATATAATGGATAATTTTGTTTTTATATATATGTTAATATTTGATAAGTTATTGTAATTATCAAATACTATATATCTCTAAAAGAAACCTAATTAAAGTAGAATCAGATTCTACATATTTAATTATATTCGGTTAAATATATTGTATATTTAAAGAATCTGAATTTAATTAGAATTAGGTTTTTGAGTGCTATATAAAGGCATAAGGTCTAGCAGCCGAAAATGCATTTTTGAAAATCCTCTCCAACAGTTAGAGAATAGAAAATTTTTCGTTTTATTCGGGGTGGATTGCGTAGAGTTCGGAACGCTGTTGTGATGACTAAGATTTGATTTGGATTCTCCTATACTCGCTGCAGAATTCCAGATTACTTGAGGTAATGTTTTCTTCCTTTATCACCGCGAATCCGTCCCTTTACATGGATCACTGGTGGATTACGCCGGATAATTTTTTGCTGCACCATATGGTGTATCGACGTTTCCTAACATGAATTTCCTTCCTCAACCCTTTCAAAAATCTTTTACATATCATCTTCTCGGTAGCAAACAACTCGGGGGCATACCTACTCAACTGTAAGAAATCTTGCTCATACTAAAAGACTGACCGATTTCCTTGAACCAAGTGGGTGAACCGATCTCTCAAACTATCAATGTGGGCTTCCCCCACATACTTCTTCTCGAATTCCTCCAAGAAATCATCCTATGTGGGCCGGTTCAGGTACCAAACCATCTCCACAGTTTCCCACCATTCACGAACGTTCTCTTTTTACAAGGAAATGATACGCCTCAACTTGTCATCAGATCTCAACCTCATTTGTCGCATGATCCAATAGGTATCCTTCAGCAATTGATCTGCCTTGACCGGATTATCTTGTCTTGTCCCAAAGAAATCTGTGGCACCATGACGTCATACTCTCTCAATAGGTGCTTCATATGGAGTAGCTGAAGGCCTCGGTATGACTCTCACAATCTAGTGAAGAGCCCGATGCAAATGAGAGAAGTAGTTGGTTCCACGACCCCTATCTTCCTCGGACACCTCTTCCAAGTTGGGATTGTAATCCTCATCGTAGTTTTCCTCTCGAGAGCCTTAACTCTCCTCATGTTCACGTGCCCTTCTAGGTGTAACTCATCTTTTCTGCACAAGCAAACAATTAAGGTTACACCATCGAACACTCAGTTTTAAACAAGTACAACTTCAATCTATGGGCAACGTATCCACTAGACGTCATTACCACACTTTAAACACCCTCAGGGTTTCCTAGAACCAGCTAAACCTAGGCTTTGATACCAATCTTGCAACACCCCCAACCTAGATGCCACAAATTGGGCCCCAAGCCCAACCCAACCATTAAAATATACCTATAGATTTAGCCCGACATTTTCCATTCCATGAAAACCATTAGGTTAAAGACATTTCAAATCAATAAAATATTTAAATGTTACATGATGAGCTCCATTTAAAATACATAGTTAAAAGCATTCGACATAAAGTTCAAATCAAAATACAAATTACAAAATACATAGGGTCCTACGGATACATGGCCTAATAAACCTAAGTACTATACTTGGACACAATATCGATGCTGAGGTCCTACTTTGATGGTGCTCTGAAATGTACGCCAACCTACTAACCTGCGAACGGAAACAACAATTCCGAACACTGAGCTAACCAAGCTCAGTGGATACACTTACACTCAACCACAATTCATACAAATCATAAATATGTGCATGCTACAAGATATGATGGCATATGAACATTGGCGCTATCGTAATCGCTTAAACACAAGGATTAAGGACATGCAACTTCTTACTTAAACATAGAAATCACATTATCAAACCTGAAGTGAGACCCAATATCTCACGACTTCTGAATCATGTACCCTTGCTCAGAATCTCACACCGAGCATTATCTCTTGGAATCTCACCTCGAGTGGAAAAGCTCAAAATCTCGCATCAAGCATAATCATCACACGAATCTCACATCTAGTGGTCTTCTCATGAAGCAACATTCTTGTATTAGGTATCCGAATCCCGTAACCAAGGTTCACATCACATAGTGCCCTTACCAGCACCCTCAAACATAACCCACTAAAGATTTACGGGGTTTGCAACCACATACATACATCACCCATTTTTAATATATCAAATTATTCATCATTTAGGTCTCAAACAGTGTTAAAGACTTAATTTCTTATTATCGTTATTCATTTTACCCCTTTGAGGACCCATCAGGCCCTTACTCTCGAATTATGGAGCCCTTGAATTAAAAACGAAGTTTTTAGGCAGATTGCTCAGGCCGTATCGATACACTCCTCAAGTGTATCAATACGCCACCCTATACCGATATGCCTTCCCCGCGTACCGATACCCCATTCAATATCCTCGGCTCCTTAGAGGACCAACCCATATTGATAAACGCAAAGGTGTACTGATACCTAGAGGGCGTACGATACGGAGATCGGCTATTGGACTTCTACTGGCCAAAAGGTATCGATACGCCTATCTCGCGTATCTATACAGCCCTCACAAACCCTTACATTTTCTCTTGAAATAGGCTTAGGGTATCGATACACCCAGGTCTATATCGATACGTAAACCCAGAATTCGAATTCTGAAGTATGGATTTTGCCCCCAAACCCCCCAAATCCCTTAGGCAAGCCCCCAAACTAATCTTACAAGTTATAGGTAAGCTTTTAGGTGAGTTTCTACCAATTTTACACCATATGAACATCTTATCCGAAAATTACCATGAATGTCATTACAAGCACTAGTTTCCTTTTCTCAACATTATTAAGCATACAAACAACAATCCATGATTTTCTACGAATATGCAAGAGTTAGTAGTGTACTAACATTGGTTTAGGACTGAAGAATAGGTCCTCCAACAAGCTTCAAGCCTTGCTTTTTCTTCTAGCTTGGGATGTCTCCTCAACTTCTTTCACTACAAAATATATATCCTTGGTTGTTGAACAATTTACCTCAAACCTCAATTTCATGATTTTTACTCCAAAATATAAACATTCAAGCTTTTCCTTGGGTGAGAGCTAAGTGATGAGAATTGATGAAGGAAGAAGACAAGGGATACAAATATGAGCTCACCCTCTTGCTTTTCTGTAGAGAGTTTAAGAGCTCCCCAATCACCTTGCTTCAAAAGGAGGGAAATTACAAGCCTACTCTCCCATTAACTTTCCAACCCAACACCTAGCCCAAAACTAACATGTTAGTCCCCTAAAGGCTCTCAAGGGCCCAAAGCTTAGCCCAACCGCGAAGCCCACGCTTCGGTGAAATTTGACTCTCGAATTTCAAAATTCGGGTCGTTACAATAGTAAAAAGTTTATATATAAATCATTGGGTCTCATGTTGATTTTTATGTAATAACTTTTAGTTCTTTTATTCAACAATATATAATTATATGAAAATGATAAAAATATCAATACAATAATATCAATTATTACCTTAAAATTGGTTTTTCAATAATTTTTCAACTGAGTTGGAAGCCGGTTAACCAGTAACACCAACTCATACAAGATTTTAAATAATAATATAGATAAAATATAAAAAATTAAAAATTTATAATGACATTTTAAACAAATACAAATATATATTTAAGTATCTTTTATTTGAAAGAGATCAATTTTAAATAAACGAACTAATAAACAAGAGTATAATCATATAACAAACTAAAAATAAACTAATTATGCCATTGAAATGAGGAAAATATTTATACATGTATTCCGTAGAAAGTACGTATAGACAGAAAGTCCAAAACTAAAAGAAAGAGTACAGTGACTACAGTCTCCCTATTTCTAATTTATGCCAACGAAACCGGTGTATTGAGTCATAGACCGGAAAAATCATGTTACACGTGTCGGCATGGGACAAAAGAGACAGGGACCAGACCTCAATTGGTTACCTTTTTTTCATCTTTCGAATTACAGTCATTGTCCTTTGTTTCTGATCTAAATTACAAAACTAGACCTGTCGTTTTCCACCCATCCTTCTCTCGGGGGCATAATAGTCATGGTAAGAACTGCATTTATCTTATGAAAATCAAGCCCAGTCGTTCGAGGGAAAATTGCTTTCAAAGGGATTTTTTTTTTACTTTCATTTTCTAATGTTTTGTTTCATGAAATGAAAATAAACAATTTGGATATAAATTTTAAATTAGTAAAAAATATTTTTTAATAGTCTAAAGTTGATTACAATATAGTATATATTCATCACATTCTTAACCTTTTGACAAGAAATATACACCATGTAGACAAAATGATTTAGACTTATATCTCTTAGGATGAATATCATTCACCTTTTTATTGGAACACTTATTGGGTTTAAATTAATAAAAAATAATTAAAGAAGATTAATCGTTAACGTAATAATAATATATAATTTTATATACTAACCATAAATTTAATGATGATACATTATTAAAAACTAAACATTTAATTTATTTTTTTGTAAAACTTTAGATAATATAGTATCATTTTATTTAAATGTCATTCTTTTTATATTTTGTCGATATAATTAGATTTATTAGCGAAATAATATATAAAAATGATTTTTTTTCGATCATTACACTTACATCAATAGAGCTTTTAATTAGAAAAAGTAATAAAATTCTAATGATAGTTGTCAAGTTTTCTATAAAAGATGAAAGATATATTTAATGGAATGTTCGATCTTTTGTCCTTGCGCCTTTTGAGTTTACATGGTTTAATTTATTTCTTCATTAGTTTTCTTGGTGGATTTGTCCCCAAAATTCTCGTTTATGATTGAATTGTACTAAAATGCTTAATATTTTTTAATATATATTTATACTAAAATGCTTAATATTTTTTTAGGGTTTAAATTTAATAATTTAAGATCTAGGTTTATAGTATAAATATACAAGTTTGTGTAACATGTGTATCAAAATTAAACATTTTTATTATTCTTGTATTATAAACTAATTTTCATGTTGTACATTTTCCTTCGGTTAACGCTTAACTTATCATCTTGTCTTATTTGTTATCCAATGTTATTTTTTGTTATCCAATCTGCTCATATTTCATTTCTCTTAGGTCATGGGTTTTAGGTTTAATAGAAACACTTTTTCCCTTTCCTTTCTCTCTAGATAAGATTATGATTAAATTAAAATTTATCAATAAAAGTCAAGTGACTCGATTAAAGGTTGCCATGCGTAATAGAAAAATAAAAAATAAAATTATTAGAAAGACAAAAAATACAAAAAAAAGAACTGAAACCAATAAGAAAAAACTAAAAAACCTCCCATATTTGAAGTTTTTTTTAGAATTGTATGAGACTTTTTTAATTTTTATTGACTTTTTTAAGGTTTTTTTAAATAAATTAAATGCATTTATAATTTTGAAAAAAAACATAAGTTCAAAACATAACTTTTGAAAATTATAGAATTTCTTTTATAGTTTTTGATATTTTAAGTTAAGTTTTAAAAGAAAAACTTTTTAAATAGAAAAATCAAAAAATATTTTTTAGAATTTTATATTTTATCAATTTTAATTTTTAAAATTAAATTAAGCATTTTTTGAAATATTGGAAAATATATAAAGTGAAAACATAAATTTTGATATTTACTTAGATTTTATATATATTTACGTTTTTTATGATTTTTTAAATTTCTTGGTTTTGAGATTTTTTATGACGCAGGACACGTTTTTGATCGGATGAAATAATTTTTTAGCAAAAATACCACTAAGACAAAAATGATAATACGAATACATAATAAAAAACAAAATTATAATATACAAGATAACTGAAAAAACTTTACACCGAAAGAGTGAGCATTCGGCCACACTTACTAAAATAAAAATGGTATAAGGAAAAATATTGCACATAATATATATAATACTAAATTACTATGTAAATCCAACTCTTATGTCCAAACTAATTACACTTAATTGCATTTGAACTCATAACCGAGAGATGTTAGCTGAACTAAAGCACAATATAATAATAAGGAAAATTTTACCACGTGCGACGAACACCGCTAAATAACATTAACGTTAATCACTATTAAATTAATTAATAAAGATTAAAAATTTTAAAGACTCAACATATAATTAATTATTATTTTTAAAATATTCAATTAAATTATTTTCTATATATATATATATTAAATTTTTGAATTTTTTAAATAAGGGTAAACTACATATTTAGTACCTCACCTATTTCCGTATTTCTATTTTGATACCAAACTAATTTTTTTCACAAAGTGGTACCTAACGTTAAATAATTGTTTCTATTTTGGTACCCTAACTGTTAAAAATAAACAAAAATAACGATACTGCTTGGTCAAATAACAGTTTTAGTCCCTAAAACTTATACAATCTATCAATTTAGTCCAAAATATTATCAATTTAAACATCATTTTTAATTTTTGAATTAGAAATGTAAACTTATGCTTTCTTCTTCTTCCATTCAAAGTATGAAAAACTAGGTATCAATCATCTTCTTCATTGTCACTACAATTTCCTACAAATTTTCATTGATTACTTTTTTTTTAATTCCTCCAAAAACAATATCGACATTAATAACAACAAAAAAGTAAAGTATGAAAAAGTGAAAATCAACTAAAACCTACAAAAGCAAAAAGCGCAAAAAATAATATCCAGCGTGTTGTCATTGCCGATTCCCCAATGGTGCTAGGTTTCTTCAAAATTAAAATAAAATAAAATAAAATAAATTTTGTCGATAAATTCTAAAAGTAACTTTTCAACAGCATCCACAAAAGTCGATAAATTCTGTCGAATGTTCATATCCAAGGAATTAGCCGTTTCCTAATGAATGAAATCAAGAAAAAAGAAAAGAAGAAATGAAAACAATTAAATAAGAATTTCATCAAATTGGTTAGAAAAAAAAAACAAAAACATGAAAGCTGAAAATCTTTTCTCAACCTTTTTAGTTCCACATGGATAAATTAATTTTAATTTCGAAAAAACCCAGTACCATTGAGGAATCGGCTATGACAACACACTGGATATCATTTTTGCGCTTCTTGCTCTTGTAGGTTTTAGTTGATTTTCACTTTTTCATGCTTTGCTCTTTTTTTATCATTAAAGTCGATATTATTTTTGGAGGAATTAAAAAAAGTAATCGATGAAAATTTGCAGGAAACTGTAGTGACAATGAAGAAGATGTTCAATACCTAATTTTTCATACTTCCAACGGAAGAAGAAGAAAGAATAAATTTACATTTTTAATTCAAAAATTAAAAATGATTTTTAAATTGATAATATTTTAGACTAAATTGATAGATTGTATAAGTTTTAGGGACTAAAACTATTATTTGACCAAGCAACACCGTTGTTTTGTTTATTTTTAACAGTCAGAGTACTAAAATAGAAACAATTATTTAACGTTAGGTACCATTTTGCTAAAGAAATTAGTTTGGTACCAAAATAAAAATACGTAAATATGTGAGGTATTAAATATGTAGTTTATCTTTATTAAAAAATTCAAAAATTTAATATATATATATATAGAAATTAATTTAATTGATTTTTTTAAATAATTATTAATCATATGGTGAGTCTTTGAAATTTTTAATCTTTATTAATTAATTTAATGATGTTCAACGATGTTCAACATTAGTGATATTCAACGGTGTTCGTCGCACGTGGTAGACTCATCCTAATAATAATAATACTAAATACAATCATTTTACATACGTATAAAAATGTAAAATAATAAATTATTATTATAATCCAAAAATACTACTCCACTTAAAACCTTTAAAATAATGAATAAATTTACAAGAAAAATGCTAGTAAAGCATGAAACTCGCAAGTTACAATAAAACAACTTTTGATCATTTATTTTACGCTAAATTGTTGTAATATTATAGTTGGGAAAAAATTCCTTAACCGTGGTATCTCTCATTTTATTATTATTTTTTGAACTAATTCTACCTAGAGAGAGAGAAATTTTAGAAAAAAATATTTATGTTGAGTCTTAAACCCGAGACCTAAAGGAAGGAGGATAGAGCATGTGAGCAGCTCTAACCAACCGGCTATTAACGCTTGCTCATCTTCCATTTTATTTTTAGATCTATGACATTTGTTATAATAATATTGAATTCAGATTGATTACATTCCGACTTTAAACAATGTTTTCTTTTTGTTTATTAAAAAATTGAAGTCAGATCACCTACAATTCGACTTTAAACAATATTTTCTGTGTAAAGTGCATTTCTACCACCTATCTTTATCATTTTTTAATAAAAAACCGGAATGAACAGTAAAGTCGGATTGAGTGCACACCAACTTCATTTTTACTGTTCAAACTATAATATTTATGTAAAAATTTTGCTTGTGTCATATTTGTGAAAAAAAGTCTGTTGCGATATTTATGCAAAGCTTCCTTTATTTTAAATTAAAGGGATACTTTTGCTCTTTACTTCGTATCAAATAATAAATTTAATTTATCTATGCAAAACATATTCAATTTAACTTTTGATCTCGTGAATTACATCAATATAGCCCTTTGACTTATGGTGGTTGCTATTATGCTAAGTGGTAATCCACATGTCATTGATGATGTGGCAAAGCGACTAACATTTATTTTTTAAGAAGTCCGAAAGCTTAATTGAATTTTATATAATATTTAAAAAATTAAAATTTAAAAAATTTATATTTAAAAAATAATAAAAAATAAAACACTATTAAGATTTTCAAAACATTAAATAAAAAATAAAAACTATATCTAAACATGATAAACTATTAAAAAAGTTAAAAATTTTAAAAATATAAGTTTTACAGTTGTAAAAATTCAAAAAAATATATTAAATTATATTGAAAAGTAATTAGTGTTATCTAAAATTAAAAATTCAAAAAAACATATCTAATTTTTTAAAAAATATTATATATTATTGTGTTTTAAGTTTTGCATGATATCATTATATAAGGTAATTTTTAAGTATTAAAGTAACGTTGAAACAAGAAAGATATTTACGGAGCACTTGTATAATGACAAATTACATCATAAATAGGATTCCAAACGACTATAAGCACACACCAACGAAAACAATTAGACATACACTTAATTAGATCGATAAGCGAACCCTTAAAAATTAATTAGTGACACAATTGTCCACTAAAATAGTTGTCAATGCATACAAAAAAAGCCAAGGTTAAGCTATAACGTAAAACCATAGTAATAAATATATTAAAGTAAAATAAAAAAATTATGGATCAAAGCTATTAAAAAAGCGTTGATGATGTGCAAAACTATTGCAATATAACGAAAGCCAAAGACCATGAGAAATATCATGTAAATTCAACACTATACAAGCGAGAATCCCAATGGCCACTTAATTAAAAGAAGCATATGATATCAATCAACTCATAGTAGTTTACGCACTGAATAAATATATTCATTACCTAATTTGTTAGCTTCACTTTTACTATCCTTGTTCGAAAATTGCACCTCCTATAATGAAGCCATGTCAATTACTTTTAAATATAATTTATATATATTTTATTTTTTTATAAATTCAATACTTTATATTCATCATCTAATTTAACAAACTGATTTGTGTTAGCTGATTATATAAAAGTATTTTTTATTGCAACATGATATTATCAAAATGTTTGGTAAAATTATGTGATAGTTGTTTGATTATTTGAACAAATAAAATTACATATAAGGACATGATTATATTTTGTATTTGTTTGAATAATTTATTAGTTATTAATATTTATATCTATTAATATTAATTAGGTTATAACAATTAATTTAATCAGTTGATAGTGCTTTTATTTTTAGTATTTAATTTTTTTAAACATTTAATATTTTTATATTTAATTTCTTAATTTTCTAAATATCATATATACAAATTTATGGCTATTTTTTTCCAGATAATGCAGTTGAAATTTTTTTAAGATCTATTGCGCTGTTTTTTATTTTATTTTCTGAACTATGACATTATTTATAGTAAAAGGTAAAGTCAATTTCTATTCATACCCACTTCACTATTTTTTATTTTCTTATTAAAATATTTGATGAACAATTAAAGGTGAATTTAGCCGAATATTACAATGGTGAACAGTGAAGTCGGCATCTAATCATACCATCTTCAACGTATTTTAGTAAAAATGTCTGCACAATGAAGTCTGTATGCACTCAAGTTGACTTCACTTTTTATTATAGCAAATATCAAAGCTTGGAAAATAAAAGTACCAGTGCAATGTTTATAGATTTTTTACCCACAACAATATATCGATACGCTCAAAATATTTTATAAGTGTTTTGGTGCTCAAAATAGCCCAATTGGTCTAGGAGTATCGATACGCTCTTGGCCGTATCAATACGGTTTTTAGCTATTGGAATTTCGTTTTATACTTAATGGCTATAGAGTATCGATACGTGTATAACCGTATCAGTACGCCATTCAAACTTGGGAACCAATTTGCCTTCGAGTATCGGTACGACCTTTGTGCATACCGGTACGGGGTGTTAAGATTTTCCAAATCTTTTGTAATCAATATTCGATCGTTGCCTTGTCAATTTATTGGAATCATAACTTTGAATTTCAGTTAATACGTACTGATACTGTTATAGGCGTATCGATACGATTTTTATTCCAGTGAGTAAAACTGTTACTGATACGGTACGAACCGTACATGTACACCTTTATAAAATGAACTATTCGCATCGACGCGGCTTCCCCTGTATCGATACCCCTTTGTGAAACGACTCTTTCTTCTTATGACAAGTACCGATGCGCTTGCTCAGGTACCGATACGCTTGGCACCAAACAACATTTATTACGGGAAAAATGCAGCCTAACAACTAGAATTAATATCTCAGCTACCCAAACGATTAGAAATCAATGAGAGGTATATATACAAGTCTCCAAAGCTTCAGCAACAATTATTCATCAAGTCTAAAGCATTTAAGCACACATCCAACAATCTTTGAGTCTTTTATTATCATATTTTGTAACCCACTTGAGTGAACTTTATTGTATCCATTTTATTCAAGTTTTGGGGTTGTGTAAACTTAGAATTGTGCAAACATTTAACGTTTGAGAGGATTTTTTAGTTTGCTTTATTTGTAATTCCATTTGTGAGGATTCTTAAGACTTTGGGGTATAAGTCTTAAAGGAGTGTAAGGTTATCTCATTTGGCCTCCAAAGAAAAACAAATCTAGTGGATTTGAGAAAATCCTTATTGTGGATAGCAATGAACCTGAAGAGAAATGCCAAGTTAAGTTGGAAAAAAGATGGACGATGTCCGGTTAGTTAGCCGTTGGTCAAAAATCTAGTCAGCCCTAAAATTCAAAATAGGATAAAGAGGATAATGCGCTTATCTCAAGTGCGTAACTAACTTTCAAATTCAAACCAAACCTAGGGTTTTTCCACGCGTGCCTATTTAAAGGAGTCCCAATGATGAACAAAGGGATCGATCGACTCACTCAATGAGGCTGTACCGTGGTGAAAAGGGTAAACTGTGGTTTGACCAGGCTAAGACCGAGAGTTCTGGATCTAGTGAAGGACTGCATTGACAGATTCCTTTCTTTATCCACTTCTCTTCATGTTTATTTTGTTTTTATGATGGTGTTTGTTAAAAACGATTTGATGTTGATGGTTCCCCCAACTATGAACTAATTTCTAAGTTGGTTGAGGATGTTTTTGCGATGAATGCTCAGCTATTTTCCAGTTTTTAATAATTGAATGCCTTGACATTTTTGTCTACCTTGCTAGTACTTATTTTTTTTCAATTGTTTGTCATACGACAATTGAAATTACATGCACATTTTCTCTTTATATCTTAAAAGACTTAAGAGATAACGATTAATTGTCAAGATACCAAGGTGAGAAGCTTTGACAAAAGATGTTCAAGTAGATGAGCTTACTTCGGAAGTGAATCTATCCCTTAGGAGTAAAAGATTGTCATCGACAGAGACATATAAGATTTAATCATAATTAACTTGGGTATTACCATCGACAGAGGAATTGCCACTTTAAAATTTTCCCGGCAATAAAATCAAGGCTGAAGGTTACAAAAGGGCCGGCATAGCTAGTGTTAAATCCAAGAATCCACTGCCAACGCTTATCACCATTTTAATACATTTGTTTGCCAATCTGCCTAAATTCTCATTATATTTTCCTTAGTCATTTTTCTTAAAACCAAAATCTGAAATTCAATTCAACCACATTCACCCCGTTTCACAAGTAAAATTGTGGCATTTAATTCCCGGTCAATCTCTACGAATATGATACTCAACTTATTGTTGTATTACTTGCTGACCGTGTATACTTGCACGCACAAGACCTATACTTGGCATTATTTATTGGCATATTTACACTTATTCATCAATTATTTTCCAAGCGTTAGTCAGTCGTGGTTGGGGGTATCGATACACTTATTCATCGATATGGCCTAGTAGGAAACTGGGTCAGAAAGTGTTACTGGAAATAGATTCAGAGATCGAAAGCTTAATCAGAGTTCAGAATCTTATTAAGAATGTATTATTAATCTTCTTTAAGACCTAACGAACTAAGTTATTAACCGCTTACTCAATTTGGGGTAAACTTTAAACTTTTTCAAACTTAGGGACTAAATTATAAATTTTACAAATTAAGGGTTTTTATCAGAATTTCTTTTTACTAATCTTCAATTGAACTTATCCATTATTAGTTTGTGAAATTTCGTTATTAACGGAGGTCATTTACCCATCTGATTAAACCATTTAAAGCTTAGTGACTAATCTGTAAACTATTTAAAACTGTGGTTTAAGTCTTTTAACAGAATTAACTACCATCGTATCGATACACTTGGATCCGTATCGATATGGAAACGCATGAGTTACATCTTCATTAGACTTTACCCAAATCCTGTATCGATACGCCATCACCCGTATCAGTACAAGTTGGCCAAGGTTGACCCGTTTCGATACACCCTAAGGCCATATCGATGCAATTTATTTCCAAGACCTTATTTGCCAAGATCAGTATCGATACACTCCCTTTTGAGTATTGATACGCCCTATTTTTCCAAGTCCAAATATGCAAGGTCGTACCGATACAGCTTGACCCGTATCGATACTTCTGTCTTGTAATGACAAATTTTATATGGTTTTTATTCGAATTAACCTATTGAACAATGTCCGAATGCCATAAAGTTTTACCAACACGTTATTGATCCATATTTCTAATAACATACCCAATTTTAGAGCATTTCGAATCTGTTTACTAAGTTTTTACCGTTTAGTGTCCCTAGGCCCAATTTAACTAGTTTTACTATTTTGCAA
The DNA here is from genome assembly GCA_019671005.1 of Hibiscus mutabilis. Taxonomy (NCBI): domain Eukaryota; kingdom Viridiplantae; phylum Streptophyta; class Magnoliopsida; order Malvales; family Malvaceae; genus Hibiscus; species Hibiscus mutabilis. Next base: position 51,298,589 of record CM033717.1, on the reverse strand, counting down.
ACACCCTATATTCCACATTTAACACTTAGACACTTTAGGGCCTTTATACATATATCAAAATAGACCACTGTAACTTTTCTAAGCCCTATACCACCTTACTAGGAGTTCAAACAAAATGTATGCATACATAGAGATTGGTGGGAGTGACTTGCAACTATAGCAACACAATCGAGGCTCGGATTACTTCAAGGTCCTGAAATGCATGAGACACACGAATGTGAGGCTTACACAACCTAGTGAGGTAGTTATAACAAAGCGACATAAATTCATCAATGGCATGAATGACATGTAGCACACTTGTATGACATGTACATACATCATTGATCATATATAGATCATACACAAGCCAAATGTCATATTTTCATGTATCAAATGTAAATCATAAACACATATCGTCTCATTGGACATAGCAACCAATGGATACGCGGATTCCCTTATACACCACACATATCGAAAATAGGCTATAGCCTTGAACTGTAGCTCCAGAATCCCTTACACAATCTAACCTTTTCCCCTCACACATAGGCCATTGCCCCGGACCGTAGTCCAATCCCTTACTTAGTGAGCTCAAATAATCCTATGGCATGCCAATTGTATCCAATGTCCACAAGTGTCCAAGGTTACTCACCTTAACATAAAACTTACCTTTGTGCCCTTGGCCTATACCAGATTGCAAATTGAGCCTTGGCTCCAAATAGCATATCATAACATGTTCATATTAAATTTCATATATCATATATTCCAAATTCTACATATAAGCTTACAAAGGTAGTAGAACAACATCAAGGACTTACCACACCTATCATTGAATCCACAAAAGTTCGCTCTACTTGAGCCCTTAACAATGTGCAATTTTAAGCACAAAACAAATGCAATCGGGATGGCACCTTGCCAATCTCATGACACAACTACACTCACCTAGTACTCAGGACTTTAAGGTTCTCGGATAGCGATCCTCTCACTGTTGGAAGAGTTCGGAATAGCTGATGGTGTAGATGACTTGACTTCCACCACCTGAGCAATTCAAAATTAGAGAATTATATTAGGATCGAAACTAACGATTCACAACCGTTTTTTGAAATTACCAAAGCTTATAGACAACATCAAAACAAGTAAATTGGCTTCATAACACATGGGCTTAACTTGAACATTCAAGGCTTAAATCTTGAATTAAACTCTAAGGATTGATGGAATCATCAAATTGACATAGGAGTTTTACTTACTAATTCACAAGCTTTTAATTGGCGTATTGAAATCAAGCAAGGGTCAAAGATTGGATCGAGGTGCTTGCTTGAGCTTAGAGAGGAAGATGACAATGTAGGTGTGTACTTGGTTTCTTCAATCAAAGGTTTAGTTTGGTTTCGAGAGATTCAAATAATGAAGAAGGCTTTTTCCCTATCCACTTTAAGGAAGCCAAAGCCATAATCATTTCCCCACCTCATTAGGAACCAATAGGAAGGTTTTCCTTGGCAAAGGGAAAGCTTAATTTATTAGTTCCATCAATTCGTGCCTTTTCACAATTTTAAGGCAATTGATGACTAATTGTCATCTCTTCAGATCATTCCCACGTGAAGAAATGGCAAGCTAGTAGATGACTCAGCCCTCTACTTTCAATCGTTATGAATTGGTCACAAAAATAATTTTTGACAGGGAACCGTATCGATACACCCTATGGCTGTATCGATACAGCTAGACTGAATTGGGTAAGTTAGTTAGAAATGGTTGGTCCATATCGATACAAGTCTTACTGTACCGATACACCTGGCTCAAGTTTAATATTTTAGATTTTCCAATGAAACCCCCAACTTCCATTTCTTACGAAAAAGCCCAACAACTTCAATTAAGCCCAAATAACTTTCGTTACTTCAGAATTTAGTACAAGGTTCAACAATTACATCATTTAGGCATAACTGGTGCAAAATTTCTGATCACCGAAACCTAATTCCAATTAAACTGGTTTTTAGGGTGTGACAACTCTTCCCTCTTAAGAAAATTCGTCCTCAAATTTTTACTCTAACTGAAAAGATGAGGATACTGCTTCTTCATCGTTTCCTCTGGCTCCCATGTTACTTATTCCATTGAGTGACTTCTCTAAAGGACTTTCACTAAGGGCTCGGACTTATTTCGAAGTCTATTGACCTCTCGTGCGAGGATCTACACTGGTTTATCCTCGTACGTCAAATTAGATTGAATCTCCACAGATTCCAGCTCGATTACGTGAGAAGGATTGGACCAGTGCTTCTGTAGCATAGATACATGGAAGACATTATGTATATGACTTAACTCTTCAAGGAGAGCTAGTCGGTAGGCAATAGGCCCAACTCTCTCGATTACCTCGAATGGGCTGATAAAATGAGGACTTAGCTTCCATTTTTTACTAAAACGAAAAATATTCTTCCACGGAGATACTTTAAGGAAAACTTTATCTCCAACATCATACTGAATGCCCATTTTTTTTTCAATTTAGCATAAGCTTTCTGCCAGTCAAACACAACCTTGAGCCAGTCACGAATGATGGTTACCCTTTTTTCGGTTTCCCGAAGCAAGTTAGGGCCTAACATCTTGCCTTCACCCAGCTCGGTTCAACAGAGAGGGGTTCTACATCTTCTTCCGTAAAGAGCTTCATACGGAGCCATTTGAATCGAGGCTTAGTAATTGTTGTTGTATACAAACTCTACTAACAATAGGGATTTCTCCCACTTATGCTCGAAATTGATAACACATGCTCGTAGCATATCTTCCAGAATCTATAAGGAATGATCAGGATTGGTACACAATACTTATACATATAGCTAGAAGAGATATAAGGTTACCTGAATAACCCTTTCAGATTGGCTATTGGTTTGAGGGTGGAAAACTGTGCTTAGGTGCACTCGAGTTCCCAAAGCCTCATATAAGGTTCTTTAAAACCGGGATGCAAAACATAGATCGCGATCAGAGATGGTGGATACAAGAACTCCGTGTAAATGGACGACTTCACGAATATACAAGTCAGCATGTCTAGCAAGCTAAATTTCATTCTCACCGAAAGGAAATGAGCAGACTAAGTGAATCGATCTACAATGACCCAAATAGCATCATTTTTCTTCAGTGTCATTGGTAGACCACTTACGAAATCCATCGTAATACATTCTCATTTCCATTATGGAAGCTCAATAGGTTGTAAGAGATCAATAGACACCTTGTGCTCGGCTTTAACCTGTTGGCATGTTAAACACCTAGCCACAAAGTCCGTGACCTCACATTTCATGCCAGACCACCAATATAACTCATTTAAGCCCTTATACATCTTGATGGCCCCATGATGAATAGAAAGGACTCGAATGAGCTTCACTCAAAATTTGGTTCCGAAGATCATCATCGTCAGGGATACAAATATAATTTCGAAAACACAACAATCCCTCAGAATTCATGGCAAAGTCAGGATATGGCTTGTCCTTAATCTTAGCAATAAGAGTTTGCAACTCCTCGTCAGACTCCTGGAGTGCTTTGATTCAAGACACAATGGTTGACTGAACTCTCAATTCAGCCATTAACTTGCCATGCTTCTTGAGCCGGAAGTGGGAATTCAAATATCTCAGGGAGGGAGTGAGCTTCCGACTAAGGGTGTCAGCCACAATATTAGCCTTATCGGGGTGGTAATCAATGACCAAATCATAGTCTTTCAAAAGTTCTATCCATCGACGTTGATGAAGATTCAACTATTTCTGAGTCAGAAGATACTTAAGGCTCTTGTGATTAGTGTACAAGTAACACTTTTCACCGTAAAGATTCCAAATTTTTAAGGCAAACACAACAACTAGCTCCAGATCATGCGTTAGATAGTTCAACTCGTGTGGTTTAAGCTGACGTGAGGCATAAGAAATGACTTTTCCTTCTTGCATAAGTACACAGCCTAATCCCAGGTGGGATGCATCACTGTATACGGTAAAGTCTTTGCCTGACTCAGGTTGCATCAAAACAGGGGCATGTGTCAGGACTTGCTTAAGTTAATCAAAAATCCTTTGTTGCTCCATTGTCCACACAAAGAGAGTTTCCTTATGGAGAAGCTTCGTCAAGGGTGTATCAATCATCGAGAACCCTTTAACGAATTTACGGTAGTAGCTTGCAAGGCCTAGAAAATTACGAATTTCTCCAACATTCTTCGAAGGGATCCAATCAAGAACTGCTTAAACCTTCTTTGGGTCAACTTGAATTCCCATAGAAGAAATCAAATGTCCCAGAAAGGATACTTCAGATAGCCAGAATTCACATTTACTAAACTTAGCATATAGTTGTTTCTCTCAGAGAGTTTGTAGCACAATCCAGAAATGTTCTTCATGAGTGACAGTATTCTTGGAATATATCAAGATGTCATCTATAAACACCACCATGAATCTATCTAGATATGGCCGGAACACACAATTCATTAAGTCCATAAAGGCTGCAGGTGCATTCGTAAGCCTAAAAGGCATTACTTGGAACTCGTTGTGGCCATATCTGGTTAGGAAGACAGTCTTTGGAACGTCGTACTCCTTCACTAACATTTAATAGTACCTAGATCGTAGGTCTATCTTAGAGAAGACAAAAGCATCCTTCAGCTGATCGAAGAGGTCATCAATTCTAGGTAATGGATACTTATTCTTAATTGTTACCCTATTCGGCTGATGATAATCAATGCATAGCCGCATCGATCCTTCTTTCTTCTTGACAAACAGAACTGGTGCTCCCTAAGGTGAGGAACTCAATCGGATAAACCCCTTATCCAAAAGATCTTAGATTTGAGCCTTCAGCTTTTTCAATTCGATCGGATCCATCCTATAAGGAGCAATAGAGACTGGTGTAGTCCCCAGTTGCACTTCAATTCTGAATTCTACTTCTCGAGTCGGAAGGAGTCTTGGAAGTCATCGGGAAACACATCAGAGAATTCCTTCACCACCGACACATTCTCGAGCTTGGGATCTTTATTGAACTTTATAGCACAGATAATGGTTTCCTTAGACTCGGGCTTGGTTTTCATCAATTTTATGCTTTCTTTACCGAGTCCACGGATGTATAGCTTCTTCTTTGAACAATCCACCCAGGCTTGATTTTCAGCCAACCAATCAAGGCCTAGGATAAGATCAAACTCATGGAAGGGCAATACCATTAAATTGGCTGGAAATAGGATCCCTCAGATCCTCAGAGGGTAAGCTTTACAAATCAACCGTATAACCACACTATCCCCTAGTGGGTTAGAGACAACTATCTCAGAAGTAACTGGTTCGGGTTCTAGGGCATACTTCTCAATTAATGGTTCACTAATAAAGGAATGCGTAGAACCAAGATACACCAAAGTATAAACAAGATCCGAACATAATTCCACCATACCTGCAATCACATCAGGATCATCTTCTCGCTCTCGACTTTGAACATGGTACATCTGTGCTGAGGTCTAAGGGTCACATCCAACTAAAAGAGGATTTGAGTTGCAAGGTTTCCCTGTTGATCTAGACTGCATTTGTTTCACTCATCTTTACTTATTAGGATTGTTCTAAGAAGCCACAGAGGTAGGAGCATTCGGATTCTGTGGGCATTGTCTGATAAAGCGACCAGCTTCATCGTAGAGGCAACAAGATCCAGTCTGTCTGCGACACTGCCTAGGATGCCTATTCTAACAAAAATTACATAGAAGAATATGAGAATCTCTCCCTAGAACCACATGTACTATCAATTGAAGCCATATGAGCAAATGATGTTCCTAGAGATTAGGATTGTGGCACATATCCCGTCTTTGACAACTGCTGAAAAGTGGCAGACTTCTTGTCCCACTGTCTATTCTTCTTTTGAGGCATGAGAGGTCTGGAATCATCTTGGAATCTCTTGTTGGATATGGCTTGGTTCTCCTTCCTTCTTTCATAAGCCTTCTGGGAGGCTTTAGTAGCAATTGCCCAGTTGACCAGATTCTAGAAGTCCTCAAACTCCAAAGTAGTGAAAAAAGGACGTAACTCATCACAAAGGCCATCGATAAACATTCTACACTTCTCCTTTTCTGTGCATATAATCTCAGCCCCATACCTCGAATACTTGCAGAAGTCATGGATATACTACTCCATGGGTCATCATTCCTGTCTCATATGGAGAAACTTTTTGCGCCTTCCAGCAATATAGTGTTCACTGATGTACTTCTTGTGGAACTCTTGAAGGAAGAAGTCCCATGTAACTTTATGCTCAGGTACAGTGAGTGTCACAATGTCCCACCAGCTCTATGCCTCTTTAGAGATCAATGCAAGAGTGCATTCCAGCTTATGTTCACCAGGACACTTCATTTGCTTATTCAGGACTTTTAAAATGTTCTTTAGCCAATACTCTGCTATTTCAAGGTTGTCATTTTCTTGGCCGGTGAAGGTGTAAACTGGATACTGTCTGAGCTTATCAATAGGGGCTCTCGAGACAGATGGAGATGCTTCAGCAGGTTGAGGTGGCTGCTCCTGCCTGAGTGATACGAAAACCTGTTTGATCATCTCAGCCATGGACATCAAATATTTCTACTGAGCGGGAGGCATCAGAGGGGGATTAGGCGGGTCGTTCTGTCCCACATGTTCAGGTTGAACTTCAACTCCGAGATTGTCCCCCTATGTCAAGGAGGAGCTGGGATGCAATCCCATTTTGACATGTTTATCATTGGGTGCAGACATTCTTAAATCTAGTCAAACAGAAAAGGTTAGATCGTGTTAGTTGCAAGTCACAGATAGCAGATACAAATAAATAAACTCCTAGGTGGCATATGCACATGCAGACTCATGACATGCCTCGATTTAGTCTTAGAATCGACTAAACTCTTGCTCTGATACCACAAATGTAATACCCCTTTCTTGGCCTGGTAGGAAATCGGGTCAGAAACTGTTACCAGAAATAGATTCGGAGATCAAAAGCTTGATAGGATTTTGAAATCTTATTCAGAATGTCTTATTAATCTCTTTTAAGACCTCACAAACTAGCTTATTAATAGCTTACTCAATTTGGGGTCAAATTTAAACTTTTTTGAACTTAGGGATTAAATTGTAAATTTTACAAATTATAGGGTTTTTTTCAAATTTTATTTTTACTAATCTTCAATTGAACTCATCCATTATTAGTTTTTGAAATTTCGTTATTAACGGAGGTCATTTACCCATCTGATTAGACCATTTAAAGCCTGGTGACTAATATATAAACTATTTAAAACTATGGTTTAAGTCTTTTAACAGAATTAACTACCTCGTATCAATACACTTAGAGCCGCATCGATACGAAAACACATGAGTTACATTTTCATTAGACTTTACCCAAATCCTATATCGATACGCCATCACCTGTATCGGTACAAGTTGATCAAGGTTGACCCGTTCCGTTACACTCTAAGGACGTATCGATGTAATTTATTTCCCAGACCTTACTGCCAAGATCCGTATCGATACACTCCCTTTTGAGTATCGATACACGCTGTTTTACCAAGTCCAAATATGCAAGGTCATATCGATACAGCTTGACCCGTATCGATACGTCTGTCCTATAATGATAGATTTTATCTGGTTTTTATTCGAATTAACCTGTTGAACGATGTCCGAATGCCATAAAATTTTACCAGCACGTTATTGATCCAGATTTATAATAGCATACCCAATTTTAGAGCATTTCGAATCCGTTTAGTGTCCCTAGGCCCAATTTAACTAGTTTTACTATTTTGCAAACACACCATATTCCACATTTAACACTTAGACACTTTAGGGCCTTTATACACATATCAAAATAGACCATTGTAACTTGTCTAAGCCCCACCTTACTAGGAGTTCAAACAAAATGTATGCATACATGGAGATTGGTGGGGGTGACTTGCAACTACAGCAACACGATCGAGGCTCAGATTACTTCAAGGTCCTAAAATGCATGAAACACACGAATATTAAGCTTACATAGCCTAGTGAGGTAGTTATAACAAAACGACATAAATTCATCAATGGCATGAATGACATGTGCCACACTTGCATAACATGTACATACATAATTGATCATATATAAATCACACAAAAGCCAAATGTCATATTTTGATGTATCAAATGTAAATCATAAACACATATCATCTCTTTGGAAATAGCAACCAATGGATACACAGATTCCCCTGTAAGCCACACATATCGAAAATAGGCTACAGCCTTGAGCCATAGCTCCGGAGTCCCTTACACAATCTAACCTTCTCCCCTCACACAAAGGTCGTAGACCCAGAATGCAGTCCAATCCTTTACTTAGTGAGCTCAAATAACCATATGGCATACCAATTGTATCCAATGTCCACAAGTGTCCAAGGTTAATCACCTTAACATAAAACTTACCTTTGTGCCCTTAGGCCATGTCATACCAGAATGCAAATTGAGCCTTGGCTCCAAATAGCGTATCATAACATGTTCATATTAAATTCCATATATCATATATTCCAAATTCCACATATAAGCTAACAAAGGTAGTAGAACAACATGAAGGACTTATCACACCTATCATCGAATCCACATAAGTTCGCTCTACTTGAGCCCTTAACAAAATACAATTTTAAGCACAAAACAAATGCAATCGGGATGACACTTAGCCAATCACATGACACAACTACACTCACCTAGTACTTGGATACTTTAAGGTTCTTGGATAGCGATCCCTTGCTGTTGGAAGAGTTCGAAATAGCCGATGGTGAAGATGACTTTCATTCCATCACTTAAGTAATTCAAAATCAGAGAATTATATTAGGATTGAAACTAATGGTTCACAACCATTTTTTGAACTTACCAAAGCTTATAGACAACATCGAAACAAGTAAACTGGCTTCCTAACACATAGGCTTAGCTTGAACATTCAAGGCTTAAATCTTGAAATTAAACTCTAAGGATTGATGGAATCATCAAATTGACATAGAGGTTTTACTTACCAATTCACAAGCTTTCAACTGGCATATTGAAATCAAGCAAGGGTCAAAGATTGGATCGAGGTGCTTGCTTGAGCTTGGGGAGGAAGATGAAAATGGAGGTGTGTGCTTGGTTTCTTCAATCAAATGTTTAGTTTTGTTTTGAGAGATTCAAACAATGAAGAAGGCTTTTTCCCTGTCCACTTTAAGGAAGCCAAAGCCATAATCATTTTCCCACCTCATTAGGAACCAATAGGAAGGTTTCCCTTGGCAAAGGGAAATCTTAATTTATTAATTCCATCAATTCATTCCTTTTCACAATTTTAAGGCATTTGATGACTTATTGTCATATCTTTAGATCATTCCCATGTGAAGAAATGGTAAGCTAGTAGGTGACTCAACCCCCTACTTTCAATCTTTACGAATTGGTCATAAAAATAATTTTTGACAGGGAACCGTATCGATACACCATATGGCCGTATCGATACGGCTAGACTGAATTGGGCAAGTTAGAAATGTTTGGGCTATACCGATACAGGTCATACTGTACTGTTACGCCTGGCCCAAATTTAATATTTCTGCATTTCCAATGAAGCTCCCAACTTCTTTTTCTTACAAAAAGTCCAACAACTTCAATTAAGCTCAAATAACTTGAGTATAAGATTCAAAAATTACATTATTTAGGCATAACTGGTGGAAAATTTCTGATCATCGAAACCTAATTTTGACTAGATCAATTTTCGAGGTATGACAAGTCAGCAAGTTTTTGGCGCCATTGCCTGGGATTGCAACGGAGTTTATTGTTTTTTTTTATTTTTCTTGTGATTGTTTATTTTACTTATTTTTGTTTTGTTTGGTGTATGACCAGGAGTCGCCTTATGATGGAATATTGGTCATACGACCCAAAGATTGAAAGAACCTTACGTAGATTGAAAAGAATACTTCGAGAGATAGCTTGTATTGGAAATAGAGTAGATGGTGTCCCAAATAACCATGAGGATCCACCAATAAACGAAGACATTCTGCCCGCTCTTGCTGCTGTTGCTGACAATGTCGAAGAGAGACCTATTATTGAACATTTGGCACAAAACATGGACAATTTGATGCCAGAACTAATTGGTCCTAAGGTAAATACAATTAATTTTAAACTTAAACCGGTAATGATTCAGACTTTATTTAATGTAGGACAATTCGATGGATCACCTAATGTAGACCTAATGCAACACTTGAAGCAGTTCATGGAGGTATGCCAATTATTTTAGTAACCTGGTGTAGCTGAAGAGAGGGTGAAATTGAGATTCTTCTCATTTTTTTGCGAGATAGAGCAAAAACGTGGCTAAGTTCTTTGCCACTGGGTTCAATTCTTCATGGGCAGAATTATGCCAGAAGTTCCTTTTGAGATTCCAGCCACTTAAAATTAATGCCAAGTTACAGAGTGACATCATTACCTTTAGGCAGGTTGATGATGAAACCTTGTATGATGCTTGGGAGCATTTTAAGGACCTGTTGAGGAAGTGTCATATGCATGGATTTCCTACTTGGACCCAAATAGAGACCTTTTATAACGGACTTAATGCTCAAGCCAAGATTGTGGTTGATACTTTAGCAAATGATTCGTTGATAGATAAAAATTATACTAAGGCGTTTGACATCCTGTAAAGGATTGCCACCAATGATCTCCAATATCCTACTGCTAGACAGGGAACTGGAACAAAAACTGCTGAAAAATTAGAGCTTGATGCATTATCCTCAATCAATGCTCAAATTTCCAATCTTATTAATATAGTGAAGACATTGCAAAAGCCTGCTGAAGTCTGAGAAGTAAAGGCAATTGAACTATTCTACAATATTTGTGGAGAGGATCATCATGTGGATGAATGCTCATCCAATCCTAAATCGGTAAATTTTGTTGGTAATTTCAATCAAAATTTTAAACCACATTCTACTACTTATAATGCAGGTTGGAAGCAGCATCCTAAATTTTCTTGGGTAAATCAAGGCGGTAATCAATTTAATGCCTAACGAGAGAACAACAATGCACCACCAGGTTTTAACAAGAATGTGATGTCTCAGAGAGCACAAAACAATTTCCAACAAGGGTAGAGATCTAACTAGGAGAACACTTTAACTGATTACATGGAGTGAAATGATGTAACTGTCCAAATTTTAGCATCATCTTTGCGAAACTTAGAGGTTCAGCTAGGGCAAATTTCCAATGCACTTAGTAACAGACCCTAGGGAAATTTGCCAAGTAATACGGAAGATGCTCGGCAAAAAGGTAGAGAACAATGTAAAGTAGTAACTCTTCGGAGTGGCAAACAATGTGAGGCTAAGACACCTGTCAAACAGTCAAATAATGGCCAAGCTGAGAAGATGATACCAGTAGATGAACCCAAAGAAGTTAGGAAAGAAGAGGCAAAAACTGATGGTGCCAGACAGCATTCTGATGCTAGACGTCAATCTGATGCCAGCACCACCTTAACAAAGCCAGTGGAGCCATCATTTGCTTATCTGCCATCACCTTTTCCGCAAGGACTCTAGAAACATAAGCAAGATCAGCAATTTAAGAGATTCTCAGATGTTCTTAAACAACTGCATATCAAAATACCATTAGTAGAAGCTCTCGAGCAGATGCCTAACTATGTCAAATTCATGAAGAACATTTTGTCCAAAAAGAGAAAGCTGTGTGAATTCGAGACTGTTTCTCTCACTGAAGGATGCATTACAATGATCACCAACAGATTTTCACTGAAACTGAAGGATCCTGGGAGTTCCATTATTCCCTGCAGGATTGGCAATAGATTCGTGGGCAAAGCACTATGCGATCTGGGTACCAGTATCAATTTGATGCCAATGTCAGTTTTCAGGACACTTGGCATTGAGGCAAGACCTACCACGGTAACACTTCAGCTAGCATATCAATCTTTTTGCACATCCTAAGGGTAAGATTGAAGATGTGTTGGTAAGGGTACATAAATTTATATTTCCCGTTAATTTCATTATTTTAGAATATGAAGCTGATGTTAATGTCCCTATTATTTTGGAAAGACCCTTTCTTGCTACGGGCAAGACTTTAATTGATGTTCATAAAGGTGAGCTTAATATGCGTATGAATGACCAACAAGTTATGTTTAACATGTTTCAAGATCTTAAGTGTGCAGATGAACTTGAGGAATGCCAGGATGTTGAGATAATGGAGACCATTGTTAATGTAGACATGACACAGTTTTGCCAAGACGCAGAAGCTGATGCTAGAGAACTGAATGATGAGGACATGATGAGTGAAATGTTTGAAGATCTGATCATGCAGAATAAGGTCATGAGTTATTTCGGTAAACCTGAGCCACTTAAGTTGGCTGGTAGAGAAATCAAGGCACCTAAACTATTTATTGAGGAGCCACCAGAACTAGAGATGAAAACTTTGCCAAGCCATCTCAAATATGCTTACCTAAGAGACAACTTAACTTTGCCAGTGATTATTGCTACCGATTTGACCGAAGACCAGGAGAAGAGATTAATGGAAACATCGAGCAGTCACAAGCAAGCTATGGGATGGACCCTTGTTGATATCTGAGGGATAAGCCCCACAATTTGTATGCATAAAATCATTTTGGAGGATTACCATAGCGAAACAATCGAGGACTAGAAGAGATTGAAACCGAGCATGAAAAAGGTAGTCAAGAAAAAAGTCATAAAATGGCTGGATGCCGAGATAATTTATCCCATTTTTGATAGCTCGTGGGTTAGCTCGGTGCAGTGTGTACCGAAGAAGGAATGAATGACTTTAATTCAAAACAACAAAAATGAGCTGATCCCTTCAAGGACCGTGGCGGGTTGGAGAGTATGCATAGACTATAGGAGATTAAATAATGCCACACGGAATGACCACTTTCCACTACCCTTCATCGATTAGATGTTGGATAGATTGGCAAGTAAGGCATTTTATTGCTTCTTGGATGGCTACTCGGGATACAACCAAATTTCCATCGCTGCAAAAGATTAGGAGAAAACCACATTCATTTGTCCACATGGGACATTCGCTTTTAGAAGAATGTCCTTTGGATTGTGTAATGCCCTAGCAACGTTTCAGCGTTGCATGATGTTTATTTTCTCCGACATGATAGAGAACAACTTGGAAGTGTTCATGGATGACTTCTCGGAGATTGAAAAAATATTTGAGAAATGTTTTTAGAGTTTGGAGCATGTTTTTACAAAGATGCATTGACACTAACCTAGTCCTGAACTGGGAAAAATGTCACTTCATGATTAAGAAAGGCATAGTTCTTGGACACAAAGTGACTAAGAGAGGTCTAAAAGTTGACAAAGAAAAAGTTGAGGTAATCAAACAATTGCCACCACCTACAAGTGTAAAAGGAATTAGAAGTTTCTTGGGACATGCAAGATTTTACCTTCGTTTCATTAAAGATTTCTCAAAACTTTCTAACCTTTATGCTTACTTTTATAATAGAATATAACTTTTGTGTTTGATGAATCTTGTTTGAAAGTATTTCAAGAATTAAAAGAGAGTTTGACTGATGCCCCTATAGTCGTGGCACCAGATTGGAATGAGCCATTCAAGCTAATGTGTGATGCCAACGACTATGCCATCGGAGCTGCGTTAGGACATAGGTGTGGCAAAATTTTCCATACCATTTACTTGCCAACCGTACATTGAATGAGGCTCAACTTAACTACACCACAACTGAGAAGGAGTTACTTGCAGTTGTCTTTGCGTTTGACAAATTCAGATCTTATTTGGTGGGTAGTAAAGTTGTGGTATACATAGATCACTCAACACTAAAAAACCTTCTGGCCGAAAATGATCCCAAGCCCAGATTGATCAGATGGACACTTTTGTTACAAGATTTTGACCTAGTGATTCGAGACAAGAAGGGGAGTGAGAATCAGGTAGCTGATCATTTGTCTCGATTAGAGAACCACCATAATGATGGAAACCTTGCTGCTATAAGAGATGATTTTACTGATGAACAACTTCTTGCAATAAATTCTATGCCATGATATGCTAACATAGTTAACTGCCTGGTCAACAAAATTTTGCCACCGGACTTTGCAAGTAATGCCAGAAAGTGATTTCTACGAGATGTTCGACAATATTATTGGGATGAGCTATTTTTGTTCAAGCACTGTGATGATCAAGTTATTCATCGTTGTGTGCCAGAGAAAGAGCAACAAAGTATACTCTAGCTTTGCCATGCATTACCATATGAAGGGTACTTTAATGGGATAAAGACAACGACCAAAGTGTTGCAGTCAGGATTTTCTGGCCCACACTGTTCAAATACGTCCATCATTTTACCAAGGCATTCGATCGATGTCAACATACTGGAAACATTTCTAACAGGCTTCAATTGCCACTACAAAACATCATGCCAGTAGAGCTATTTGATGTATGAGGGATAGACTTTATGAGTCCTTTTCCTCCATCATTTGGTAATGTATACATACTTGTGGCCATAGACTACATTTTAAAGTGGGTTGAGGTTGTTGCTCTCCCATCAAATGATGCCAAGGATATTGCAAAGTTCCTACACAAGCATATTTTTACTAGATTCGGTGCCCCAGAGCCATTATTCATGATGAGGGTACTCAATTTAAATGCAATTTAATCACTATAGCTTTGTGTAGGTACGAAATCTAATAAAAAAATTGCCACTACTTACCATCTGCAAACAAATGGCCAGACAAAGATCTCAAACAAGCAAATCAAGAAAATTTTGGAGAAGACAGTGAATCCAACAAGGAATGACTTGTCCTTGATGCTAGATGAATCCTTGCAGGCCTATAGAACAACCTTTAAAACTCCTTTAGAAACTTCCCCCATATAGGCTCATATTTGGGAAATCATGCCATTTGCTAGTGTAGTTGGAGTATCAAGCTTATTGGGTAACTAAGCAGTTGAACATAGAATGAAGAGCTGCAAGTGAGAAGAGACTATTAGATTTGAATGAGTTATAAGAATTTTGAGCTCAAGGCTATGAAAATGACAACCTGTATAAAGTAAAGACAAAAAGATGGCACGATAGCAAAATTTTGCCAAGACATTTTGAGGTTGGGCAAAGAGTGTTGATGTTTAATTCAATGCTCAAGCTATTCTCGGGCAATCTCAAATCTATATGGGAATGGCCATTTAAGGTAGTCTATCCATATGCCCATGGAGCTGTAGATATCAAGGATTTGAAAACATGAGTCACATTCAAGGTAAATGGTCAGAGATAAAAGCACTATTGAGAAGAAAATCAAGGTAATACCAATGAGATCATTCTCCTGGTGAAGATTGAGTAATTTTGCCTTCGTTGTTTGAACGTTGTACATAATTAGGTTAGTTATTTTTCTTTTTGTTATTATAGTTTATTCATTTAATTTTCATTTTCCTTTTCTGTTTGAAAGGTTTTTATTTGTGAGTATTAGTATAGGAAGTATTGCTAAGCAAAGCTGCTAGGGTAGTATGCCAAAACAAGCTAGCATTTGAATACCCATCAGATACCACGTGGACCTTATGCGATATTGGACCCAAGGGAGAAAGATTTTAGGTTGAGCGGGAAAGCCTCACGCCCCTAGGTTAAAATCCACAAACTTTGAATTTTTAACCTAAAACCTTTTACCCTCTTTTCTTTCTCGCGCCATTACCTCACTTAAACCTAAAACCTATCACCATCCCACTTCCCTAAACATGCATAACTGCCATAACCATCGCCACTTCCACTAATCTCACCATTAAACAACCTCAACCGTTTCTCTTTCCCTTCATTTAATTCTAATTTTCCCCATTATCTTTTTCTCTGATCACCATTATCTTTTCCTAATTTTCTCTAATGACTTCTTTATCCGTACCTTTCATGATTTTCTTCAATGAAGAAATCAAGAAGAAATATGAAGAGAACTTCATTGCTCGTACCTTCTGTTATGAGAAGGGTTTTGAATTCAAGAACGAACCTAATTTGGGGTTCTCCCAATAAGTGGTTGACATTGTCAAGAAGCACAAATGTGAGAGATTTTGCCAGTTACTTGGAGAGGTCGATTCCACCATCGTCTGCGAGTTCTATGCCCATCTCACAACAAAGGATTCACATTTGTTGCTTATGAGAGGTACGTGTGTTCATTTTGATGAAGGATATATTAATAGTTTGTTCGATTTGGATGGAGTAGAAGAAAAACATTCAACATTTGTTGAATCCTTGGACGATGCCAAGAGGAAGCTAATTTTGAAGGACTTTTGTGAACTTGGCACAAAATGGATTGGTTCGTCCAAAGGACACTAGACTGTGAAACGAGTGGCATTGAAGTCACAGCCGAAGGGTTGAAACCACTTTCTAAATGCCAACCTAATGCCAACAACGACACTGTTTCAGAAGAAATGATGTCACTGCTGCATTCGATAATGGTGGGGAGGTAAATCAATGTAGGATGTCTGATTATAGACAAAACCTACAAGCGTGCAGAGAAGGGAAGTGGTAGTTTGGTTTTTCCTTCTTTAATCTCTAAAATTTGGAAACTCCACAATGTGCCAAAGCTTGACTCTGATAACACTTAGAAATCTAAGGGAGTCATTACTCATGCAATGTGGAAGCAATTAATTTCCAAGGAGAAGTTCAAGGGAAAGGTTACTGAACCGGCGACTGCTACTAGAACGCCTAGGGAAAAAACTGAAGCAACAATGCCAGCTGATGCCTTGGCATTACTTTCCCAGATTTTCTAGCGACAAGAACTCATTCTCCAAAAATTAGAGAAGGTCAAGGAGAATCATCTACTACTCTGGCAATACATTGGCTCAAAGGATCGAGCCCCTGAAGGAAAGCCATCAAGCCTACAATATGTTCACACTTTGACGCAATAATCTGATGCCACCGTTCTTGTTTCACCTGTTCGAGTTGAATCTGACAAGACTAACACCTTTGAGGAATCTGATGGTGATGTCGATGCCAAGGCTGAGATGCCTACTGCTGCTCCAATATTATCTGTTGCACCTGCCTCATCCATCGCTCTAGTAGTCCCTGCTGCATTTAAGCTGGTGAGAATAATAGAGGAGGTCATCCATGATGTAAGAGCCTCCACTATCGCACCAAAGTTCAAGAGAAAGAAGCACATGACCCCTAATTGAGGGAGTTTTGTTAAGAGAAAGATCCGTGTCTCACGCCTAGAACGTTCTGAAGAGGAGTCTTCTTTCCTTTAACTTCTTACTTGCATATTTTTCTTTTAATCATGTATTTCATTCAATATATATGTTTTCATGCATTTCATTATATATATATATATATATATATGATCTCATGCATTGAGGACAATGCACACCTTAGGTTTGGGTGTGTGTGTTGCCTCACATCTTTTGTCATGGCATGCATTCATGTTTATGTTTTCATTTGTATTATGTTGCCATGTAGATTAGGTATAATCATGCATACCAGACTGTTAAAAAATTATCATTTTCACCAAGGCTTGATTGATCTGATAAACATAACTGCTAGCATAGTTAGGATTTCTACTAGTATACTTTGTCCGATAATGAATTTGAAATCTTCAGTTTGCATGAGCCAACAGATTAGAAATGCCAAGACTGATTGACAATTGATCTCTAGTTTAGGAAACTGAAGTCTCACTCAACATGTAGTATGCATCTAGTTCCTAAGACAAACTTAGAATTCTTGAAACTAAGCTAAAAAACGATGTCAGGGTAAAAAGAAAGAATAAGACAACAATGTTTTGTCGAAGGCAAAAAAAATATAGAACTTTCCTTTGCCTTAGAGATAAGTAGTTTGGGGCTTTGTGGTTTGCTCCCTTTTAGTTCTCAAACCAAAATTTTAGGGTATGAGTATGATGAGTAAGCCTAGTAATGTCTGGACTAACGTGGGTGTTCGTGGTATGCTCCCTCTTACTTCTCACGCCAAACAATATTACGAAGCAAGCACGAAAATCTTACCAACAGAAAGCCTTGATAAATAAAGTATAAAAAGAAGAAAAATAAATAAATAATTCTGAGTTTTGGAAGTAAATTTGACTAAGGGAGTTAAAGAATACTTGATGCACATTGTCTACACTTCATGCACCTTTTATGACCTTAGACTAGAGTTATATTGTTGCACTTGAATTTACTTATCTACTTGGCATTACTGTACTAGGATATCTGAGGAAAAAAATAGGACAATATTTTGCTTGCTAGCATGTGTTGTGAGTTAGGAAAATTTTGCCAAAGTACTTTGTTTTATTTTTTGCTTTTCTAAATTTTTTAGTTGCATTACTTGTGGACAAGCAATGAGCTAGGTTTGGGGTGTGTTAACTTCTCAAAAGTACTATTTTTCATACATATATTGCTATGCTTTTGCTTGACTTTGGGTACATATTCATGCATTTAGTTAGTAAAATCATGCATTTGCATTAAGAAGTCAGAGAACGGTTTTTTTGCCAAAGTAAATGTGTATTTCTTTGCTTTGCTGTGCAGGTTAGGACAATAGTAGGATAGTAGGAGCAGAGCAGGGGTAGTTGGTAGAGCAGAGCAAAGACCCTCAAGAGAAATGCCAAGTCAAGCTGGCAAAAGATGGACGATGAATGCCAGACATGGTTGGAAAAAGAAAGATGGTTGATGTCTGGTTAGTTAGTCGTTGGTCAAAGATCTAGTCAGCCCTAAAATTCAAAAGAGGATAAGAGAATAATGAGGATAACACGCTTATCTCAAGCGCGTGACCAACTTTAAAATTCAAACCAAACCTAGGGTTTTTCACACATGCCTATTTAGATGAGTCCCAGCGATGAACAAAGGGATCGATCGACTCACTCAAGGGGGCTGCACCATATTGAAAAGGGTAAACTGTGGTTTGACTAGGCTAAGACCAAGAGTTTTGGATACAGTGAAGGACTGCATCGATAGATCCCCTTCTTTATCCATTTTTCTTCGTGTTTATTCTATTTTTATGATGGTGTTTGTTAAAAACAATTTGATGTTGATGGTTCCCCTAACCATGAACTAATTTCTAAGTTGGTTGATGATGTTTTTTGCGATGAACACTCAGCTATTTTCTAGTTTTTAATAATTGAATACCTTGGCATTTTTGTCTATCTTGCTAGTACTTATTTTCTTCAATTGTTTGTCATATGATAGTTGGCATTACATGTATATTATCTCTTGATATCTTAACAAACTTAAGAGATAATGATTAATTGCCAAGATACTAAGGTGAGAAGCTTCAACAGAAGATGTTCAAGTAGAGGAGCTTACTTCGGAAGTGAATCTACCCCTTAGGAGTAAAATATTGTAATTTGTTCAAGTTAATTAAAAAAAATATCGCTATAGACATATAGGAGTTAATCATAATTAACTTAGGGTTTTGCCATCGATAGAAGCATTGCCACTTTAAAATATTATTGGCAATAAAATCAAGGCTGAAGGTTATAAAAGGGCTGGCATAGCTAGTGTTAAATCCAAGCATCCACTGCCAATGCTCATCACCATTATAATACATTTGTTTGCCAATCTGCTTGAATTCTCATTATATTTTCCTTATTCATTTTTCTTAAAACCAAAATTCAAAATTAAATTCAACAACATTTACCCTATTTCACAAGTAAAATTATGGCATTTAATTCCCGATTAATCCTTGTAAATACGATACTTAGCTTACTGATGTATTACTTGCTGACCGTGTATACTTGCACGCAAAAGACATATACTTGGCATTATTTACTGACACATTTACACTTATTCATCAATTATTGCTCAGCGTTAGTTAGTCGACAATAGTGGATGTAAACCTTTTTAGAAGGTTGAACCACTATAAATTCTTTGTCCCAATTTTTTATCTTTCCAATTGCTTCCACTGATTTTTTAAATTTTCAATTCACCTCATCTTGGCCTTTCACCATTGATTGACCATCTCAACAATTGGTATTAGAGCTACACTTATTGGAAGGATTAACACCCTTTTGAGTCGATCCTAAGGTGATTCAATCGATCTTCGATCAAGCCATGGCCTCTACTTCCGGCACCAAGCTCTATGAGTACAATCCATCACCAAGTCACCCTTCTTCAATGGGGGTAAACTACCACTATTGGAAGAATCGAATGAGGCTCTTCATCAAATCCAACGACTACTTCTTATGGGATGTAGTAGAAGATAGGCCAAGCATTCCGATGAAGAGAGTAGAAGACTGACTCATTCCCGAGACAAGGCAACAGTATACCGATCAAGATCAAAAGAAGATGCAAATAAATGAAAAATCTATGCACATACTCTTTTTTTCTCTTGAACCGAATGAGTATGCAAAGATGTCTTCTTCCACAAGTGCAAAGGAGATATGAAACAAGCTTGAGACCACAAAAGAGGGAACCAATGATGTAAAGGAGACCAAGATTGGACTCTTCAACTTGAGCTATGAGAATTTCAAGATGAAACCAGATGAGGACATCACCAAGATGTTCGATAGATTCTCTGTCATAGTAAATGGCCTTACGGGATATGAAGAAGTTATCCCAAAAGAAAAGCTTGCTCGAAAGCTTATCTACTCTCTTCCTGAGTCATAGGACAGAAAGAGAACCGCCATCATCAAAGCCAAGGATCTCAAGACCTTGAAGCTTGATTCTCTTTTGGGGTCTCTTCTCACTCATTAGATCATGAAGAAAGAAAGAGAAGATGAGAAGAAGAAGGAAGAAAATAAGATGGAAAAGAAGGAATTAAAGAAGAAAATGGGAATTGCTCTTAAAGCTTCACAAGAGGAGAGCGATTCAAAAGAGGAAGAAGATGAAGAAATGGCTATGTTAGCCAAGGTATTTACATAGTTCATGAAATCCAAATGGGGAAGAAAGTTCCATCGGAAAGAGGGTTTCAAGATCAAGCAAAAGAAAGAAAAGAATGACCAAATCATTTTCTTTGAGTGCAAGAAGTTGGGAGACATCAAATTCGATTATCCCCAATTAAAGAATAAGAGCTTCAGGAAGAAGAAGAAGGTCAAGGCTAATGTTTCTAGTTGGAGTGATGAGGACTCATCCGACGAGGAGGAGCAAGAAGTAGCCAACATTTGTCTCATGGAATTAGAAGAAGATCCTAAGGTAACCTCAAACCCATCTAATTTTGATTTCACATTTGATGATCTTCAAGAATCTTATGATGAGTTGCAAGAGGTTTATGATGAGTTGGTGGAAATGTATAAGAAATCACTTTTGAAAAATAAGAAAACAATTTCAAATTTGAAAAACCAAAATGATTCCTTATCTAAAGCCAAATTGGAACTTGAGAATAAGGTTTTGGATTCGCAAGAAAAATAAAATGATTTTGAAAAGAAAAATCAAGATTTACATAACCTTCTTTTTAAAGTTCATGATGATCACCAAACGGAAGTGGGTGATCTCAAAGCTTCTTTGAACAAAGTTGGGAATTCTCGTTTTGAAAAAGGAACATCTTCAAAACCCAACCATGTGAAAAGAAACTTTAGTAGCTACAAAAAAGAGGCTTCTAAAGGTCCTCTAATGGTAAGAGGATTATGAGTGTTTGGGTTCCTAAGGAACTTGTCACTTCTAATTACATTAGTGCCATTGTTTCTTGGATTCCCAAGGGAACCAAGATTTTGGAAGCTAATACTCATGGAACCAAAAGAATTTGGGTACCAAAAATCAAGACTTGATTCTTTTTTTGTAGGGGGAATGTTGTTACAAAGCCAAAGCTTCAAGTGCAAATTCATGGTACCTTGGTAGTGGATGCTCGAGACACATGACCAGTGACAAGAGTCGATTCTTGGAGACAAAACTAAAGAGTGGAGGCGTAGTGATGTTTGGTGACAACTCCAAAGGTCACACTGAAGGAATTAGTTCCATTGGTAATAAATCTTCTATACTTATTGACAATGTGTTATATGTCAACGGTCTTAAGCATAATCTTTTAAGCATAAGTCAATTATGTGATAAATGTTTCAATGTTTTTTTTTATTTAAATGGTTGCAAAATTATCAACATTGAAACTAATAAAATTGTGCTTATTGGTCATCGCATAGGAAACATATACGTGGTGCATTTAGATGAAATTCATATTTTAAATGCATGTTTTGTTGCAAAAGATGAGCATGACTCATGGTTATGGCATAAAAAACTAGGGTATGCAAGAATGAGTGTTTTACAAAATTTGATTTCAAATGATCTTGTAAGAGGTTTGCCTAAAATAAAGTTTTCCCTTGACAAAATTTGTGATGCATGTGCAAAAGGCAAACACAAAAAAGTTTCTTTAAACCTATTAATGATGTTTCTACTAGTAGAGTTTTACAATTGATCCACATGAATCTTTTTAGCCCCATTAGAACAATGAGTTTGGGTGGAAAATCATATGCATTTTTTTTAAGTAATTGATCCACATGAATTTTTTTAGCCCTATTAATGATGTTTCTACTAGTAGAGTTTTATAATTGATCCACATGAATCTTTTTAGCCCCATTAGAACAATGAGTTAATGACTACTCTAGATTTACTTGGGGTTCTATTTTTAAGTACCAAAGATGAGGCTTTAGAAAAATTATCATGTTTTCAAAAGCTCATCAAAATGGTGTTGGTTACTCGATTTCTCACATTAGAAAAGTGACCATGGATTCAAATTTCAAAATCTAGGTTTTGAGGAGTTCTATAACTCAAATAAGATTAGCCATAATTTTTCCACTCCTCGCACACCTCAACAAAATGGGGTTGTTGAGAGGAAAATTGAAATTTAGATTAAATAGCTAGAATCATGCTTTGTGAAAATGATTTACCTAAGTATTTTTGGGCGGAAGCCACAAATACGGCTTGTTATATTGTCAACCGTGTAATGATTAGGCATATTTTAAAGAAAACACCTTATGAGCTTTTCAAAAATAAAAATCCTATCATTAGCTATTTTCATCTTTTTGGATGCAAATGTTTTGTTTTAAACAATGGAAAAGACAATTTAGCAAGTTTGATGCAAAAAGTGATGAAGCTATTTTTCTAGGCTACTCTTTAAACTCTAAAGCCTATCGTGTATTTAACAAAAGAACTTTGGTAGTTGAAGAGTCAATACATGTGGTTTTCGATGATAACCCACTTCTGAGGAAGGATAGTTGTGATGATGCTGATGATGTAGGAATTTTTTATGCCAATGATGCTGGAGGACAATCATCGAAGGTAGAATGGAAGCCATTAGGATGTTGCTTGCATTTTCATGTTATTATAAATTCAAGCCTCTTCAAATGGATGTCAAAAGTGTTTTTCTAAATGTTTTTATAAATGAATAAGTGTATGTAGAACAACCACCCAATTTTGAAGATCTAAAATATCCAAACCATGTTTTTAAACATTCAAAAGCTTTATATAGTTTGAAACAAGCTCCTAGAGCTTGGTATGAAAGATTGTCAAATTTTCTAATTGAAAAAGGTTTTGAAAAATGGAAGGTTGATACTATACTTTTTATTAAAATAAAAGGCAAAGACATTTTAGTAGTTCAAATTTATGTTGATGATATCATTTTTGGTTATACTAATGAATTGCTTTACCAAGAATTTGCTATGTTGATGCAAGGTAAGTTTGAAATTAGCATGATGAGGGAGCTCTCATTCTTCTTGGGACTCCAAATCAAACAAAGGGGAAAGATGACATCTTCATCAATCAAGCAAAGTACATCAAAGATATGCTTAAGAAGTTTGGCTTGGAGAATGTGAAACCTCAAGCCACACCAATGAGCTCTTCTACAAAGCTTGAAAAAAATGAAAAAGGTAAGTATGTTGATCTTAAGCTTTATAGATCTATGATATGATCTTTGCTTTATCTTATCGCAAGTAGACCGGATATTATGTTTAGTGTTTGCTTGTGTCTAGATTTCAAGCTAGTATTGGAGAATCACACCTACAAGCTGTTAAAAGAATATTTAAATACCTTAGAGACACTCATTGCTTAGGCCTTTGGTATCCTATAGACTCTTCCTTCAGTTTGCATGCTTATTCATATCTGAATTATGGAGGTTGTAAGATAGATAGAAAGAATACCTCTTGTACTTGTCAATTCTTAGGTAATATGCTTATCTTGTGGTTTTCTAAGAAGCAAAATAATGTGGCGCTATCAACCACCAAGGTAGAATATATTTCAATTGGTAGATGTTGTGCTCAACTCCTTTGGATGAAGCAACAACTATTAGATTACGAAATTGATTTAGGTTTCATCCCCTTAAAGTGTGACAATACTAGTGCCATTTGTCTCACTAAGAATCTCATCAAACATTCTAGAACCAAGCACATAGAGATAAGACACCATTTCATTAGAGATCATGTCTTGAAAAATGATGTTGTTTTAGAGTTCGTAGACACCTTGAACCAATTAGCGAATATCTTTACCAAACCTTTAGACAAAGAACGTTTTTGGACTCTTAGGAGAGAGTTAGAGCTTACTAGCCTATCTTGAACCTTAGAGCCTTGTTTTAGAGCTTAAATTTGGTTGATTTACATGTTTATATAATTTTGCTCCTATATGCATTTATTCGTGTTGTCAAGGGGAGTACGCATATGTTTTTGCCAATTCATGATGATCTCATATCATATTCATGTATTTTGATTTGATTAAGTTCAATTTTTTGGTCCCTTGTAGCCAGATATGTCATATTTGGTTAGGGGGTATCAATACGGGGTATAGCGTATCGATACGGGTATTAGAGGCATCGTTTCGGTATAGGTTAGCCTAACTTGTACCGGTACAGATCGAGAATCGATACAGGTAAAATTCGTAGCGGTACGTGCTTTTGCGTATCGATACGTATAGCCCCTGGAGCTTTAAATAAGTCATTAAAAGGGATTTCCCTAATTTAAACACAACTCTAACTTTATCTCTCAAAACCCTAGTCTTCCCTAACTATAAAAACCCTTCAATTCCCTTTGTTTTTCATCAAAAATCATCAAAACCCTTTGGGGGCTTTATTTTTCAACATCAAACCCAAGCAAAATTCATCAAGCTTTGTGCAAATCATCTACTCATTCATCAATTCATCCTAATCAATGTATAAACTTTACTTTCTTTAAATTTCGATTTCTTACATATTTGTATAGTTCTTATGTCTTAAATTTATATATTTAGGATGTATACAACATTGTTTTCAAAGATTTTACAAAATCAATTTTCAAAACTAATTTTTTTTGTTTGAATATAAAATTATACTCATATATTTTTCTTTACTATTTTTCAAGTTTTAGCTTTACCAAAATTTTTCTTTATACTTGTATATGATTTCAAACTATACTGTATAGGTTTTTAAACTACCTTGATCATTGAATTTGATTTATTGGATTAAATGTGATGTTTACGCATACATATATTTTTGTGGTTTAATTTTTTTCTCAAGTTTTTAACCATGCCTCCTAAGAAAAGATCGAGAAAGGAGATGAGATCTAGTTTTACCAATCTTACTGAACCCAATCCCAAAAATAATGGTACAAAACCAAACCTAAACCATATTTTTATGCATTGTTTTAATGATCCTCAATATCCCCACGCCATGGACCATTTTAAACAATATCAAAATTTTAAAATCCGTCTTAAGCGCGTTGTTTCTCTACCTTTTTTGACTTCGGATGAATTTCACTTTCACTATCTTAATTTAATGTGAGAATGGAAGTTCATGCCTTTTTTAAGCATACCCAACATTCTTTATAAAAATCTTGTCCTTATTTTTACTCTAATGCCTGGTGTATTTATAACCGAGATAAAATCGAGGTCGTAGCTATAGAGTCTTATCTTATGGGTCAAAAATTTCAACTTGATTCTAAATAATAGTCGATCTTTTGGGTATGGAGGATATGGGTATAGATGATGAAAATTTCGTTAATCAACTCTATAGTGGCTTTATAACTGTGCTAGATGCCCATGAGCGTTTCCTTCACTTTCTCATCACTTAGTGGTTTCGACCATCCAGTGGTAAGTGGTCTACCATTTGTCAAGTATATGATTTTTGGCTACATTACTTTCGTGAGGATAAGTCTCTAAACCTAGCCTAAATCATGTTTGTCGAGCTAGTCTTTCTCATCCAAAACCGTCATACCTCCCTTGTCACATCTTTCACCTATGGCACCGCCTTAAGTTACATGTTCCACAAGCTTAGGATAGATTGTTCCTATGATATTAGATTTCCTCTCACAGACCCCATCGATGATCATTCTCTTTGACGAGCTAATTTTACCATCTACAATGGAGAATGGATTCGGATTGTAGATCTTCCCGATGATGCTCAACCCGATCCTATGGCGAATGCTCTGGTTGTTCCAGAGGCTCTGATTGCTCCACCTTCCTTTGATGCTCTCATGGCCTACCTTGATGGGAAGTTTGCTACCTTGGACACCTGTTTTGCCTAGATGAACACAATGTTTGATACTCTTGATTCTCATTTTAATTCATTGGATGCTCAAGTGACCACCATGGAGAACCGTCAAGCTTCAATGGACATGACATGTACTGCGTTTCATGGTGAATAGTGTGGTCATTCTCTTGGTGATGATGAAGATGGGGATGCTCATTAGGCTTTAGATCGTTATCATATCATATCATATCATATTAGGATTTGAATTTTATGCACCTATGTTCTTTTTTGAATTCCTATGACATTATGTTATTTGCTTTGGTTATGTTTTTAAGTTTAAGTTGGATATTTTAATGTTGTTTTGAATTATGCTTTGAGTTTAATAATATCTATGTTATGTTGTTTATATTTGGGGTTATTGTGTTTTTAATTTCCCTATTGATTTTGATCTAACAAAAATGGGATAAGTATGAGATATATAAAATTTCAGAATAAACTATCTTTTAGCCTTAAAGAAAGGGGAGTGATTTCAAAACACTTAAAAATTTATTTTGGTTTTGTTATATCAAAAGGGGGGAGATTGTAAAACTTATATTTGATTTTGATACAACAAGGAATTTCAAGGACTATTTTGCAAAAAGGGACAAATTTTTAAGTACTCAAAAAGACTACCAAAAATTGACAAGGATTCAAACTTAAAATGATTTCTAAGTCAAAACCTTAAACCCCAAATATTTTCTAAATGTTTTGGTGCTCGAAATAGCCAAATTGGTTTAGGAGTATCGATACTCTCTTGGCCATATCGATACGTTTTTTAGATACTGGAATTCGTTTTATACTTAATGGCTATTGGTACCGATACACGTGTAGCCGTATCGGTACGCCATTCAAACTTGGGAACCAATTTGCCTTCCAGTATTGGTACAGCCTTTGTGCGTACCAGTACAAGGTGTTAAGTTTTTCCAAATCTTTTGTAATCAATATTCGACCGTTTCCTTGTCAGTTTATTGAAATCATAACTTTGAATTTCAGTTAACACATACCAATACCCTTATAAGCATATCTATACGATTTTTATTGCACAAGTTATCAGGATTCCAGTGAGCAAAATCGGTACTGATACAGTGCAGACCGTACCAATACAACTTTACAAAACGAACTCTCCGTATCGACACTGCTTCCCACGTATCGTTACCCCTTTCTACAACGACTCTTTCTTCTTATAGCAGGTACCAGTACGCTTGCTCGAGTACCGATACGCATGGCCACCAAACAATATTTATTGTGGGAAAAACTCAGCCCAACGACTAGAATTAATATCTCAACTACCCAAACGGTTAGAAATCAATGAGAGGGTATATAAACAAGTCGCCAAAGCTTCAACAATAACTATTCATCTAGTCTAAAACATTCAAGCACACATCCAACAATCTTTGAGCATTTTATTGTCATATCGTGTAACCAACTTGAGTGAACTTTATTGTATCCATTTTATTCAAGTTTTTGGGTTGAGTGAATTTAGAATTGTGCAAACATTTAACCTTTGAGAGGATTTTTTCAATTTGCTTTATTTGTAATTCCATTTATGAGGATTCTTAAGACTTTAGGATATAAGTCTTAAGGGAGTGTAAGGTTATCTCCTTTTGCCTCAAAAGGAAAGCAAATCTAGTGGATTTGAGAAAATCCTTAGTATGGATAGCTAAGGTAATGAATGTAAACCTTGTTAGAAGGTTGAAACACTATAAATTCTTGTGTCCTAATTTTTTTTTATCTTTCCAATTGCTTCTACTGATTTTTTAAATTGCCAATTCACCCATCTTGACCGTTCACCATTGATTGATCATCTCAACAAACCTGACTCGATACTTCTAATATATATATATATTTAAATTATATTTTTATTGTAGGTTCTTTAATATTTTACCTAAAACTAAATTTATATCTCTAAATTCTTTATATGTTTGTATTATGTACTTTTAAGTTTTAAATTTTTAAAAAAATATATGTATTAATTTGTTAATACAAGTTTCGAAAGAAAAACGAGATTAACTTTTTAATGTCTTTTTCGTGATAAACTTTATTATATATATATATGTTATCCAAATATTTATATTTTAAAACTAACTTCAAATCACTAATTTTTGTGTTTGGATTATGTATTATGAGTTTTTAAATTTTATGTGCTTACTATGTGATTTTTTAAAAACTTTTAATTTTAAAAATAAATAAATAAAAAATGTGAATCGGGTACCTGTTACCTGATTTTTTGGGCACATGAGTTTCCCGGGTACCCGAATAGCGAATATCAGACTAAAGTGAGCCGGAACACAGGCCGACATATGTAATACCCAGAAGAACTGGGTACCCGACAATGAACACCCCTAATCAATGTTATGTGGACGGTCACCCCACCATCGTAAACAGTCACGCCAATACAATAACAATCAATGAATTAAATTGATGCAATTTGTGAATTCGGGAGCCAAATTGAACATGTTTTTCTTGAAGAAATAAAATTATAGGTTATATTTTGTTACACAAGCTGTGTAAAAAAAATTACACAATCTTATATATTTAAACTCAAAAAATCCAAAACCTATCACTAATCTCAACACCCTAAATCCTAAACTCTAAACTCTAAATTCTAGCCATAAACTTTAAATTCTACACCATAAATCTTAAACACTAAACTCTAAACCTAAACTAAACCATTAAACCCTAAAACTAAATGTCTTTATAAACTAAAGTATTTTCTTAAAATTATTTATTTGATAAAAATTTAGAGAAAAATACCATTTAATCTTTATTTTATATATAATTTTTTTGAAGAAAATTTTATAGTATAATTAATGACGATGAAAGAAGGATAATAATAATACAATGACAGCTAATTATATTCTATACAAGAATAAAAAAACTTATTCTTGAGTACGCTTGCTGTAAACAAGTAAAGCGAGAAAGCTCAGAAAAGCACTAATGGGTGACATCTTAATGTACAGTCACAGACAATAACCCTTTTTTTCCCTCTTCTCTCTTTTTCCTATGGAAATTCTTGTATTTGCCCCTCCTTGGATTTCCATCTTTTGCGCTCCCAATTCTCTCTCTTGCTTTCACCCTAAAAGGGCCATTGGATTTGCTTCTTAAGACAACCCTCTTCTCTTCTTCATCAGTGTTTTCCCTCAACCCTCAAGAGCGGGAGAGTGCTTCAGCTTCACTCTTAAATCACCACATTTATTATATACCCTTTAAAGACCGTTTCTTTCTTCATTAATTCTTTTCCATTTCTGAAAGAGAGTTTTTGTTGTTGTTTTGTTTTGAGTTTTTAAGAGTCTGCAATGGCACCAAGTTTTGATTGTGCAGTTTCGAGTCTTCTATGTGCAGAAGAGGATGGAAGTGTTTTTGATGACAATGGTTACTTTGGGGCAGCGTTGGATCATAGATATTGTCGAAACTTGAATCACAACCGACTCTTTAATGGTGTTGATGAAGATGGGTTGCCATTGCAGAGTGAAGAGTGTGTGGCTTTGATGGTAGAGAAAGAACACCAGCATTTGCCTGGTGCTGATTACTTGACCAGGCTAAAATCTGGAGATTTGGACTTTGAAGCTAGAAAAGAATCTGTTCAATGGATTGGGATGGTGGGTAACTCACAGATGAATCATCTACTTCCTTTATCTTCCACTTAGATTAATGAGAACATATTCAGTTTTTTGAGTTTCTTTTCATTATCTCAATGTTCTGCCATCTCTTCTTTCAACTACAAAATGAACTGGTTTTTGGTATTTTTTTCTTGCACATTCTGAAATATGTTTGGTGGGTCAGTTTTCTTTTGCTTTTGCTATTGGGGCCATTGCTGATTTGTTATTTGTATTTATCTCTTCATACCTTTTCTCATATCCTTCAAAGTTGAAACTATTTCTACTTTTTTCTCTTTATCACTTCTCATTGTAGGGTGTGATGCTCCCTTTACTGTTGAATTCAATTATTTGCCTTTGATTAGAGCTTCTTTCATTTTATTGATTGTTATAATTCCTTTGTTTCTTTAACAGGTTCGTGCCCATTTCGGTTTTGGACCTCTTTGTGAGTACTTGTCAATCAACTACTTGGACAGATTTCTATCTGCATATGAATTACCAGTAAGTTCAAAACCAACCAAACATGAGAATCTTGTGTTTTGGACTTAAAACTCCATTGACTTCTTTTTGTGTCTAATCTTAAACAATGCAGAAGGGTAAAGCTTGGATGATGCAATTACTCACTGTGGCATGTTTATCTCTTGCTGCCAAAATGGAGGAGACCGAAGTTCCGTTGATTTTAGATTTACAGGTTTAAAAAATCAATCAAAGGCAATGGTTTTGTTTTGGAGACATAATCTTTGTTTGATCTGATATGTAGTTTTGGTTATTGAAAACAGGTGGGGGAATCTAAATTTGTGTTTGAGGCTAAAACTATACAAAGAATGGAACTTCTGGTGTTGAGCACTTTGAGTTGGAGAATGCAAGCAATCACTCCATTTTCATTCATAGATTATTTCCTTTACAAACTCAATGATGATAAAATCCCACTTGGAAGTTCAATCTTGAGATCAATCCAACTCATTTCAAGCACAATAAAAGGTCCCTTTTCTCAGTTTCCTCACACTTTTGGACTAATAAAAGTGTACTTGCAGTATATGATGGAAAGGGATCTCTGATTTGGTGGGTGGGAATTGAATGCAGGGATTGACTTGTTGGAATTCAAGTCTTCTGAGATTGCAGCAGCAGTGGCATTATCTGTTGCTGTTGAAACCCACACTCTGGACACTGAGAAAGCCATTTCTATTCTCGGTCACCATGTACAAAAGGTAAACTTTGGTGGTCGAAAATCCCCCAAAGAAATACAAAAATGGGAACGTAGATGATTGATTGATTATTTACTTAGGATGTGTTCAGCATGGCTTTTGGTTGTTCAAAAACACTTTTTTTTTCCGAAGCGAAATCATTGCTAAACAAAGGGTTCCTAAGTGTTTTTGTCAAATACAACGGCAATGTTAAACTGGCCCTAATCAGATTGAATTAAGACATGGGTTTGATTGTGTTTTTGGTTGCAGGAGAGAGTGATGAAGTGTGTGGAATTGCTGCATGAAGTGTCATTGGTTAAAATAGGCAATGGATGTTTGCCCCAGAGTCCAATTGGGGTACTGGATGCAGCATGCTTCAGCTATAAAACCGACGAGAGTGAGGCAACAACAGTTGGGTCATATGCAAATTCTTCACATGCCATGGCCATACATACAAGTCCAGGTACCAAAAGGAGAAAGCTAAATAGACCGTGTGAAGTGGAGCTTTTAAACGAATGGGAGACTAAAAAAAATGAGAGAAATTCATAAACACCCACCCCTATATGTTTTTGTTACTGTTACGTGGTAGCTTTGGGTGCTAAAAGGATGTAAAATGAAACAGGGAATTTCATGGTATTGGCAGGAGAGGAATCATAAGCTGTTAAATATTTGACATCTTAACAGCTAGATTTACAACTTGACAAGTGGGGAAAATGGGGGAAGAAAATGAAAGGAAAAAGAGGAGAGTTTTCGCTGCTTTGTGAGATACAGTTTATTGTTGTAGGCTGGAGTTGTTTTGGAGAAAAAAAGAAAAAAAAAAGATAGTAATATGGGGTAATATATATTTGAATACATGGTTTGATTTATGTAGACATGGATTTTTATGTTAATATTATAAATTTTAATTATTAAAAAATTATATATTGTAATAAAGAAAAAACTTTGATATACAGTTTATACAAATTGTTTAGTTTTATGGATTAGGGGTTTAGTTTAAGATTTAAAGCTTAAGAGTCTAAGTTTTAGAGTTTAGAATTAGTATAATGTTAAAAAAGTCTCAAACTTTTGACTGAATAGTTACTTTGTTTTTTATTCTTTTATTTTTGAATTAATTTAACCCTTAATGTTTCATTTAAGGTCAAAATGGCCATTCTATGAATAAAACGGTTAGTCAATTAATAATAAACAACTTAAAATGATTTAACAGAGTGACATGTCAAAAGAAAAATTATTTTATATTATATACAATTTTATAAAATTATTTTTTGATTGATCAGTCATTTTGTAAAGTCAACATATTTGTCTACATGATACTGCTATTATGGAGTGCATTGTCATGTAGATTTTCATCGTTATTTCAAGTTATTTGCCCGTTAGTTGACTAATAATTTTTATTTGCCGATGAATTATTTTGGCTCAAAATAAAATGTTGAGGTTAAATTATTTTAAGAAAAAAAAGTCAAAATAATTATTTAGTTAAACGTTAGTGATATTTTTGATATTATACATTTAGAATTTAAGATATAAAGTTTAAATTTTTAAAATTTAAGGTATAAATTTTACCTCTTTAATTTTTCTTTTTTCAATTTAGCATCGAAAATGTAAAATGGTCCAAAGTCATCGATGGCTACCGACGTCTAGATTTTGCACCATTTCACTAAATAATGTATATACATGCACTAATTTCTTATTTTTTAATATAGATTTCCCTGAAATTAAGCTATTTATCGATAATTTTGTTATGTCAAATCAAGTCCTAAAAATATTTAAATTTCATTTTTTTATTTTTAAATTGTCCACTAAATCGAATTTAGTGATTAATTCTTTCACGTTCTGTTGACCCATATAAGGGGTAGATGTGGCCACCAATTTCAAAACTGCTCGATGTCTAAAGCGAGGATTGAACCCTCAACCATTAATGTAATAAAAATCTTTATCATCTCATATACACCTTGTAATTTCAAACCTTATTTTTAATAAGAGAGTTTAGCCCAAATTTATATTGTAATTTATTTAAGCAATTCGATTGTTTCTTAATTTATTTCTTCTGATGTGAGGCATCAGAATTTGGTAATTTAAGGGGAAAACGGATTTTATTTTCCATACCAAATCTGAATCTCCTCCGTATCTTCGAATCCTATCAACCTCAGTTAAATAAATAAAAATAGATAGAGAATAAGTTAGAAGACCAATAAACTCAGCATTAAACATGTCAAACAAGCCATCTCATTAATATGACTAC
The DNA here is from genome assembly GCA_019671005.1 of Hibiscus mutabilis. Lineage (NCBI taxonomy): Eukaryota > Viridiplantae > Streptophyta > Magnoliopsida > Malvales > Malvaceae > Hibiscus > Hibiscus mutabilis. Next base: position 51,265,359 of record CM033717.1, on the reverse strand, counting down.
AAAAAACCTATTGGCCACATTTAACAGGATGTGATGTATTTTTGGAGAAAAAAAAAGAAAAATATAATTACATGCATACATACATAATTTAAATTAATCAAGTTTTTAAGTCAGTTCAAATAAATAATTTGAATTAATTAGTTTAATTCGAATTTCAGATGTACAACTTGAGTTAGTCAAATAATTTGAACAATTAAAATATAACCCCACAGTTTTTATGATTGAACGGTCGGTATAATCATCTAATGAATAGAGATTTCTGATGAATATAAACAAAAAAAAATCCTGGATTTGTTAAAATGGTGAACTCTTTTTCACTGTTTTTAAAATCATGTTCATAGTTGAAACTTCAGTTATGTACTTATCATGAAAAATTAAAAAAAAAATGAGATACTGTAAATAACGATGAAACTGTCTAAATGGACTCTCAAGTCATGTAATTATGCTGGGAATTATTTTATCATGTTTAGAAATATAATTATATATTTTAATTTAAATAAAATTATTCGAGTATTTTTCTCATTCCGAATTTTAAATCAAATTTAATTAATGAAATAAAACTCAACAAATAGACTATATAAAAAAAATTCTCTTGCTAGATCGGATTCTCACCCATTCTACCATTTCTATAACCAAAACTTATAGAATCCTTGGTTTTTAAAGTCCAATCCATTAATTGTTGTTAACTCAGATATGGCGGCCTTGAAATGGACTCAGGCTGGCCCTCTTACATAAACATTTATAGATGGGAAATCCCCACAAAATCAACGGCTTCCGACTGGATTGTATAGGATCATTTTTTTCATTTCTCCTCCATTCTTGAGAGGTTTTATCATTTCTCGTCACCACCCCCTTCACTGGCCGTATCCAAGGACGAAACCAAGATTATGTTCATGTTAGATAGTAAATTTATAAAATTTTAAGGGGACGCAATTAGAATTTTAATAGAAATATATAGAAGGTTTTTAATTTTTTAAATCATATACAAATTTTAAATTTCACCAATACCCTATTCATAGGTTCATACTATTTTGCGAATTATGACGTTGCAACGCTTTATTCGACCCCTAAAGTTTATGGAAGTCATTAGGGTTTGTTTACTAACGTATTTGATCAATTAATATTATTTACTGGCTTCATGATCATTGATTGAGTAATTACCGATATTTATCCCTCAAGCACAATTTTCATCCAACACACCAATATCCATACTCTAGCAACCAATCATCACAATCATACAATTCAAACAACCATCACATAGATATACGAATATCCGAACGACCCTACACGGTCTCTAAATCCTATACAAGTCAAGCCATATCTCTAAACATCATCATGCATCTCATAGTTATCAAGTCTTGCAATACTGATCTCTAACATGCTTATTATTTGTCTATCTATTTTGCGAACATTAACAAGCAACACAATTATATTTATGATGCTCATGAAGCATTTGAAGTTTGAGGTGTACTAACTCAAGCACTAGCGATAAATCCTCACCCAAGCTTCCCGATTACTCCACTTGGTTCGATATTCGATCTTGAATATTCCTCAAATAAATACGAATACAGTATGTATTAATTTCTCGTATTCATTAATTAATTCACAAGGTAAATGCGTAAAAACATCTTACCGAGTTTGAATTTAGCGGAGCGAACTGTGCCAACGGACTTAGAACGCGGGTCGGGTCTCTGAAAAAGTCAACAGCTTGGTCAACATAGCTCAGTCAACACGACTTGGCTTGGGTCAAAAGGCTGGTCCGGTTCGACCAATCGACTGGTCTGGTTCGATCAACCAACTGGTTCGACTCCCACTTGTAGCGACCTTTTTCTTTCTTTAAAAAAGAATGGGCGTTAAGGGTGTTTGTTTAGAAAAGAAGTCGGCTATTAATTATCCCTTAAATCATTAATGAAAATCTTTTGGAAGATTGGGGATTTCTTTTGAAAACCTTAAATTTTGAAAATGATGAAAACTTGGAGTCGCCATCGGCCACTTAGGTAAGGTAGGTCGGACACCATAAGAAACCAGAGATTTGTTGTGGAAGAGTCCGGGAGTTGGTTACGTGTGGGGAAGGATTAGCACCCCCATCACGCCTAGAGATCGGTACCAAAATATTTTTTGCTTTTAAAAGGATGAAATTCATTGAGATTTATATTGAATTTAATTCGGAGTTCTTAGATGAAAATTAACCTTGATTGCACGGGTTTTATCGAATTGGTGGATTCAAATTAATTGGACATTTAGTTAATAAGGTTGACGATATATCGGACCATAGATTAAACCGACATCGAATAAGCCCGACTGCCGTGTTAATTCATGGTTCGACTTCCGTACGTCACCTTTATGCATGATGCAAACATTTAAGAAATGATGAAATGATCTGGTCCAATTTTAATTTTAACTTGGGTCGGTAAGGATTAATCCAAATATTTGGTCAACATCCTTTGAGCTTAGACTGTTACGACACAAATATCGGAACTAATTCATACCTTATGTTCAATGAATTTAAATTAATTAATGCAAAATTAATAGGCCACATGAATGAAAATTAAGGGATGGCAAGCAAAGGTTTAAAGATAATCCCACCCAAAGTCCTAACCTAAAAGGCCGAAGTTATTGAATATCCAATTGGTGATCTAATTATTTGCTAAATGATTCTAATATTAAACCCTAAATTAATTAGTTCTTAAAAAACTAGAAAAACCTAACAAATTATGAGAATTAATAGGTAATTTTATGTCAATCTAAACTTGAAATTAGTTTTATCCTAGAATTCATTATGATACGTTCGTTTAATTTAATGGATTTAACGAATGAGCTCTGAGCAAATTTAAATTCACCAAATTATTTCGAACTCTAAACTAACTAAGGCTCTAAGGAATCTGATCCTAAAGTTAGTTTAACTAATTTAGGGATCGTGCCCCTATGAGACGAGCACACGATCTAAATTAATTAAATTAATTTACCTATTTCGAATCTAAGCTCAAAAGATATTAACTAGGCCCAACAAACCAAGCCCCAAAACCTAGGGCCCATAAACTATAAAAAACAAGGCCCAAAAACTTAAACTATACCCACTAAGAAGGAGACTATACCTCCTTACTATACATTGTATAAAAACATGTATTGTAGGTTTAGATATTTGTTATATGAAAAGACTATATATTATGTATATTATGAAAAGCCATATTACATGTGTTGTTATAACTATATATCATAGGTATTTTAAAACTATATATTATATAAGTAAAAATTATACATTATATGAATAAAAGAGCTATATGTTATAGGTCATGAAACTATGGAATATAAAAAGCTATAAATTATATAAAAAACTATGTGTTATAATATATTTAAAACTATATTATATCTTGTAAAGGCTATATAGTATATATTTCTTAAAAACCATTTATTATGCATTTTACAAGGACTATATTTCTTTATAGATAAGCCATATATTATATACTTTTTAAAACTATGTATTAGGTATTTTAAGAAGCTATATATTACATACTTACCGTATATTATATTTTTCACAAAGAGAACACATATTACATAACAATCATATACTACGTAATAAAATCTATATATTATAATAGAGCCATATAAAAAGAAAATCATATGCCATATGTATATACTATATGAAAACCATACATTATATTCTATAATATGTTACATAGAACTATATATTATACTATTAATACAACAACCTATATTACAATCTAAGCATTAAACGCATGGCCACATTACAAGTAAACAATATTACTTAACATTGAAAATTAAAACTGAAAGAAAAGAGATATAAGATAAAAATAAATAAGCATGATGTAATGTAATAAACAAATGGGCTATAATACTGGATTTGGGACTAAATTAACAAGAAAGCAAATTACATGATCAAATTTGTATAAAAAACAACAGATTAGTGATAAAGAGATGAGGTTGTAACACGGTTCAAAATCGCAGGGACCTGGGACGTGATTGCGAAAGGGGGAAGGACCTCCACGTGTAATAAGGAGAGGGCGGAAGTCCTTATGTGGGTATTAACCCATTTTTCAGGCCGGGTATAAATGCCAAAACAAAGAATGAAATTCATTTCCAACCTTCCTCTCCAAATCCATCAGAACCAATTCTCCCAAACCCTTTGTCTTATCTCCAAACCCAGATGAACACCACCGTCCATCGGCCTTGAAACCCAAAAAATAGCCGCCTCTTGTCGTGTCGGCCACACAGCGAGCGGCGACCGACAAACCCAAAACTGACCGGAAAATGACTCTTTTTTCCATTCTGAACTCAAATCCACCCACAAATCCTTCTAAAGAGAAACAAAAACCCTCTTTTCAGGAGAAAACAGAACCATCGGCAAGCATAAAACCCTAAACTCGGCCCTAGAACCACCTTTCGACGTCTGATTCCTTACCAGCTCACCCTTGCATGACCTTCGAAGGCCATGAAGCTTATCACCGGCAAGGAGGCTTGACGGCTCGAGGGAACCGAGATGAAACAATGGTAAACCCTAACCTTCTGCCTTTCTTACTTATGATTTATGATTCAAAAAAAAAAAGATGAAAGTAGAAATGTATACCTCAGAAAAGGAGGCTTTGCCTTTTTTTGCTTTATATTACTCTCAAGTTTTCCCCATTTTCTTCTTTGGGGTTAAAAAATGCTGGTTACAATGCTTATATATTTCTCGAACACTTATTGCCTACCGCCTATTTGTTTACATTTTAAAGCAAAATTAAATGAAAGTTCTATAGATGATGATTTTTTGATGTACTTTCTTTCTGTTGTTTCACATCTTTGATTCGGCTTTGGTGGCTGGAGTCGGTAATCACCGTACGATGGCAGCGGGATTCCTGGCATCCAAGGAGACCGTCGATCGGGACACATGGCGGCCATCAGCAAAAGGAAGTCGAAGCGATTGGCACGTGGGTGCGTGAAGAGAGCTGATGAGTCAGTTCTGGCTCGCACGCGTGGTGGAAGCTGGGCAGTCATCTCCACGTCTTGATCTGAGCCGTCAGATAAAATCTGATCCAACGACTAGATCCTGGCGGCTACAAGGAGAAGATAAAGGGGATCATATTGTTTTTAGGGTTTTTGATTTAATGGTGTTGGGCCAGAAATGAGCTTATATGATGTATTAAAATTTCTTTTTATGTAAATGGACTAGAATAAAACACTTGGGCTTATATATATATATTGTTTTTGGTTTAATTTGTAATGGACTTGATGACCACAATACTGTCAGGCTTTTATTATGACATGTTTTACTAACATATAATACACACCAACTTACATACATACATAATCAAATATACATATTATTTACCAATATTAATACATACCACACATAAAACATGCAATACATACTTACAAAATACATACATGCACCCTATATATACACGTACATAATCATTAACATACATACATAATACATTTAATATACCTACTCACAGTCATATTAAAACAATAGTGAACATATACATACAATATATATCCACATATTACACATATACGATGCATACTCATACCACAAACATGAATAGTAACAATACACACAATAATCACGTACTAGTGACACACACATATATAATAACACTAATTACGTAATAGTACTTATCACATATAAGCCCATTATTCTCGATAAAAAGATCGACCCAGACAAAATTAGTGATTACAGCTACCCCTCTTTGCTTATACTTGTGGAACAAGAATAAAGAAAAGACCTTAAGCACTAATTTTGTTCTACTTCCCTGTCGGACGATTTGCTCTTCAGAAATGGCAGTGAGAAAATCCAAATAACTTGTTTTCCCTGAGCGGCAGAAAACAAACTGAGTGGCGCTGGTAGGTCCTTCCAAAGTGGCAGTAGACAAACCAACTAGCCTTCAAACGACTCATTCTTTCGAAATGGAATTTGAATGAATCCAAATAACTTTGCTTTCCCTAAGCTGAAGAAAGCAAACTTGGTGACGCTGGTAGGTCCTTCCGAATTGGTAACGAATGGGTCCAAATAACTTTGCTTTCCCTAAGCGGTAGAAAGCAAACCGGGTGGATCTTTGAGCTTCAAGTTCCTCCTATATAGAACTTTTCGCCCTGATATCTTGAAGTTACGAGTTTTTCCTATATAAAGCTCCTTGTTTTGAAGTCCTAGGGCTTCGGGTTCTTCCTATATAGAACCTTTTGGCTTTGAAATCCTGGAGCTTCAGGTTCTTCCTATATAGAACGTTTGGCTTTGAATTACAGTTTTTTCTGTATAGAACTTTTACTCCGGAATGGCACCTCGTTTTTCGTCATGAGTACCAAGAAACTTTTTCTTTGCTTACCAAAAGGCTGAAGCTTGAGACAATGCCTTGGTTTCTTGTCGTGTTAATACTCTAGCATCATGCTCGGGTAATTTACTAAAGTCCCGGGTGTCTTGACAGGAGAACAAACCGGCTTTCGAAGCTTAAAAATTGCTTTCTTCGTTATGGACTTCTTGGATCGAAGCTTAAGGTCTAGAGGTGTTCTCTATAAGATTCTTCATTCTTTATGGTCCAACATTGCCGAAGGCGGAAGCTGTTCTCCTTACATCAGATGTCTTCAATCCTTGCAGGTGTTAACGAAGTCTTCTCATTATGGGTTCTTCTTATGATGAAATTCTTGTCCTTCTATCACGGTTGATGTTTGTACAACTCTTTTCTATACGCCTCTCCGGATGAGCTTGCATCATCCTCTTTTTGGTTGCGCAAGCTCTGCTTCTCGGAAACTCTTTGAAATCTGAGCAAGTTCTTCTACTTCTCCAAACAGAAAGCCTCGAGCCAAAATCTTTTTAATCTTTGTATCTGTCACAAATTATCAACATAATTTGATGATATGAGTTATCATGTTCCTAGCCTAGGGATGTCTAGCTAAACATGATGCATGAATTATGACACTTTCAGAGATGCTTGGGGAAAATTTCCACAGGATTTCTATCATTGTTAAGTCTTCAATCCTTTTTTGGAAGGATGTGGCTGGCCTATACTGGTTTAACCAATACCGGTCTTCTCCTGAGGTCTACCTTCAAAATATTTCCCCCACTAAACTCGGGCTTAGTTGTTGTCTCTTCGTTGGCTCTTCACGATGAGCCTTCTTTGATTTCAACCTTAGGGTGAACACATGCCCCTAAATCGTTCTTCCTAAAAAGAGATACTGACTTTCACCGATCAGAATAGAATATAACACTTCTCGTGTTGTCCATTCTTACCGCATTGCCCCCACTCAATCTTAGGGTTCAATGTCTCTTTGCCTTGACTCATCGTGACAAGTTATCTTCTATCTTAACATTAAGGGAAGGACATGCCCTCAAGCCCCCAAGCTCACTTTAAATTTAATCTTCACTTTACCAAAGCTTCTTTGGCAAGGATCTTTACAATCTTGCACTTTACTAACATGCCGTAAAGGTGGTATCTTAGTGTTGAGCTTCCAAAGATATTCCTCACAGGTACCCGCAGTACACAAAAGGCCAGTCTACTTGTTCATTCCAATGCAAGAGACTTATGAGGATGATATAGATAAAATATTATTATTATTATTATTATTATTATTATTATTATTATTTTTAAGACATGGCAAGCATTGTTTACTGAAATCCAGTTTAGGTTTTTAAAAAAATCAACCTAAGTGAAACTTCTGTTTAGAAGACCACGACTGTTATGGTGATATATACACGTATGAAACCCTTATTGGGCTATTAAGCTTCCGAGAGGAACAACTCCCATACCTAATTTCTACCCAATTTAAGGTGGTTCTCATTGACTTACTATCCCACCGTGCCCCATCTTTTCTTCTTTTCTGATCTCAATCAGGCACTAGAAGTATGGTAATCCTTGAAGAAAGGTTAACCCCAATAGGCGGGATGTGATCTGAAGACAACTTCATCTAACTCAGACATCCATGTATGGTCAAAATGGTCTTACAAGGCTTGTAATGTAGGCTATGGTTCATGGTTATGAAAGAAAGGATATGTAGGCCCAAACAAGTGTTTAAGGGTGGTGAAACCAAGGATCATTTATTCTGACAAAAAATCTTAATTATGTATTATTTGATTTGGATATGCTCAGATGATATACTATTTTCTCTTTTCTTTTTTGGACCGCTCTAGACTGCCCGTTTTCGAGTTTTCACCCTAGAGTTCATTTCCTTTCTTCTAGTGTAGTTTCAGATCAACCTGCATCTTCACACTGCCTTGATGCATGCTTCCATTCAAAGGTGATCAATCTTTCAAGGTTGATTCATTTGGATGGGGAATTCCCATAGCTCTTTATTTATCCCTTTTATTTCTTTTTCTTTCTCTCTCTCTTTTTACAAACCGTACTCTTCAACTTAGTGTTTTCACTTTCATCTTCTTTAACTTTTGTGTTGGTGACTTGATTTGGGTTGGCTCTTTGAGCACCAATTTTCTTTCTCTGGTTTCTTTCAATATTTCTGTTGCTCAAACGCACTTATTCTCCTTTAATGCCCCTTAATTCATGAGGCACCATCCTCATAGCAAAACCAAAATTTGTTGTCATTCATTTATCCACAAACTTTTATCTCATTTTCCCCCGGTGTAGGGGTGATCCTCGGTTTGGGTTGAATCAGAAAAAACATCATCAGGCTCAAATGGGACAATAATGGATATTTTCTTATTATTTTTTCTTTGTGAAGGGAAATGAAGGAATGGCAAATGTTATCCTATACATGGATATCAAACAGTCTTCAGGTGGTAGATGTTTTAGGGTTATCACTTCATTCAAGGACCTTAAACAACAATGTCTAAGAGGAAAATTCACTCAATAGGATCGGCCCATTATTCTTGAACATTAATCGTTGTTCCTCCATTGGCCCAAATAGCATAGAAAGTGTTCTTATTTGTAGTGTCTTCACAACATTTGATTTTTTTTGAATTAAAGTTGATTTTGTAAAAGATATGTACATATATGTTTGGGAAAGAAAAAGTGAGTTCATAATAATAAATGAAATGTTTAAAAGAAATCAAAGAGTATAAAATGCTTGCCAAATGAAATGCACATGAATGCTTCTTTCATTGAAATTGAACAAGGAAACATAACATAAGCCCTTAAAAGGTATTTGCTACTCCCGGGCAAATAGTAGCAAAGCTAGCTACACACATCACAAAAGGAAAGGCTTAACAACATGAACAAGATGCAACATAAATCCTTGACCATCACAACACCGATTATTCATCCCGACCCTTCAAACTTCCCAAAAGCTCAGCATTTTTTGGAACTTAGGTCTTCCATTCTCAAAGGAAAGTATTCATTTCTTAATAAGCTCATATATTTTGCTCTTCAGAAACGTGTATTTTTCCGTTGCATGGCTGAAGTCTCCATGGTGGTATTCGCATGGAACCCTGGCACCAAACACATTGGTATTGAAATAAACATACCATTTCGGGGGAAGCGGGCTCAAGAGTTTGTTCTGAACCAACAGAGGTAACAACTCTGAATTTGTCATCGGGAACAACACCTTCGTCTTCTTGTTACTCTCTCTTGCATCGTGCATTTCAACTTTCTTTTCCCCCTTTTTCTTTAGATAGAGCTCATCTTTTTTGAAGACATCATCATTATCAAGGCATGTCGCTTTTGCGGACTCTTTTAGAACTACTTCGGATCTTTTAAGCGTGTTCATTGATAAGTGTTCAAAAGTACTATTTTTCTTACCCTTTTTACTCATATTATTGTTAGACTTAGGCTCATATTAGTTGCATAGTTAGCCATTCATGCATTAATCCATATTTCCTTCCATCGTTGAGCTTGATTACATAAATTGGTAGTTTTTGTGGAAAAGATGCTGCTTTGGTGTGCTTTGTGTGTGTATGTGCAGGATCACTTGCCAAAGCAATGCCGAGCTAGTTGCCAGGGCAATGCATGAAGGATATGCGGAGCTAGATGCCAGGGCAATGCATGAAGGAGACGCCGAGCCAGTTGCCATGGCATTTGTCGACAAAAACTAAATGCAATAGGATGTCAAAATTCATGATTTTACAAGCCCAAGATGACATGGAGCAAGGCCCAAGCCCAAAGGAATTTGATTGCCATGCAGAGATTAAAGAAGAATTAAATTCCAAGAAGATAGGAGAAGTTCTAATAGGAATAAAATTATAATAAAGAATTATATTCTTTAAAGATAATTTAATTCCAACTCAAACTCCTCCTCAAAGAAGGACTTTGGCCTAGCCCTATAAATATCAAGGGAATTTCGACAAGACCAATAAAGAGAGCAAGAGGGAAATTTCGACAAGTCCAAGTAGGGCAAGAGGAGAGAATTTTCGACAAGCATCAAGGGCAAGGAGGATTTCGACAAGCCTCCTCCTTCATCTTTTCTTCCTTGTTCGATTGGGTTCATGCTAGGGATTGTTTATCTTGTGTTTCTTTGGAACCTAGCCATGAACTAAATTTACTTGGCTATGGTTATTGTGTTTTGTGGTTGTGAGAAACTTTTGGTTTTTTTTAGGTAATAAGAGTTTGCACTTTTTCTATTTCAAGGTTTATTCATTCTTGATTCTTATTATTGTTTGCGAGTGAATTGGGAGAGGATCTCGTGATTTCATCCATTTATCTAATATCGGGAGAGTTAGATTCAAGAAACGAATGAATATGATCTTTATTCAATCCAATGATGATGAAGATTAATTCGGCTTAGGAATAAGTTAAGGATTTCAACGGCTAATAGGAGCACAAGATTGGTTGTTGTTCACCCTTGATTCACGCAGGGATGTATTATCAAGGCATGCACAAGTAGCTAGAGTTTTGACTTAGGGATAAGAAGAAACCATTGAAGAACGCTCCGCCGAACCTTGAAGTTGCTGCCCAGTCGCCCAAGTAGTTGCCCAACTAGTCGCCCAGGCAATCATCAATTAGTTGCCAAGGCAACCCCGTCGTGCAAGTTGCCACGGCAACTGAGTTGCCCGTTTTTTTTTTTTTTACCAAGACAATCCAATCGGCTATCACACCTCAACTCACGATAACCTGGCCTATCTCTCTCAATTGAATTCATCTTTTCTTTTACTTATTTGCTTTCTAGATTAGCTAAAACTTCTATAATCTTTTACTTGTGTTTTTACTTTTTACAGTGCAAGAGACTAGATTCTTGAAGTAGCACCAATCCCTGTGGAGACGATATCTTTTATACTATAACTTGCGACGTGTATACTTGCACAATTGCGTAGCACTTATTACGCGCAACAAGTTTTTGGCGCCGTTGCCGGGGATTGGCAATATCAACTTTGTTTTTACTTTCTTGCACTTTTTTTTTCTTGTTTACAATTCAAAGGGCTAACAAACTTTGGTTTTGCATTGGTATATGACCAGGGCGAGACCGACTTCACCAAAATATCCCTTTGATCCAGAAATCGAACGAACCTTACAAAGACTTAGACGAAGGATAAGAGAAGCAATGGCAAATCAAGACGGCAATATGAATCAAGATGTTCGAGCAGGAGGAGGAGTGATTCTTGCACGAAACAGAACTATTCGAGACTATCTTGAAGAAGATCTTGATGGACTTAACCTAGGAGTTGTCGCATCTGAAATTGAAGCCGACCACTTTGAGTTGAAACCGGTAATGTTTAATATGATCAACACAATTGGTCAATTTGGCGGCTCAAGAATCAAGACGACGACAACATCTGAAATCTTTCCTCGAGATTTGCAACTCGTTCAAGACACAGAGTCACCCCTGGATGTCCTACGATTAAGATTATTCCCCTATTCACGGAGGGATAGGGCGAAAGCATGGCTGAATAGCATTCTGCCGGATCCATAGCATCTTGGACTGATCTTTGTCGTGATTTCCTTGCTAGATTTAATCCTACAAATTTGGTGATAAGCTTCGTAACGACATTACTTCTTTTCGGCAGCAGATGATGAATCCATGTACGAGGCTTGGGAGCGATATAGAGAACTTCTACACAAATGCCCTACACGGATTCCGGTGTGGACTCAAGTAACAATGTTTTACAACGCCGTGAATACACCAACAAGGATGATGCTAGATGCCTCGCAAACGGCATACTCCTAGATAAGTCACCGGAAGAAGCAATGCAAATCTTAAACAAGCTGGCCAAGAATGACTATCAATTCCCATCTACTAGAAGAGGAGGAGTTAGACGCAAGCCACAATACATGAACTAGGATCATCGATTCAATTTCGCACAATTGGCCGCTTTAACCAAGATGGTCCAGAACATGCAAAAACCAAACAACACACATGAAGTCAAGGTAATGGATTCTTTTTGTGAGTTATGTGGCGATAACCATAATTCTTCCGAATGTGCGAGAATCCGAATCTAGCTTCTATGTGGGAAATTACAATCGAGCAACAACATGATGTCAAATACATACAATCCAGCTTGGAAGAAGCACCCAAATTTTTCATGGAGTAATCCCAACAATGCTCTAAAACAGAACAATCAGAATGCACAAGCATCGGATTCCAGAGAATATGCCACGGCAGCGGATGCCGCAAAGCAACAACCGAGCGACATCTAGTTCTTTGGAAAATTCTCTAAATGCTTTTATGATGAAAACTGAATCTTATATGGCTGAGAATAGTAATTTCATAAAAAGAACTGATGCTTTTATTAACAGGACCGAGATGAGATTGCAAAACCAAGAGGCGACAATCAAATCATTGGAAAATCAAGTCGGACGGTTTGCTCAAAATCAACACTAGACCACAAGGAGGTTTACCTAGCGATACTCAAGTCGCAAGAGGAGGCCGCCATGAGCAATGTAAGGCAATCACCACCGAAGTGGCCAACAACTTAGAGAGGTTCAAACCCGCTCGTCAAACAAAACTCCACAAAAAGATCAAGACGAACCTAGCGGCAAAGCCTCAGATGCTGAACCAGGAATTGCTGAGGCAACCGGCAATTAACATGCCTCGGCAACCGATGACGCCTCGACTTCTTGTGATAAGCATGCCTCGGCAACCCCAGATGATAACGCATCGGCAACTCCAGATGTCCCGGCAATACCGTCAATCAGGTTTCAAACCAATGAAAGGATCGAAGATATCCGACTTCCACCACCATTCCCACAAAGGTTGAAGCGACAACAGCAAGAATACCAATTCAAGAAGTTTCTTGATATCCTAAAGCAAGTCCACATCAACTTGCCATTGGTAGAAGCAATTGAACAAATGCCCAACTATGCCAAGTTCCTTAAAGACATTGTGTCCAAAAGAACAAGGCTAGGAGAGTTTGAAACAGTTGTCGCGACAGAGGGATGCATGGCAATGTTGCACAATCGTATGCCACCCAAGTTGAGGGATCCCGGAAGTTTCACAATACCCTGTTCTATTGGAAATCACTATGTCAGGAAAGCACTATGCGACCTAGGGGCTAGCATAAACTTGATGACTAAATCGGTTTTCCAGAAACTAGGAATCGGGAAGGCAAGACCTACAACAGTTATGCTGCAGCTAGCCGACAGATCTTATGTGCATCCAGAGGGAAAAATCGAGGACATACTGGTAAAAGTTGATAAATTTATTTTTCCCGCTGACTTTATTGTTTTGGATTGTGAAGCAGATAAGCATGCACCTATCATTCTCGGGAGACCATTCCTAGCGACAGGGAGAACCTTGATCGACGTTGAAAAGGGAGAACTCACAATGAGGGTGAATGACCAGCAGGTAAAACTAAATGTGTTCCAAACACTAAGGCATGCAGAGTTTAACTTCGATGAGGAATTTAGTTGCCTCAGCAACTACATTGCCAACCAAGAGGAACATGAGGAGTTGAAGAACCGGTCGATGAGGAACAACCAGAAGAGGCAAATTGGCTAGTCAACCGACCAGGTACATACTTTGAACCACTGGACTACTCAGGTAAGGAAGGTAAGCTCGAAAAACCCTCTATCAAAAATCCACCAATTCTTGAGTTGAAACAATTGCCAGAGCAACTGAAATATGTATACTTAGGGACCGATAATACATTACCTGTAATTATTTCTTCTAAGTTACAGCCTGAGCAGGAAAAGAAGCTGATCAACATGTTGAAGCTACATAAAAAGGCAATAGGGTGGACAATTGCCGACTTGAAAGGAATTAGCCCGACGGTGTGCATGCACAAGATCTTGTTGGAAGATGATCACAAACCTTCAATTGAGGCCCAGAGGAGACTGAATCATGCCATGAAAGGGGTTGTAATGAAAGAAATCATCAAGTGGCTTGACGCCGGCATTATATACCCTATCTCCGATAGTACGTGGGTAAGTCCGGTACAATGTGTACCGAAAAAGGGAGGTATAACAGTGGTAAGCAATGAAAATAATGAACTTATCCCAACCAGGACTATGACCGGTTGGAGGGTTTGTATGGACTATAGAAAGCTAAACAAAGCCACTAGGAAAGATCACTTCCCATTACCCTTTATTGATCAAATGCTTGACCGTCTTGCAGGTAAACCCTTTTATTGTTTTCTTGATGGTTATTCAGGTTACAATCAGATTGCCATAGCACCAGAAGATCAAGAAAGACAACCTTCACATGCCCATACGGTACTTATGCCTTCCGAAGGATGCCGTTCGGATTGTGTAACGCCCCGACAACCTTCCAAAGATGCATGATGGCACTCTTTTCAGACATGGTCGAAGACTTCCTTGAGATCTTCATGGATGATTTTTCGGTTTTTGGTAATGACTTCGACGGCTGTCTCGACAATTTAGAGAGGGTGTTAGCAAGATGCGAAGAAACGGACTTAGTCCTCAATTGGGAGAAATGCCACTTTATGGTAGATGAAGGAATAGTGCTCGGCCACAAGATTTCATCCAAGGGAATTGAAGTAGAAAAAGCCAAGGTGGACGTGATCGAGAGATTACCCCCACCAAATTCGGTTAAAGGAATTTGAAGTTTTCTCGGACATGCAGGTTTTTAAAGGAGGTTCATTCATAATTTTTCTAAAATCACTAAACCTTTGTGTAATCTGCTTGAACAGGATAAAGTTTTCGATTTTGATGATTCTTGCACTCAAGCATTCGAAACCCTAAAGAAAAAGCTTGCCTCAGCACCCATTGTCGTTCCACTAGATTGGACGCTACCTTTTGAGCTCATGTGTGATGCAAGTGATTTCGCGGTAGGAGCAGTCCTAGGCCAACGCACAGGTAAGACATTCCATGTGATATACTACGCCAGTAAAACTCTTAATGGTGCTCAAGTGAATTACACAACAACGGAGAAAGAGTTACTAGCTGTAGTTTTCGCATTTGACAAGTTCCGATCCTATTTAATTGGTACAAAGATAATTGTTCATACGGACCATTCGGCAATCAAATACTTATTTGCTAAAAAAGATGCTAAACCTCGTTTGATTCATTGGATATTACTTTTACAAGAATTTGATATTGAAATTAAGGACAGGAAAGGAACAGAAAATCAAGTGGCCCATCACTTATCACGTTTGGAACGCAATAGGGAGGAGGACGCGGATCTAGAGATATGCGATGCATTCCCGGATGAACAAATTTTAATTGCATCGGCAACCCTTGACGCCTCAGCAACCCTAGACGACTCGGCAACCATGGATGCACACGCCTCGGCAACTCTCGACGCCGCAGTAGTCTTTGACACACACGCCACGGCAATTCTGGGAGCAGACACTACGACAGCACATGCCTCGGCAATACCCTGGTACGCAGATTTAGTTAACTTCCTTGTTTGTGGTATTTTTTCGTATGGCATTACTCACCAAGGGAAGAAGCGGTTCCGCCATGATGCTAAGCATTACTTTTGGGACGAGCCTCTTTTGTTTAAACAATGTGCAGATCAGGTTATACGCCGATGTGTCCCTGAAGAAGAGCAACAGAATGTACTCCGGCAATGCCATTCTTCACCCTATGGAGGACATTTTGGAGGAACTCGTACCGCGGCCAAAGTCTTGCAATCCGGTTTGTATTGGCCAACATTGTACAAAGATGCCCAGGACTTTTACAAGCAATGTGATCGTTGCCAGAGGACGGGCAATATCTCTAGACGACATGAGATGCCACTCCAGAACATCATCGAGGTGGAACTGTTCGATGTATGGGGGATCGATTTTATGGGACCTTTCCCATCTTCATTCGGCAACCTCTACATCTTACTCGCCGTCGACTATGTGTCTAAATGGGTAGTGGCAGCTGCAGTTCCCAACGACGATTCCAAGACCGTGCAACGATTCCTACAGAAAAACATATTTACACGGTTTGGGATGCCGAGAGCAATTATCAGCGACAGGGGGCAAGCATTTTGACAACAGACTAATTTCCAAGATGTTGCAACGCTTCAGCATATCACACAAGATCGCCACGGCATACCACCCACAAACCAACGGGCAAGCAGAAATTTCCAACCGGGAGTTGAAGGGAATACTCGAGAAAGTTGTAAATCCCTCAAGGAAGGATTGGTCATTAAGACTAGATGACGCACTTTGGGCATATCGTACTGCATTCAAAACACCCTTAGGTATGTCCCCCTTTCGACTTGTCTATGGGAAAACATGTCATCTACCGGTGGAAATCGAGCACAAGGCGTACTGGGCAATCAAGACCGTGAATATGGATTGGGAAAGTGCCGGACAAAAGCGCTTGATGGATCTCAATGAGATAGAAGAATTTCGTGCACTCGCCTATAACAATGCACGAATCTACAAGGAGAAAACAAAGCGATGGCACGACAAGAAACTATTGCCACGACAATTCACGCCAGGGCAACTAGTTCTCCTATTCAATTCTCGGCTAAAACTTTTCCCGGAAAAGCTAAAATCAAGATGGTCGGGACCATTCGAAGTCGTCAAACCATTCTCCCATGGTGCTGTGAAAATCAAGTCCATCTCTGACAACCATGAATTCAAAGTTAATGGACAAAGATTGAAGCACTACAATGGTGCCCATGTGGAACGTAACAAAGAAGTGGTCAACTTAGGAGATGCATGAGCATGCTCTCCTTTCAATATTTTATTTTTATTTTTATTTTTATTTTTAGGAGATATTTTATTTTTCTTCATTATCTTTAGTTTTCAGGTTTTCTTTGTTTTCTTTTTCACAACAAGACTCACAACTACTATGCTAAGGAGATTTACTGCCAAGATCCTTGCCCCGGCAACCAAGGAAGAAGATGCCGCGGCAACCTACATCGTGCCTGCACAAGCTGATGCCACGGCAACCAACCCTGAAGATGCCACGACAACCAAAGCTAAAGACATCCCGGCAACAAGAAAACAACCATCGCGTTCAAGCAAAAGAATCAAGACACCGACTAGAAGGAAACTAATCATCTACGATGACGAACTCTCGGAGTAAGTCCTCGTATGCATTTTTATTTTTATTTTTCGTTATTTTTATGCATGCATTGAGGACAATGCCTCACTCGAGTTTGGGGGGGGATTGTTATTACCATGTTTAGTTTCATTCATCTTAAAGTATTACATTTAGGATACATAAATTGCTTGCCATGCCTTTAATTGGAACAAGATTTGCTTAGATTTGATGAATATTCGATGATGACTTTGCCAATGCACTTAATTGATAGAATTTTTATTCTAGGATAACCATGGAAAAACTTATAATTTTACTATGATGCTAAATTTGATGAAACACTGTTGTGGTTTGATTGATTTAAGGAATTCTAGTGAACTTAGGTTGATAATTAACAAATTGGGGGATTAAAATAAAAATTGGATGAATGCTAGAGGTGCCCGAAATTGGCTCTAGCATGTGCTAAAAAATTTTTCACTAGAGGTGCCCGAAACTGGCTCTAGGATGTGTTAAATTTTTTTTTAACTAGAGGTGCCCGAAACCGGCTCTAGTCGATTAACTTAACTTAAGAAAACTAAAAATAAAACACTAGAGGTGCCCGAAATTGGCTCTAGTTAAAACATGTTAAAAAGAACCCAATGAAGTAATTTGAAAACCTATTGTTTGCATAGAATCAGAAAAATCAACTTGCACACAACTCCGCACACACTCACAAGCATTATAGTTTAATTCCAAGTAACTCCTCAGTTTTCCGAAAAATAAAAAGCCAATCATACTTTGTGCCCCGGTTCAGAGAATTGAAATCAAGTTCAAAGCTAAGTTTGTGAAAATTTGAAGTCTTGGCAGTTAATTATGAGATTGCATTGCTTGAGGACAAGCAATAGTTCGAGTTTGGGGGTGTGATAAGTGTTCAAAAGTACTATTTTTCTTACCCTTTTTACTTATATTATTGTTAGACTTAGGCTCATATTAGTTGCATAGTTAGCCATTCATGCATTAATCCATGTTTCCTTCCATCGTTGAGCTTGATTACATAAATTGGTAGTTTTTGTGGAAAAGATGCTGCTTTGGTGTGCTTTGTGTGTGTATGTGCAGGATCACTTGCCAAAGCAATGCCGAGCTAGTTGCCAGGGCAATGCATGAAGGATATGCCGAGCTAGATGCCAGGGCAATGCATGAAGGAGACGCCGAGCCAGTTGCCATGGCATTTGTCGACAAAAACTAAATGCAATAGGGATGTCAAAATTCATGATTTTACAAGCCCAAGATGACATGGAGCAAGGCCCAAGCCTAAAGGAATTTGATTGCCATGCAGAGATTAAAGAAGAATTAAATTCCAAGAAGATAGGAGAAGTTCTAATAGGAATAAAATTATAATAAAGAATTATATTCTTTAAAGATAATTTAATTCCAACTCAAACTCCTCCTCAAAGAAGGACTTTGGCCTAGCCCTATAAATATCAAGGGAATTTCGACAAGACCAATAGAGAGAGCAAGAGGGAAATTTCGACAAGTCCAAGTAGGGCAAGAGGAGAGAATTTTCGACAAGCATCAAGGGCAAAGAGGATTTCGACAAGCCTCCTCCTTCATCTTTTCTTCCTTGTTCGATTGGGTTCATGCTAGGGATTGTTTATCTTGTGTTTCTTTGGAACCTAGCCATGAACTAAATTTACTTGGCTATGGTTATTGTGTTTTGTGGTTGTGAGAAACTTTTGGTTTTTGTTTAGGTAATAAGAGTTTGCACTTTTTCTATTTCAAGGTTTATTCATTCTTGATTCTTATTATTGTTTGCGAGTGAATTGGGAGAGGATCTCGTGATTTCATCCATTTATCTAATATCGGGAGAGTTAGATTCAAGAAACGAATGAATATGATCTTTATTCAATCCAATGATGGTGAAGATTAATCCGGCTTAGGAATAAGTTAAGGATTTCAACGGCTAATAGGAGCGCAAGATTGGTTGTTGTTCACCCTTGATTCACGCAGGGATGTATTATCAAGGCATGCACAAGTAGCTAGAGTTTTGACTTAGGGATAAGAAGAAACCATTGAAGAACGCTTCGCCGAACCTTGAAGTTGCTACCCAGTCACCCAAGTAGTTGCCCAACTAGTCGCCCAGGCAACCATCAATTAGTTGCCAAGGCAACCCCGTCGTGCAAGTTGCCACGGCAACTGAGTTGCCCGTGCACATTTTTTACCAAGACAATCCAATCGGCTATCACACCTCAACTCACGATAACCTGGCCTATCTCTCTCAATTGAATTCATCTTTTCTTTTACTTATTTGCTTTCTAGATTAGCTAAAACTTCTATAATCTTTTACTTGTGTTTTTACTTTTTACAGTGCAAGAGACTAGATTCTTGAAGTAGCACCAATCCCTGTGGAGACGATATCTTTTATACTATAACTTGCGACGTGTATACTTGCACAATTGCGTAGCACTTATTACGCGCAACATTCATAGTTAAGTCTTCCATAGGAAGGTTGTGATCATGATGGCTACTTTGCCTTATCCTCTTTTTTCGTTAGGGAAGCCCGATCTTCTCCTACTTTCACAGTACCGGCCATGGCTAGAAAATTAATTATCAAACCTTGACTCATTGTCTTAAACTCTAATACTCCAAGATCTAAGAGATGTTGAACTTTACGCTTAAAACTCACGCATCTCTCGATAGAATGACCCTGAGTCCCTGCATGGTAATCGCAGTGATCTTTCTCATTGAACCAACTTGGATATGGATGTGATAGGGCTTTGACAAAACAAGGCGCCACCAATCGAGCGTTTAGCAGCTTGGAATACAAATCTCGGTAGGTGAGAGGACTGGGGGTAAATTGGGAGTCCTTTGATTTTTCCTTCTTTTCTTAAGTCTTGGAAGCTTTATGATCTGACAGCTGTTGAGGTTTTGGGGCCACAGACATCAAAGGCTGGCCATGTATTTGCAGGGGTGACAATTCAAGAGCCAGTGTAGTTGACATCCTCGTCCTCTTATTGCATATTGTATCTTTCTCATCCTATGACTCTAACCTTTTTGGCTCTTCGTTTGCTAATGAGGACAGGGTTGTTAAGGGAGAATCTTTGGCCTTACCCAACATCAAAACGGCTGGGCACTCGGAGGCAATTCATGCTATCTCATATTGGCTAATGATAGCTTGGTCTTCAGCTGATAAAGTCGCTTCTACTATGAAGTCACAGTCCCAACTTTCACTTTCCTCTTGCGCAAAAGAATCTTCTTTCATATCCTCTTTCTTGGTCATGGTAATCATTAGTTCATCAATTCACCCCCTTGTTTCCTCTTGGAACTTCTTCACATGTGATATTATCTCTCTTTGATTCCAAACCAATTGTTCCTAAAGCTGTTCAAGCTTATCCATTCTAGCCGCTAGGTCATCCATATTTCTATAGTTGAGCTGGTCAGAAGTCGTTCCCTCCTTACTTCTACTTTCTGAGGTGAATGTTTTCCCCGATTAGTGTTGTACATGATAAATGTACAAAAATGCATTACTTGAACAATGATAAAAACGTGTCACCTGAATGAATACATGCAATATGTTATATGCACAACGAAGATGAATAATTGAAGGTAATCAAACAAAAAGGCACACTTAGAATGCAAAGAAGCATTGATTCGATGAACATTTTCATTAAGCAACTTTTCACAACGAGGGTCAAGTCCCTGAGTGAAGGGTAAAAGCTTCCACGTAGTGGTACTACTGAAACTTGAGTGTCTTCTCCGGCAATAAATGGGTTGGCATCGTTCATCTTGTGATCGGTTTTAAGCTTCGAGGTTCTTTAATTCTTCATTACAGACTCTTTCCCTTGTTATGAAAGTCTTAAATTTCAAACTGTTCTCGAATCAACATTACATGTGAAATGCACAATGAGAATTGAGCAAGACAAGAAAACAAAATAATGCTATTATGAGAACATGAATGAATGCAAAGAGTAACACTAAGTTCGGAAAATATCCTTAAACGACTTGCATTAATGGGAACATTGTTTTGTTGCAATGATCAATGGAAACCAACTACATGTGTGGTATTTAGGCCAACATCTATGTCGACGATTTTCTTCAAGATCCAACAATCCTTTATTCTTGCTTGGAAGCTTCGCAACATCTTTTGTTTGGAATTGTAACCCTGGGCAATCTCTTGTATTTAGATTATCAAAGGTGTTAGTTCTTGGTCTTGCCCCAAAATGGTGTAGGCGGTGAATCGTAATTACTCCAATGTCAGTATTTGGTATACTTGACTTACCCTTTGGATAGAGTCCCGCCGAATTCAACCTTCGAGGTGTACTGAAGCTAAAGTCAGAAGTCCCTTCGGACTTGAAATATTATTCCTTGTTCCAAATTGAGGCTTGATTGTCGACCCAAGATGTCAAAGTATCCGAGAAACTTCCACGCTTGCCTTGGAAAGCATTATTCTTGTTTGGCATGGATCTTGTTGATCTTCTTTCAAGGGCTTGAGACTCCTCAATTATTAGGGTCAAATCAAAGTTGTCAATCATGAAACAACCGTAGGCGGTTGTTCTAAAACTCTATCAATGCTTAAAGTAGTGTTTAGTTGATCAGACATCTAACGAATATGCCATGCTCATTTTTGAAAGAAAACTATCATCGCCATGTAGTTGCTCTCCCTCCGACCATATTTGTACATCAGGATTTTTACATCATTGTTACGAACCAAATCTCCCATTAATCCAGTCTTTAATTTCAGACTAGTTCCAACTCTATGTGCTCTTCATGATATGACAATATGTGCAAACAAAAATAGAAAGGAAAGGGGAAAGACAATAGAAAGTGTTAGTTGAGTAATGAAAAATAAATTCAAATACAAGAAAAGATAAATGCGAGGAAGTTAAACAAATAGCACGCGCGCAAAGAAAGAACCCTAACCGCATGAATTCTAGTTCGCTAAGACTATCTGTATGGCTCTAATGGGGTGATTTCCTTAAATTCACACACATGGGTTTGGTTCTAATTGAGGGTACCCGAACCTATCTTATCACTTACTAAGGCAACAAGAACTCAATTCTGGCCCATTACAAGCTTACGAATTGGTTTTAGTTCGAGGGAAAGCGCGACCCAATGACGTGGAGCGCTGTTCACATGTCAAAAGGCATGGATTCCAAAAGTAAATTACCGACCCGTGGAGGGCTACTCACATGGGTGTGGGCGTTTCTCTCCCACTTAAGGGACGAAGATCGGGTATAGAGCCTGATGATATGATGCAACACATGTTGTTGATTCCTTAAAAATTAAATGAAAAATTAATTCAAAGATCACCAATTATCAAAGCCCGCGCAATCTTAGTCACATTTTAAGAAAGAATTGACCTTGTCAAAATCAATTGAAATTCCAACAATTTTCCACCATTTAAAGGGAACAAATATATATTTTGGCCTAACTCTATTTTTGTTTTGTAAAAAACAAAACTTGTTCCCTAGCAGAGTTGCCATGCTGTAGCGACCTTTTTCTTTCATTAAAAAAGAATGGGCGTTAAGGGTGTTTGTTTAGAAAAGAAGTGGGATACTAATTATTCCCTAAATCATTAATGAAAATCTTTTGGAAGATTGGGGATTTCTTTTGAAAACCTTAAATTTTGAAAATGATGAAAACTTGGAGTCGCCACCGGCCACTTGGGTAAGGTAGGCCGGACACCATAAGAAACTAGAGATTCGTTATGGAAGAGTCCGGGAGTTGGTTACGTGTGGGAAAGGATTAACACCCCCATCAAGCCCGGAGATCGGTACCAAAATATTTGTTAATTTTAAAAGGATGAAATTCATTGAGATTTATATTGAATTTAATTCGGAGTTCTTAGATGAAAATTAACCTTGATTGCACGGGCTTTATCGAATTGGTGGATTCAAATTAATTGGACATTTAGTTAATAAGGTTGATGATATATCAGACCATAGATTAAACTGACATCGAATAAGCCCGACTGCCGTGTTAATTCATGGTTCGACTTTCGTACATCACCATTATGCATGATGCAAACATTTAAGAAATGATGAAATGATCTGGTCCAATTTTAATTTTAACTTGGGTCGGTAAGGATTAATCCAAATATTTGGTCAACATCCTTTGAGCTTTGACTGTTACGACACAAATATCGGATCTAATTCATACCTTATGTTCCATGAATGTAAATTAATTAATGCAAAATTAATAGGCCACATGAATGACAATTAAGGGATGGCAAGCAAAGGTTTAAAGATAAACCCGCAGAAAGTCCTAACCTAAGAGGCCCAAGTTATTGAATATCCAAATGGTGATCTAATTATTTGCTAAATGATTCTAATATTAAACCCTAAATTAATTAGTTCTTAAAAAACTAGAAAAACCTAACAAATTATGAGAATTAATCTGTAATTTTATGTCAATCTAAACTTGAAATTAATTTTATCCTAGAATTCATTAAGATACGTTCGTTTAATTTAATGGATTTAACATTCACTCGAATGAACACTAAGCAAATTTGAATTCACCAAATTAATCCAAACTCTAAACTAAGGCTCGAAAGAATCAGATTCTAAAGTTAGTTTAACTACTTTAGGGATCGTGCCCCTATGAGACAAGCACACGATCTAAATTAATTAAATTAATTTACCTATTTCGAATCTAAGCTCAAAAGATATTAACTAGGCCCAACAAACCAAGCCCAAAAACCTAGGGCCCATAAACTATTAAAAAACAAGGCCCGAAAACTTAAACTATACCCACTAAGAAGAGGATTATACCTCCTTACTATACATTGTATAAAAACATGTATTGTAGGTTTAGAGATTTGTTATATGAAAAGACTATATAGTATGTATATTATGAAAAGCCATATTACATGTGTTATAAAACTATATATCATAGGTATTTTAAAACTATATATTATACAAGTAAAAAATATACATTATATGAATAAAAGAGCTATATGTTATATGTCATGAAACTATGGAATATAAAAAGCTATAAATTATATAAAAACTATGTGTTATAATATATTTAAAACTATATTATATCTTGTAAAGGCTATATAGTATATATTTCTTAAAAACCATTTATTATGCATTCTACAAGGACTATATGAAAACCATATGCCATATGTATGTATTATATGAAAACCATACATTATATTCTATAATATGTTACATAGAACTATATATTATACTATTAATACGACAACCTATATTACAATCTAAGCATTAAACGCATGGCCACATTACAAGCAAACAATATTATTTAACATTGAAAATTAAAACAGAAAGAAAAGAGATATAAGATAAAAATAAATATGCATGATGTAATCTAATAAACAAAGGGGCTATAATACTGGATTTGGGACTAAATTAACAAGAAAGCAAATTATTGAATCAAATTTGTATAAAAAACAGCAGATTAGTGATAAAGAGACGAGGTTGTAACACGGTTCGAAATCAGAGGGACCTGGGACGTGATTGCGAAAGGGGGAAGGACCTCCACGTGTAATAAGGAGAGGGCAGAAGTCCTTATGTGGGTATTAACCCATTTTTCAGGCCGGGTATAAATGCCAAAACAAAGAATGAAATTGATTTCCAACCTTCCTCTCCAAATCCATCAGAACCAATTCTCCCAAACCCTTTGTCTTATCTCCAAACCCAGATGAACACCACCGTCCATCAGCCTTGAAACCCAAAACACGGTCGCCTCTTGCTGTGTTGGCCGCCGCTCGTCGGCGGTCGGCAAACCCAAAACCGACCGGAAAACAACTCTTTTTTCCGTTTCGAACTCAAATCCACCCATAAATCCTATTAATGAGAAACAAAAACCCTCTTTTCACGAGAAAACCAAACCATCAGCAAGCATAAAACCCTAAACTCGGCCCTAAAACCACATTTCGACATCCGATTCCTCACCAGCTCACCCTTGCATGACCTTCGGAAGCCATGGGGCTTATCACCGGCAAGGAGGCTCGACAACTCGAGGGAACCGAGATGAAACAATGGTAAACCCTAACCTTCTGCCTTTCTTGCTTATGATTTATGATTCGAAAAAAAGATGAAAGTAGAAATGTATACCTCAGAAAAGGAGGCTTTGCCTTTTTTTGCTTTCTATTACTCTCAAGTTTTCCCCATTTTCTTCCTTGGGGTTACCAAATGCTGGTTACAATGCTTATATATTTCCTGAACACTATTTGCCTACCGCCTATTTGTTTACATTTTGAAGCAAAATTAAATGAAAGTTTTATAGATGATGCTTTTCTGATGTACTTTCTTTCTGTTGTTTCACATATTTGATTCGGCTTTGGTGGTTGGAGTCGGTAATCACCGTACGGTTTGTAGTGGGATTCCTGGCATCCAAGGAGACTGTAGATCGGGACACGTGGTGGCCATCAGCAAAGGGAAGTCGAAGTGATCAACACGTAGGCACGTGAAGGGACTGAGGAGTCGGTTCTAGCTCACGTGTACACGTGGTGGAAGCTAGGTAGTCTTCTCCACGTCTTGATCTGAGTCGTCGGATCAAATCTGATCCAACAGCTAGATCTTGGCCGTTACAAGGATAAGATAAAGGGGATCATATTGTTTTTAGGGTTTTTGATTTAATGGTGTTGGACAGAAATGGGCTTATATGATGTATTAAAATTTCTTTTTATGTAAATAGACTAGAATAAAACACTTGGGCTTATATATATATTTTGTTTTTGGTTTTAATTTGTAGTGGACTTGATGACCACAATGCTGCCAGGCTTTTATTATGACCTGTTTTACGAACATATAATACACACCAACTTACGTACCTACATAATCAAATATACATATCATTTACCAATATTAATACATACCACACATAAAACATGCAATACATACTTACAAAATACATACATGCACCCTATATATACACGTACATAATCATTAACATACATACATAATACATTTAATATACCTACTCATAGTCATATTAAAACAATAGTGAGCATATACATACAATATATATCCACATATTATACATATACGATGCATACTCATACCACAAACATGAATAGTAACCATACACACAATAATCACATACTAGTGACACACACATATATAATAACACTCATTACGTAATAGTACTTATCACATATAAGCCCATTATTGATGATAAAAAGATCGACCCGGACAAAATTAGTGATTACACCACCTACTGCTGAAGCTTGCCCATGCGCAGGTAGAGGCGCGTGCGGCGGCTTCTGGTGCCAAAAATTTTACGTGAAGCTCCAGATTTGCCCCTGAATAGTTGGGGAGTTCAACGGTAGCTTCAAAACACGACGGTGAGTGGTGGTTCTTTGTGAACAATCTTCATCGTTTCTTTCCCTTTCTCACCCCGACAAGTGGCGGCAACAAGGCGACCATCGGTCGACTCCTCTCATGAGCTGAAGATGATGATGATGACGGTGAGATAAACGGCGGTGTGGATGGTGGTGAAAACTCCCCTTGAACATAACCCCTCTCTAAAAACTCAATTTCCCCTTTCTCCATCTCTTTTATTCCAAAATTCTTTGGCTTTCCCCCAATGCTCATTGTTAAGTGTCTAAAAGTACTATTTTATTCACCCTTTTTATTCATATTATTGCTAGACTTAGGCTCATATTAGTTGCATTATTTTCCATTCATGCATGTTTGCATTTTTTCCTTGGCGGTTAAGCTTGATTTCATATTTTGCTTAATTTTGAGAAAAATACTGCCGATAGTTATTTTTATGTGTTCAGAATCACTTGCCAAAGCAAGGATAGAACCAATTGCCAGGGCAGTGCAAGAAGGAGATGCTGACGCAGTTGCCAGGGCAGTGCATGAAGGAGATGCCGAGCTAGTTGCCAGGGCAATTGTCAATAAGGGATAAGATGATATGGCAACCGGAATTGATGAATAGATAAACCCAAGATGACATGGAGCAAAGTTAAATCCCAAAGGAGTTTGATTTCTATGAAGAGGTCAAAGAGAAATTAAATCCCTAGAAGATATGAGAAGATCTAGAAGGAATCTAAATATAATAAAGAATTATATTCTTTAAAAGTATTTAATTCCAGCTTAACTTTCTCCTCAAGAAAGACTTTGACCTAGCCCTATAAATTGAGGACCAAGCCATCAAACTCCAAGAGGTGCAAGGGGGAGAGAATTCGACAAGAGGCTTCAACCATCTTCATCTTTTTCTTTCTTCTTCGATTAGGTTTATGTTAGGGATTCTTTGTTTTGTGTTTCTTTGGAACCTAGCCATGAACTAAATCTATTTGGCTAAGGTTATTGTGTTTTGTGGTTGACAGAAACAATTGGATTTTGTTTAGGTAATAAGAGTTTGCACTTTCAATTCAAGGTTTACTCATTCTTGGTTTTTATTCTTGTTTGTGAGTGAATTGGGAGAGGATCTCGTAATTCTATCTATTTATCTAATATAAGGATAGTTAGATTCAAGAAACGAATGAGTATGGTTTTTATTCAATCTATCGATGATGAAGACTAATCCGACTTAGGAATAAGTTAAGGATTTCAACAACTAAGAGGAGCGCAAGATTGGTTGTGGTTCACCCTTGATTCACGCAAGGATGTATTGTTAAGGCATGCACAATTAGCTAGAGTTTTGACTTAGGGATAAGAAGAAACCATTGAAGAACGCTCTGCCGAACCTTGGAGTTGCTGCCCAACCGCCCAAACAGTTGCCCAGGCAATCGTTCGATTAGTTTCCAAGGCAACCCAGCTGCGCAAGTTGCCACGGCAATTGAGTTGCCCTTGCACTCTTTTACCATGACGATCCAATTGGCTATCACACCCCAACTCACGATAACCTGGCCTATTTCCTCTCTTTTGATTGCATCTTCTTTTACTTTATTGCTTTCTAGTTTAGTTGTTAGTTAAAACTTCTACAATCTTCTACTTGTGTTCTTTTACTTTTTACAGTGCAAGAGATTAGATTCTTGAAGTGGAACCAATCCCTGTGGAGACGATATCTTTTATACTATAACTTGCAACGTGTACACTTGCACAATTGAGGAGCACTTATTATGCATAACAAGTTTTTGGCGCTATTGCCGGGGATTGGCAATAACGACTTTGTTTTTATTTTCTTGCACTTTTTATTTTTATTGTTTAAGATTCGAAGGGTTAACAAACTTTGGTTTTGCATTGGTATATTACCAGGGCGAGACCAACTACATCAGAGTATCCCTTTGATCCAGAAATCGAACTAACCTTGCAAAGAATCAGACAAAGGTTAAGAGTAGCAATTGCTAATCAAGACGGCAATATGAATCACAAATGTTCCGGCAGGAGGTGGAGTGATTCTTGCACGAAACAGAACTATTCGAGACTATCTAGAGGAAGATCTTGAAGGACTTAATCCAGGAGTTGTCACACCTAAAATTGAAGCCGACCACTGTGAGTTGAAACCAATGATGTTCAATATGATCAACATAATTGGTCAATTCGGTGGTTCAGCAACTGAAGATGCACGACAACATCTTAAATATTTCCTCAAGATTTGCAATTCATTCAAAATACAAGGAGTCACCCCAGATGCTTTACGACTAAGATTATTCCCCTATTCACCGAGGGATAGGGCGAAAGCATGGTTGAATAGTGTTCTAGCCGGATCAATAGGATCTTGGACCGATATATGTCTTGATTTCCTTTCTCGATTTAATCTTACAAATTTGACTGATAAGCTTCGTAATGAAATTACTTCTTTTCGACAGGCAGATGATGAATCCATGTACGAGGCTTATGAGCGATATAGAGAACTTCTACACAAATGCCCCCTACACAGATTCCTAGTATGGACACAAGTGACAATGTTTTACAATGCTGTGAATACACCAACAAGGATAATGCTAGATGCCTCGGCAAACGGCATACTCCTAGTAAGTCACCAGAAGAAGCAATACAAATTCTGAACAGGCTTTCCAAGAATGATTATCAGTTCCCATCTGCTAGAAGAGGAGGAGTTAGACGCCAAGCCACAATACATGAACTGGGATCATCAGATTCAATTTTGGCACAATTGGCCACTCTAACCAAGATGGTCCAGAACATGCAGAAACAAAACAACACACAGGAGGTCAAGGTAGTAGATTCCTTTTGTGAGTTATGTGGTGGTAACCATAATTCTTCTGAATGCATGCAAAATTCGTAGTCCAGCTTTTATGTGGGGAATTACAATCGGAACAACAATGTGATGTCCAAAACATATAATCCAGCTTGGAAGAAGCACCTGAATTTTTCATGGAATAATCCCAACAATGCTCTAAACCAGAACAATAAGAATGCACAAGCATCGGGATTCCAGGAGAATATGCCATAGGACCGAGATGAGATGGGAAAACTAAGAGGCGACAATCAAATCATTGGAAACTCAAGTCGGACAATTGGCTCAAAACTTGAATACTAGACTGCAAGGAGGTTTACCCAGTGATACTGAAGTCGTAAGAGGAACTGGCCACGAGCAATGTAAGGCAACCACCACTAGAAGTGGCCGACAACTTAAGGAGGCTCTAGCCTGCTCATCAAACAAAACTGCACAAAAAGAACAAGATGAACTCATCGGTAAAGCCTCAGATGTTGAACTAGGAAATGCCACGGCAACCCCAGTTGATGATGCCGCGGCAACCAATGATAAGCATGCCTCAGATGAACATGCCACGACAACCAACGATAAGCATGCCACGACAACCCCAGTTGACGATGCCTCGGCAACTCCAGTTGCCCCGAAAATACCATCAATCAGATTCTAGACCAATGAAAGGATCGAAGATATCCGACTTCCATCACCATTCCCACAAAGGTTGAAGCAACAAAAGCAAGAATATCAATTCAAGAAGTTTCTTGATATCCTAAAGCAAGTCCATATCAACTTGCCATTGGTTGAGGCAATTGAACAAATGCCGAACTATGCCAAGTTTTTAAAGACATTGTGTCCAAGAGAACAAGGCTAGGTGAGCTTGAAAGAGTTGCCGCAACAGAGGGATGCATGGCAATGTTGCACAACCGTATGCCACCAAAGTTAAAAGATCACGAAAGTTTCACAATACCCTGTTCCATCAGAAACCACTATATCGGGAAAGTATTATGTGACCTTGGAGCAAGCATAAACTTGATGCCTAAATTGGTTTTCCAAAAACTGGGAATCGGGAAGGCAAGACCTACAACAGTTATGCTATAGCTAGCTGATAGATCCTATGTGCATCCAGAGGGAAAAATCGAAGACATACTGGTAAAAGTTGATAAATTTATTTTTCCCGTTGACTTTATTGTTTTGGATTGTGAAGCAGATGAGCATGCGCCTATCATTCTCGGGAGACCCTTCCTAGCAACAGGGAGAACTTTGATCGATGTTGAAAAGGGAGAGCTCACAATGAGGGTGAATGACCAACAAGTTAAGCTGAATGTGTTCCAAACACTAAGGCATGCCGATGATGCAGAAGAATGCCAACTTCTTCATGCCACGACAGAGTTTGACTTCGACGAGGAGATTAGTGGCCTCGGCAACTACATTGCCGATCTAGAGAAACTTGAAGAGTATGAAGAACCGATCGATGAGGAACAACAATAAGAGGCAAATTGGTTAGTCAATCGACCATGTACATACTTTGAACCACTGGATTACTCAGGTAAGGAAGGTAAACTTGAAAAGCCCTCCATTGAACAACCACCGATTCTTGAGTTGAAACAGTTGCCAGGGTAACTAAAATATGCTTACTTGGGAACCGATAATACATTGCCTGTAATTATTTCCTCTAAGTTACAGCCTGAGCAGGAAAAGAAGCTGGTCAACATGTTAATGCTACACAAGAAGGAAATAGGATGAACAATTGGCGACTTGAGGGAATTAGCCCGGTAGTTTGCATGCATAAGATTTTGTTGGAAGATGATCACAAACCTTCGATTGAGGCCCAGAAGGGACTGGATCATGCCATGAAAGGGGTTGTTATAAAAGAAATCATCAAGTGGCTTGACGCCGGCATCATATACCCTACCTCTGATAGTACATGGGTAAGTCCGGTAAAATGTGTACCGAAAAAGGGAGGTATAACAGTGGTAAGTAATGAAAACTATGAACTCATTCCAACTAGGACTGTGACCGGTTGGAGGGTTTGTATGGATTACCGAAAGCTAAATAAAGCCACTAGGAAAGATCACTTCTCATTACCCTTTATTGTTCAAATGCTTGACCGTCTTGCAGGTAAACCCTTTTATTGTTTTCTTGATGGTTATTCATGTTACAATCAAATTGCCATAGCACCAGAAGATCAAGAAAAGACAACCTTCACATGCCCATACGATACTTATGCTTTCCGAAGAATGCCCTTCGGATTGTGTAATACTCTGACAACCTTCCAAAGATGCATGATGGCACTCTTTTTAGACATGGTCGAAGACTTCCTTGAAATCTTCATGGACGATTTTTCTGTATTTGGTAATGACTTCGATAGTTGCCTCGGCATTTTAGAGAAGGTGTTGGCAAGATGTGAAGAATCTGATCTAGTCTTTAATTGAGAGAAGTGCCATTTTATGGTAGATGAAGGAATCGTGCTCGGCCACAAGATTTCATCAAAGGGTATCGAAGTAGACAAATCCAAGGTGGACGTGATTGAGAGATTACCGCCACCAAGTTCGGTTTAAGGAATTTGAAGCTTTCTTGGATATGTAGGTTTTTATAGGAGGTTCATTCATAATTTTTCTAAGATTACTAAACCCTTGTGCAATTTGCTTGAACAGGATAAAGTCTTCAATTTTGATGATTCTTGCGCCCAAGCATTCGAAACCCTAAAAGATAAGCTTGCCTCGACACATATTGTCGTTCCACCCGATTAGACACTACCTTTTGAGCTCATGTGTGATGCGAGTGACTTCGCGGTAGGAGCAGTCTTAGGACAACGCACAGGTAAGACCTTTCATGTGATATACTACGCTAGTAAAACTCTTAATAGTGCTCAAGTGAATTACACAACAATGGAGAAAGAGTTACTAGCCGTAGTTTTTGCATTTGACAAGTTCCAATCCTATTTGATTGGTACAAAGGTAATTGTCCACATGGACCATTCGACAATTAAGTATCAATTTGCTAAAAAGGATGCCAAACCTCATTTGATTCGTTGGATATTCCTTTTACAAGAGTTTGACATTGAAATTAAGGACAAGAAAGGAATAGAAAATCAAGTTGCCGATCACTTATCATGCTTAGAACGCAATAGGGAGGAGGATGCCGATTTAGAGATATGCGATGCATTCTCGGATGAGCAACTGTTAGTTGCCTTGGCAACCACCGTTGAGCATGCCTCGGTAACCCTCGACGCCTTAGAAACTACAGACATGCACGGCTCGACAACTCCAGATGCGCAAGCCTCAGTAACCACAGAAGTAGTTTCCACGGCAACACATGCCTCAACAATACCCTGATATGCTAATTTAGTTAATTTCCTTATTTTTGGTATTTTACCTTATGGCCTTACTCATCAAGGAAGGAAGCGGTTCCGCCATGATGCTAAGCATTATTTCTAGGACTAGCTTCTTTTGTTTAAACAATGTGCAGATCAGATTATACGGCGATGTGTCCTTAAAGAGGGGCAGCAAAATATACTCCGACAATGCCATTCTTCACCCTATAGAGGACATTTTGGAGGAACATATACCGCGGCCAAAGTTTTGCAATCCAGTTTGTATTGGCGAACACTATACAAAGATGCCCAAGAGTTTTACAAGCAATGTGATCGTTGCCAGAGGACATGCAATATATCTAGACGACATAAGATGCCGAGAGCAATTATCAGTGATGAAGGCAAGCACTTTGACAACAGACTCATTGCCAAGATGCTGCAACGCTTCGGCGTGTCACATAAAATAGCCATGGCATATCATCCACAAACTAATGAGCAAGCAGAAACTTATAACCAGGAATTGAAGAGTATCCTTGAGAAGGAATGTCCCCGTTTTGCCTTGCCTATGGTAAGACTTGTCACTTACCAGTGGAAATCGAACACAAAGCATATTGGGCAATCAAGATCATGAATATGGATTGGGAGAGTGCCAAACAAAAACGTTTACTAGATCTCAACGAGATAGAAGAATTCCGCGCACTCGCCTATGACAATGCACGAATCTATAAGGAGAAAACAAAGCAATGGCATGACAAGAAACTATTACCGCGGCAATTCATGCCAGGGCAACTAGTTCTCTTATTCAATTCTTAGCTGAAACTTTTCTCGGGAAAATTGAAATCAAGATGGTCGGGACCATTCGAAGTTGTCAAACCGTTCTCCCATGGTGCCGTGATAATCAAGTCCACCACTGACAAACATGAATTCAAAGTTAATGGACAAAGATTGAAGCACTATAATGGTTCCCATGTGGAACGTAACAAAGAAGTGATCACCTTAGGAGATGCATGATCATGCTCTCCTTTCGATATTTTCTTTTTATTTTTATTTTTTTAAATTTATTATTTTGGTTTATATTTATTTTATTTTATTTCAGTTATTCCTAGGATAGATTTATTTATTTTTTAGGTTAAGACTACATATTTCTTTCATCTTTATTTTATTATTTTGAATTTTAGGTTTAAGAATTTCTTTGCACATATTTATTTATTTCTTTTTATTTTATTTACTAGTTTATCTTTAATTTTAATCTTTATTTTATTTGTTTTTGAATTATAGGAAAAGAGTTCAAGATAGAAAGGAATTTGATTCAAGAAGGAAGTTTCTTCAACAAGGAAACTAATAGGCTAAATCTAAGGCTTATATTAAGCATCCAATTTACCCTAATTCTCCTACATAGCTGGCCAAACCCTTCCCCTTCCCCAAATCCCTTTGCCGCCCCTTCCCCCAATTAAAACCCTTTCTTTTTTTCTTTCTAATCAATCCCACCCACCATATTTACTACCTATCTTTTATATTTAACCCATCACCCTTAACTTCCAAGAAACCTATTCCTACTTTTAACCTTGCAACTCTTTAGTTTCTTTTGCTTTCTTTTCTTTGTTTCTACCCAACTCACAACCAAGATCACCCATGGCATCCAAAATCAAGTTTTTGGCACACCCAAGCTCTTCCAAAGAACCAAGCTACAAGAAGTTTGCTACACCGGCGGTTCAAGAATGATTTCACTCAAAGTTTGAAAGTCGGAAGATTTACGAAGAATAAGGCTTTGAATACTCCAACTCTCATCAATATTTCAGCCTTGAACCATTCATCTTCCAAAGGATTGCACATCAAAAGTGGGAAATCTTTTTCCATTAATCAGAACCGGGCAACATCTCATGGGTAAGAGAATTCTATGCTCACTCACCTAACCCGGATAATCCTTATGTTTTTGTTCGCGACAAGGCTATCCTCATAAGCCCCGAAAGCATCAACACCTTTTACGGGCTCTACGTTGAGAAGGACGAGCATCAAGCCTTTTTTGATCAACTCACGCCCAAGCAACTCGATAAGGTGCTTCAAGAACTTACTCTATCGGGGACTCATTGGAACGACGGTAAATATAAGGGCACGGTAAACCACCTTTGGCTTAAACCCGAGGCAAAATTATGGAATAAGTTTGTTAAAACATCTTTAATGCCCACCACACACAATACTACCGTTGATACACCTTGTCTCTTGCTCATACATTCTATTTTGCATAATCACATCATTAACATTGGAAAAATTATTTGTGATAAGATTTTTGTATGTAGCACAAAAGACAAGGGTTCTCTTTTCTTCCCTTGCTTAATTTCCAATCTTTGCAAGGAGATGCATGTCCCAAGTGAGTCCACCGAAGAAAAGGCCCTACCAAAGTCCGGTTGGAATCAAGCACAAATCCAAAAGCTAATGGGAGAGGCACCGGTAACATCCCCAACGCCTACAGTTGCCGCGGCAACTCCTGCCGCCTCAGCAACCCCTGACGCCCAGGCAACTGATGCCCGGGCAACTCGGCCAGCAACCCCAGGACAACTTGTAGCACTCTTACAACCATTGGCGAACTGCCTTAGGCAAATTGAAGACCGGCAACTAATGTTCATGCGGTACATGAAGGATCACAACAATGCCATCACCCAAGTTATCCTGGAAAAGTACCCAGACAGCCGCATGCCGTTCCCCATCTTTTCTACCGAAATCCTTGCCACGACAACCATGAAGCAGTTGCCACGGCAACTGCAATAGAAGATGCCGTGGCAACCAAAACTAAAGATGCCTCGGCAACCACTGCAAAAGCCAAAGGTAAAGCACCTATGCCCGAATCACCTCGTACTGAATCATTGTCTAATTTTTCAGATTTGGACGAGTCCTCCATTGCACCAACCAAGACCACACCAGTCGAAACCTCCAAGCCCAAGCGAAAAGCCAATGACATTGAGGAAGAGGATGATGAGGACGATGAGGACACACGCGTACAAGGATCGATTCCACCATCGACAATAAGGATGCAACCACCGCGTTCAAGCAAAAGAATCAAGACACCGGCCAAAAGGAAACTAATCATCCACGACGACGAGCTCTCGGAGTAAGTCACCATTTGCATTTTATTTTTTCTTTTTCTTTTTCTTTCCTTTGCATGCATTGAGGATAATGCCTCGCTCGAGTTTGGGGGGTTGTTACTAGTTAGTTATCATGTGTAGTTGCATTCATCTTAAGTATTGCATTTAGGATACATAAATTGCTTGTCATGCCTTTAGTTGGAACAAGAATTGCCTAGATTTGATGAATATCCGATGATGACTTTGCCAATGCATTTAATTGATAGAATTTTTTATTTTAGGATAACTGTGGAAACACTTAGAATCCTACTATGATGCTAAACTTGATGAAACACTGTTGTGGCTTGATTGATTTAAGGAATTCTAGCGAACTTAGGTTGATAGTTAAAAAATTAAGGGATTAAAATAAAAATTGGATGAATGCTAGAGGTGCCCGAAATTGGCTCTAGTATGCGCTTAAAATTGATCGCTAGAGGTGCCCAAAATCAGCTCTAGTCGAATAAAAAAAATAAACTTAAGAAAACTAAAAACAAAACACTAGAGGTGCCTGAAACTGGCTCTAGTTAAAACATGTTAAAAGAACCCAAGGAAGTAATTTGAAAACCTCTTGTTTGCATAGAATCCGAAAAATCAACTTGCACACAACTCTGTACACACTCACAAGCATTATAGTTTGATTCCGAGTAACTCCTAAGTTTTTCAAAAAATGAAAAGTCGATCATACTTTGTGCCACGACTCTGAGGATTGAAATCAAGTTCAATGCTAAGTTTTGGAAAATTGAAGTCTTGGCGGGTAATTATTAGTTTGCATTGCTTGAGGACAAGCAATAGTTCGAGTTTGGGGGCGTGTTAAGTGTCTAAAAGTACTATTTTATTCACCCTTTTTATTCATATTATTGCTAGACTTAGGCTCATATTAGTGGCATTATTAGCCATTCATGCATGTTTGCATTGTTTCCTTGGTGGTTAAGCTTGAGTTCATATTTTGCTTAGTTTTGTGGAAAAAGGGTGCTGCCAATAATTTTTTTTGTGTGTGCATAATCACTTGCCAAAGAAAGGTTGGAACCAGTTGCCAGGGGAGTGCAAGAAGGAGATGTCGACGCAGTTGCCAGGGCAGTGCATGAAGGAGACGTCGAGCTAGTTGCCAGGGCAATTATCGATAAGGGATAAGATGATATGGCAGCCGAAATTGATGACTAGATAAACCCAAGATGACGTGAAGCAAAGTTAAATCCCAAAGGAGTTTGATTTCCATGAAGAGGTCAAAGAGAAATTAAATCCCAAGAAGATAGGAGAAGATCTAGAAGAAATTTAAATATAATAAAGAATTATATTCTTTAAAAGTATTTAATTCTAACTTAACTTCCTCCTCAAGAAAGACTTTGACCTAGCCCTATAAATTGAGGACCAAGCCGTCAAACTCCAAGAGGTGCAAGGGGAGAGAATTCGACAAAAGGCTTCAACCATCTTCATCTTTTTCTTTCTTGTTCGATTAGGTTTATGTTAGGGATTCTTTGTTTTGTGTTTCTTTGGAACCTAGCCATGAACTAAATCTATTTGGCTAAGTTTATTGTGTTTTGTGGTTGAGAGAAACAATTGGATGTTGTTTAGGCAATAAGAGTTTGCACTTTCAATTCAAGGTTTACTCATTCTTGGTTTTTATTCTTGTTTGCGAGTGAATTGGGAGAGGATCTCGTAATTCTATCTATTTATCTAATATCGGGAGATTTAGATTCAAGAAACAAATGAGTATGGTTTTTAGTCAATCTATCGATGATGAAGACTAATCTGGCTTAGGAATAAGTTAAGGATTTCAACAACTAAGAGGAGCGCAAGATTGGTTGTGGTTCACCCTTGATTCACGCATGGATGTATTGTCAAGGCATGCACAATTAGCTAGAGTTTTGACTTAGGGATAAGAAGAAACCATTGAAGAACGCTCTGCTGAACCTTGAAGTTGCTGCCTAGCCGCCCAAACAGTTGCCCAGCCAGTTGCCCAGGCAACCGTTCGATTAGTTGCCAAGGCAACCCAGCTGCGCAAGTTGCCATGGAAACTGAGTTGCCCTTGCATTCTTTTACCAAGACGATCCAATTGGCTATCACACCCCAACTCATGATAACCTGGCCTATTTCCTCCCTTTTGATTGCATCTTCTTTTACTTTATTGCTTTCTAGTTTAGTTGTTAGTTAAAACTCCTACAATCTTCTACTTGTGTTCTTTTACTTTTTACAGTGCAAGAGATTAGATTCTTGAAGTGGCACCAATCCCTGTGGAGACGATATATTTTATACTATAACTTGCGACGTGTACACTTGCACAATTTCGGAGCACTTATTACGCGCAACACTCATCACATGGTATTAATATTCTATCCCCTACAAAAGTGGGTAAACCACTAGAAAGGTTATCCTAATATTTAAAAATCACCACTTTAAACTCTCAACTTTATCTATTCTTTATTTTAGTCCTTAATTTCCCTTAAATCTGGCTCCAACTTAATTATTTTTCAATTGAACCATCAAACTTAATAGGTCCAAAACCCAGATCTAAGACTCGATTTGTTTACTCGAATTTTGGGTTGTTACAACTCTCCCCACCTTAAAAGAAATTTCATCCTCAAAATTTGTACCTGTAAACCATAGAAGATTCTAAAACTTTAATAACTCTTTAACATCCTCAATTATTTCCCGCTGTGCTACTCTGATCTCTCACAACACTTAGCAATTATAACCTTTGCCCCTTTAATGATATGAACATAATCTCAACTGATTTTTTTCCTTTTTGAGGGATTTGTTTCACTTGGTGTATCACTAAAGGCATGGAATAAACTTAATTGTACCTTGTCAACTTCGTCACACGAACACGTCATCGAAGGAATCTAACTCATACGGTAGGGCCCAAAGATGGATGTACGACAAGATCTTTCTACAACTTCGTACGATTCAAAAGAATAGGAGGTTAAACAACTATTACAACTAAAATGAAATGATTCGCCTCATGGTGACTCCCCGAATGAGACTCTAACTCTAATTGTAACATTTATCAGTATCCTTGCTTGTCGATGTAAGACTTCTGAAAGCGAACGATGTATCAACTCATTTCAAGTACTTACCTTAAACTCGGCATAATAACTCATATCAGCAACTAATGTAGCTCCCACTAACTCGACCCACGCAATGGAGTCTCATGCTCAAAACTATAATGTGACTTGAAAGGCATTATCAAAACGTTTACTGTGATCTACCATTGCACGAAACCCTTGATGAGTACATATAGAACCTGTATTTTAGACCCTTTTACTTAACATATTGCATGTTTTCGAAAGCATATTGTTGCATTTATGAGTAGTTTGCATATAGTTATGGAGTTATGGTGTTTGAGCTTAATGATTATCTATATTGATGCTATTAATGGGAAATGTAGTGGTTTTTAGTGTTGCTTGCGCCGAAAGTAGCAGTGTAGTGAAGTGTTGGAGTATTGGAGCAACATTCTCTCATGCTGGACTGGATGCTACATCATCCGCTGTGACATTGGAGAC